>OY757904.1:151717867-151817867 GCA_963585895.1 Sepioteuthis lessoniana
TTTTGGCGCATCTTGCATGAATCGAGCATTAATTTTCAATGGCATAAGAGATTCAAGGAAGGCAGAGAGTCTGTGATGGAGGATGAGAGGAGTAAGGAAATCAATACACCAGACTTGATTGACCAAAGGGTTAGGGTTAGGGTTACTATGTTGAGGTTTTAAGGGAGTTCAGGAAAAGATTTCGTCGGAAAAGGCCAGCACTCTTCAAAATCGGGCCAGGGGCATTTCCACCAGGACAATGTACCAGTCCACAACTCCATCCTTTTCGCAGACTATTTGACCAAGATGAGCATCAAAACAGTTCCTCAGCCTCTCTATAGTCCAGACCTTGCTCCCTGTGACATTTGCTTATTCCCTAAGCTCAGAGACTGTCGTTATGTGACAATTGAGGAGATGAAAGAGGCTGTGACGAAGGTCATTGATACGCTCACATGGGGCCTTCCAGAAGTTGCTCGAACGTGATTGTGTGTATGGTCGACTGTATTTGTCTTCCGACCTACCAACCAGATGAGAATGGCACAAGGCCTTTTTAAGGAGGTCCAGGCGCAGAGCCACAGCCCACACGCACCCGGCATTTTCTAAAAAGACCTCAGGCCCCGTCGGTATTCTCGTAAAGAGGGGTGCCTCATGCGCCAGGCAATTAAACTAACCCCTCCTAAGAGGGAAATCCATGGGGATGGTCTCCTGAAGCTAGAGGGATCTCTAGTGACGAGACTCACCCGACCGGAACCGTGCAGTCGACAACACAGCCAGCCGAAGTGTAACCCAACAACTGGAGTGGCGTATCAAACTCGGGAGTTTGGCCAACTGTATTTATCATCCGTCCCACCAACCGGAGGAATACGGCACCGGGCCTTTTCAAGGTGAGTTCGGGCGCAGGGCCACAGCCCACACGCGCCCAGCATTTTCTAAAAAATACCTCAGCATTCCCCTTTATAGAGCCGCTTCAGGAGCCAGGCAATAAACCTAACGCCCAAAAGGGGAGAAAAGGATGTGGGGGCGGATCCCTTAAGGCCAGACGGATCTCCAGTGATGAGACACACCCGACCGAGCCATGCAGTCGACAACACAGCCGGACGAAGTGCGACCCAACAACAGGAGATTCGCACCAAACACGGGGTCTTCGCTGATTTCCTCTGCCGCTCCGTTGACGTGTATTTATAGAGAAGGGTTAGTCAATTATGTAGGGAGTACAACATCAGGCGATAACTAAACTTGTTTCTAACTCACTGTATCGCTTATTTCTTTACTTCGCTCAAAAATAAAGAATCCTACATCAATCTTTAGTCAGAATACTCATTACAATCCTGGAAACTTGACGAGACTTGCTGTTACTCAGACTCCAGTGAAAGAACATTAGTTAACTCTGCTGTGAAAAACTTACAAGTAATAAAATAATAAGTCTTTACATCATCATCATCATGTCGTGTCGTCAGCACGGGTATCCCTGACACTCTCTCGCCACTTCTCCTTATCGTTCATCGCCTCTGTCAGGTCTTCAGGGCTACATCCCGTATCCTCACATAGCTGCTGTATGTATGTTCGAGCTGGCCGTCCTGCTTTTTCTCGGCCATATGCGGGGTCCATAGGTGTACATCACTTATGAGCTCGTCCCTGCTTCTCCAGCAGTGTCCTGCATATCTGGTTCGTCTAACTTTGATAGTTTTCGTGAGTGGAGGTAGGTGGCCGTATAGTTGGTGCCTTGTGGAGATTGCCTCCAGGACTTGTTCAATATTGCTCGCGTCCAAGTAGTATTTACATACATGAGATAAAAAAGATGAATTATATATGTCAAGAAAAGAAAGTAGAAAAGGACGCGCAAGCAATAGGGATTGCGTAGATGCATCAATAAAAGGAGCTGAGAACCACATAAAGAAGAGCAAAGAAACATGAATTAGAGCAGTCAATAACGTTATTGGCAGCATAAATACAGAAAGAGAAAATAACCTATCAAGGATGTAGAAAGAGAAGAAAAACAACTGCATGGGTATTTCAAAGGAAAAACTGGCGACATTACGAACGAGAAGACATAGGCATGGAAAAGAAAAGGGAAATCTCAAAAGAGAGACTGGATCTTTTCAAATAGAAGAATAAAACAGCGCCATAAAGAGAAATTATGTTGACGCGAAAATTGATAATATGCAACAAAATTGCAAGAGTAGAATATGAGGAGATAGAGACGAAACGATTATAGTAAACCAGCACAGAAGGAGTACATGACTGGGTTGGAAACTTGGTCGACTGAGAATTATGCAAGAGTCTAAAGTTTAATATGCACAAACCAGAATAAATTCTAAAAAATGAAATGCATAAAATTCTCTACGATTTTGTGATACAAACGGATCCTTTAATACCGGCCAGAATACCAGAAATTTTTCTAATACAAAAAAAAAAAACCTGACAACTTTTCGTCAAGTGTATTCTGCAGTTCTAGCAGACAACATAATGAAAATGAATAATGAAAAGATGAATAAATACCTGGCTCTTGCCCACGAATTAAAACTGTTAAACATGAGAGTTACGGTGATACCAACTGTCGATGGTGCACTTGAAAATGTTCCTCAAAGACTTGCAAAGAGGAATAGAACAATTGGAAATCAAAGGATGAATGAAGACAATGCAGGCTACAGCATTGTTGAAATCGAAGAGAATGCTAAGAGTCCCGGAGACCTGAGGAGACTTGCTGTCACTCGGACTCCAATGAATGAACCTCAGCAAACGACGATGTGGAAAAACTCGCAGAGTAAAATAATAATAATAATAATCTAACGCTTATGTGAAAAACTCTAAGTAAATAATAATAATAATAATAATAATAAATTGAAAAAGAACTGGAAACTCAAATACATGCAGTTAGAATATACAATCAGGAAATAAGAAATGGAATTTGGCATAGAAAAATGTGCAATGCTAGTAATGAAAAGTGGCAAACGACATCTGACTGACGGAATGGAACTACCTAGTCAAGACTAGATTCTAACGCTCGGAGAAATAGAAATCTACAAATACTTGGGCATTTTGGAGGCTGACAACATCAAACAAGTGGAGATGAAAGACAAAATTGAGAAAGAATATCATAGAACTAGAAAGCTACTCGAGACAAAGCTATCTAGTAGAAACCCTATCAAAGGAATAAATACCTGGGCTGAACCCCGCGTTACATATTCCGGACCATAAGTGAAGTGTACAAGAGAAGAACTTAAGCAAACGAACCAAAGAACAAGGAAACTAATGACCCTGCATCAAGAATTATATCCCACAGACGACGTTGACAGACTATATAAATCAAGAAAGGAAGGAGGAAGAGGACTTACCAGCATTGAAGACAATGTTGATGCATCGATACAACGACTCTCGAGGACTACATAGACAAGCACGAAGGAAGACCATCAAAAACGAAACTGACAACACGGTGACCAACAGAATGACAATAGATAGAAAAAAAAATGGGAAGAAAAACAACTCTATGTGCACTTCAAACGAATAATAAAACGACATCTCGCGTGACAAAACCTGGACATGCCTAAGAAAAGGAAACTTCCAGAGAAAAACAGAATCTTTCCTAATAGCAGCACTGATAAAAACATTTATAAAATGCCTGGCAATTCTATTCTCTATGAAATACCAAAAAAAATGCATTTTATGGAAGTGTGAATTTCCTTAGGAGACTTAAAAATCTCACACAAAATAGGCAGCAAATTAAAAAAAAAACTATATATAGTATACATATAATCACTCTTTTCACTTATCCTGCGTCTAGTCGGCAAACCTTGTGACTGAATAAAAGAAACAGAAAAATAAACATAAAATTAAACAATGATTATAATAATTCGGTTTTATTAAGACCGGCCAGAATACTGAGACGAGTCCGTGCAACTTGAGAAGACTCGCTCCAATGAGAAACCATCAGCTAATGCTTGAGTTAAAATCTCGCAAAGGTGTGTATAATAATAATAATAATAATAATAATAATAATAATAATAAGAAGAAGAAGAAGAAGAAGAAGAAGAAGAAGAACAACAACAACAACAACAACAACAACAACAACAACAACACTCAGAAAAAGTAAAAACACACAAAACTAGAAATCAGAAGAAAAACAACTTTACAGATATTTACTGACGGGATTACACACGAAAAGATTTGCATTTGGATTAATAAAGGAAACCTCAAGGGACTGTGAATCCCTTTTGATAGTAACACAACAAAACACCATAAGAACTAATTATATCAAAGCATTAAATGATGACACGCGACAGAATAGCAAGTGTAGGTTATGTGGAGACAAAGATTAAACAGATAATCACATAAGCGAATACCATGAAAAGCAGAAAAGTACAAGAACAAATCTCACTGAATGGGAGATGCGATCATCTGAGAATTATGTAAATGATTACAATTTTGTCAAACCACTAGATGCTGGATTCTCAAATTGGAATCTGTCCTAGAAAATGAGACATAAAGTTTTCTGGGATTTTGAAATGCCAATGGATCATCTAATCCTTGTCATAGGACCAGATGTAGTGTTAATCCACGAGATGAAATGAACCAGCCATTGAGTGTATATTGGTGCCCAAGCAGACCACAGAGTGAAAATAAAAGAAAACGAAAAGATAGATACTTGGATCTTTCTTGAGAATTAAAAGGCCACAGTGGAACACTTGATTGACGATGACACGACTAGTAATTGATGCAGTTGGAACGGTCCTCAAACAAATGGAGAAAAGATTGGGTTAATTGGCAATCAGAGAAAGAGTCGAGGCCATCCTGACCTGGGGTTGAATAGGGAAAGAAATCTTTGAGACGAAAAGTAGACTTGCTGTCACTCACTTTCCATTAGGTCATTATCTGCTGCTAGCGTGAAGAACTCACAAGGAGTCTAATAATAAAAATAATAGAACATGAAAGCGACGGTAATACCGATGATAACAAGCGCGCTCGGTACAGTCACCAAAGGATTGATACAGACAGGAGGACTTGGAAATAAGATGACTAGGGTCCATTCAAACTAAAAGCATTGTTGAGAGCGGCCAATATACTGAAAAAAGTCCTAGAGACTTATTGTGACTCTGAATCCAGCGGAAAACCCTCAGCTAACGCTGGCGTGAAAAACTACCTAAAGAGTCAAGAATGCAGCAAACTAGCACTAAACGCATTTAAGACTAGACACGATTGAGTGGGCGATGTGATGCACAGGGAATTATGCAAGAAATTTTAATTTTAGCATACAGAAAAATGGCATATGCTCAACCTAAAATTAGTCCTGGAGAATCCTCTAGGATTTTGAGATACCAACGGATCACCGAATTTGGGCCAGGCGACCAAACCTCGTAATAATCAACAAAAAAAGTGAACTTGCCGAATTGCGGATGTTGCTCTCCCGACTGACCACAGAATAAAATTGAAAGAAAGCGAAAAGAAGGATTAGTACCAGGGCCTTGCTAGGGATTTGGAAAAAAAATGTGGAACATGAATGTGACGATGATACCAATTGTAATTGGTGTTCTAGATGCAGTTACCAAAAGATTTTACAGATACTGGAGGACGTGGAAGAAAGAGGACGAGTGGAAACCATCAAAACTACAGCATTATTGAGATCGGCGGGGATACTGTGATGAGTCCTGGAGACTAGAGAAGACTTGCAGTAACTCAAATTCCAATCAGCTAACGCTGGTGTAAAAAACTCGAAAGGGAGTCAATAATAATAATAACAATGTTGAAATTGTTTTATTGCAAATATAATGAGTTCAAAATGATAAAAACAGTCGTTATAGTCTGATAATCCTGAAAACGTTAAACTGGTTGATACGAAAGAAAAAGTTCACATAAACAGGCAATGCAATTAACATGTTCGTATTTTCATATTGCCTTCATACATACAAACATACATATTTTCGTATTACATACTTACATGCATACATATAAAAATACATACAAATACCCACAGGAAAGGCATGAACCTCGTTATCCTCTTAGCGGGAGCAATAACTTTGGCCTTAAATAACCCTCGAGGGTTGATATGCCATTAAACAAAGAAAGCAAACCATACATACATATTACCTACATACATATACAGGATATTTCTCAAATAAATGTTGACACTTGTGCAATATTACTTTATAATATTTTGGATATTTAATGTCTCTACCTGTTTATCATTCCTGTCGAGGGATTATTAAAATCTTCCGCATGTAGTCACCGTAACATCAATTCAGCTTTTGTAATACAGGTATCCCATTGAGATATTAAAATATTTTAATCTATCTAATGTAAATGCCAAGAAGGTGATGCCAAGGATGGTGTACATGTGGAGAATATTATAAATAATATCATAAATATACACGCCTAACGTCGTAAAACATTTTCTTAATCATCCTGTATAATTTAGTTAAGTTAGTTGCACTCCTCATTGATTGATTAAAGATTTCAATACCGATCGAGAACCCGAAATATCATGGCCTTTTGCCAGATCAAGTTAGGCTTTGAAATATTTATGGTTAATTAATCCAAAAACATGGGCGGGCATAAAGACATGCATATTCAAGTGTACATCTTCAGTGCAATTGCGGTGCATATATAAAACCTAGCTGTCCGCACGAGACTAATAAACTTTCGTCCATTTTGATTCAAGATAAACAAGAGGGTATTTCAGCTAATACCAAATGTATTCGAAATGAGCAAACGTCCAAATGCCAATTAATGTTGGTAGAGATAGGGGAAATAATAGCTGGGGGACGTAGGGAGGGGAGTCGACAGTTGAAGGGATTTACATGAACGGACGTTGGGAGAGGGGCGAAGCGTCGGCTCATTTCTACCGGCAATCTGCCAACATCATTTGACAGACACCACAAAGTGAAGGTGAAGAGCAACTAAATTAACCTGCACCAATCACGTTCTGTCATAATCGAGAAACGCATCTAATATAAACTTTTAAAATATACCAGCCTTGGCATGTGTATATATGTACATTCAATTATATATATATATATATATATATATATATATATATATATATATATATATATATATATATATATATATATATATATATATATGTACGGTACCAAAATAATTAGCCACGTTTTTCTTCGTCTAAAATTAGCATGAATATTGCTAAAAAATTTTGACATGAAAAACAAAGCTATGGGGTTGAGTCATAAATATATATACTTTTTTTTTGCTTTTTAAAAGCAAATTAGAACTACGCGTTCCCAACTTCTAATCTTTTAAATCCAAGTGGAAATTACCTGATTAGAGAGGGACTCCATCAGTCATTCTTTTTCAAGAGTGAATAAGTGCACACCATAATTAAATTTGTGATCTCAAACTCCTAAAATGGAGGATCTGAAAGTGCATATTTGACATGTAATGTTGTGTGAGGTTTAGAAGAGAAAGTATTACAGAAACAGCTAAGAAAATATTTAGAGTTTATCACCAACAAGTCATTAATGAGTGCGAAGTTCAAAACTGGTTTTCCATGTTTTTTTCTAGCAATACGTGATTGAGAAATGAAAACAGACCACTACGCTCATCAAGAATCAGTTCTTCACCTCACTGCATCTCAATCCACAGTCTACATCCACTTGAAAAAGATAGGAAATATTAACAATTGAACGCCTAGGTTCCTCAAACTCTTGGATGACACACACACACACACACACACACACACATATATATATATATATATATATATATATATATATATATATATATATATATATATACTCGCGATAGTGATTCTATTTTTGGACGTATGTTATATAAACAAAGCAAAAACGGTGAGGTTTATTTTTCTTCAAAGTAAAGAAATTTTAAATTCTATTTGCAGCTTTATAAGATACTGCCAGGTTTTCCGCTGCACTTGTTTGTCAGAACCAAAAAAAAATTTCCTTCGTTTCGGCCAATTCAAAAGAGGTTAAATACCAAGATTACTTGATGACGGATAAACCCTCAACAACTGCACTCTTTTACTTACGTGTTTTAAAGCACGGGAGGATATCTGCATTGAACCTGAGGCTAGGCATCTACTGCGACTTACCTTTCTCAGTTATATTGAGCCAATCTTTTCCGTTAGGTCTTGAACGAAATGGTGCGATATATCATTAGGAAATGTATAACTATTTGTTCCCCTACATCCACCAAGACACAAGCTGTTTCTTCCGATACACCAGAATCATACTTTATTATGTATAGAAGAACTATATCTATTAGGTATCGGGTTTGATTTCTCTGTTTAATAGTATATCAACCTTTTAGAATAGATTTATTTAATGCCAAAACAATCCTTGTAGAAGGCAAATTGTAGAAATATTTGACCTATATATATATATATATATATATATATATATATATATATATATGTGTGTGTGTGTGTGTGTGTGTGTGTGTGTGTGTGTGTGTGTGTGTGTGTGTGTTTATTCGAATTCCCACTTTCAGATCTGACCTGAAGTTATTCTTTAGTTGAGGTCCAGTCACAAAGACAGATCCCTGTGTCACCCTCTCAAAAAATGCTTTTTGCCCACCGATAAATGAGAAAATGTCACTTATGAGTTCATCCTTACTTCTTCAGCAGTGTCCTGTATATCTTGTTCATATTACTAGGAACATTTGTGTGATAAGTAGAAGTTGACCGAAAAGACGCTGTTTTGTGAGTTATTGCCTCCAGGATTGATACAAGACACCATGCAACATCTTGTGTCGTTTGTATCAATCTTTCTCTTTTGTGTATTTTTCAACGTCCATGTGATGCCTCCGTACAGTACTATGGACACAGCCACTGCTTGAAAGTATTTCCGTTAATTTGATAGCATATATATATATATATATGTGTGTGTGTGTGTGTGTGTGTGTGTGTTTGTGTTTGTGTGTGTATGTGTGTTTATCCGAATTCCCACTGTCAGATCTGACCTGAAGTTATTTTTTAGTTGAGGTCCACTCACAAAGAGAGATCCCTGTGTCACCCTCTGAAAAAATGCTTTTTGCCCACCGATAAACTCAGCCCTCCAATTCAAGTAATGCCTGTGTGAAGTCCCTTGAGACCAGGGGATCAACTTAATATCAGGTAAGGAATAAAACATTCAATGTTTTAGATGCAGTGTTTTTCAAACTAACTATAGGCATTATCAAGATTTCAGACGTTAAATCTTATCAAAAACGACTGATGTAAAATTTTCAGCCTAGTCAGCTTGGGTTGCAGAATACGCAAACCTCATCTCTACAGAGACCCCCACACACGTGTCCTGGATATGATATTAAACACTCTGATGGTGGGATTCCAGTAATCCTGGAGCTTTGGAAAATGTGGAGTGTCCTATTTATTGGCATCGCATCGACCCGAAATGGTAACACCTGAAAAGACCTATCTATTTGTAAAATAGAACCGTTTGACATTTAAACTGACTGCAAATTAAAAATTGAATTATTTGAAATTAAACTGTTTGATCATTTAACTACTTAAACATATGACTAATGTTAAGTGAATTATTAGGGGATTCATAGCAATAAAGTAAGTAAGTAAAATTGGCGACCGTAGTAGAGGGTGACCAGAAGACTCCCTTTTCAATAGCTACTACACCGAGGTGTGGGAGAGGGCACTACTCCTTTGCCGGGATTTCTCCACTTTAGCCTCGATACGTACTTTATATTGCTGAGTGTTAAGCAAGGGGGTATCAAATACCATTTTTAAAGCCTTTGGTATGACGTGACCTGGGATTGAATCCCAATATTCCGGACCCTTGGTGAACACTCTACCCACTTGACCAATGAGCCGGTATCTTCATAGCAATACTCGGAGCTAATTAAATGTGTTTACTTATGTTCTCAAATCATATATATATATATATATATATATATAGTCATCCACAGACAGATCTGTTTCGTTCTATCAGAACTCACAGTGTGGCTAGACAGTATCTTCCCGAAGCTAGGATCGAAACCCGGTTGACTCAAACGTCAAACCAAAGCTTTTAACCATTCAGCCACGAGGAGATATTAGATTCGAAGTAAATTTTAAACGGTTATGAATCACAATTACTATTGTTCACATACATCCGTTCAACGATAGCCGAGACCTCAATTCAACTAAGAAGAGGCTTGCAATAGACGCTAATTGCAATACGATTACTTCTTCGCCAGAGAACTCAACCCCACGGCGGTAGGGGAGTATATATATATATATATATATATATATATATATATATATATATATATATATATATATAAAGCACATTTGCTCTTAAATAACCCTCATTGGTTGATATGCCATCAAACCAAATCAAATCAAATCAAACGAAAACATTTTCTTTAAATTCCAGGTTTAAAAAAAAAAGGATTGTGTACTATGTGAAACTCAACAGAGCCAGTTGAGAAAGAAATGTCTATAATACAAAAAAAATACTTTATGCGAAAGTTAGAAAGAAATTTAGCCCTCTGTGTTTTGTTTGATTTATTTAGGTCATTTTTTAGATTTGTTGAGTTTGTTTTTTAGTCATTTTTCCTTTTCTTTTTTTGTGGGGAGGTGTTGCCGGTTATTTTTTTTTTTAATTTCAATGATTGGCACAAAACGAGCTATCTCTACCATATATATGATGTCAACATCATCATTCCAGAAAGGGTGTAACAGAGAATTACATCTGTAGTAACCAAAGTTTTTTCTCTGAAAATCCTTTTCCTAGCCTTATGTATAGAACGCGGAGAAGGAAGTTACTTACCAAGTAACAGAAACTCACAAAAAAAGTGAGCGGATAGAAAACGCTGCTCTAGCCATTCTTATTTCCACCGGGCAGTTTTAACTCCATGCTTGTTTTGGGGGTCATCAAGAGAGAATGTGCACCGTTTCGGGGCCTTCCTCTCGACGGTTTTATTTGCACATCGGCCACCGCTCACTGACAGGAGGCCCCATTAAAGCATCCTGTTAAATCAACGTCTAACGGCGAAATGGCCTTCTGTATAGAACGTAGATACTCATTGTTTTATAAAAGAATATGGCTTATCATTCTCAAAGAATATATTATAGTGAACACTCCACCAGAGATTCCACTAGAAAAGCTAAACTTTCCACACACATCAACATATCTCATTAGAAATCAAATACATGTTGCACCCATCAATACACATTTATTTATCTATATCTTCAGTCACAGGCAACATATAACACATGGTCAGTTCTGAAGAGAAGTACAGCTGGTTTGAATACAGTTTTCCTTTATTTTGACTAATTACCTTAACAAGGCTAAATATCTTAGTCTGACCTGCTATTTAGACCCTGAAGATAACATAAGTATTCATGCTTTTCCCTGGTATATATGCACAGCTTCGTAAGGAATGTGAATTCAGATTACTAACTCGATTTTTTTCGACGATAGACGTCACGGTAAGTGTTTCAGTATTACGTTGAAATGTTTAACAATTAAAGAAAGTGTTTCATAGAATTCGTAATCTATCTATTCGTTTATTTGATTTTAAAGACATTAGCCCCGTTTAAGCTCAAATAGAAGATCATTCTTGAGTTGATGGACGTTTGATATAGATCTTCCGATATTCGGAAATTGCGAGCGTAGGTTAACAGACAAGGATAGTCTTAGTGGCTTTGTGGCTTACGAGTTGGACTGTAACATAATCGATACGATTTCGAACTTCAGTCATGTTGTTACGTTCCCTTTTGGACAGAAACTGTTGGGAAATTTTTTGAACCTCTTTATCCCCGCAGCCATTCATAAAAGAGGACCGCAACTATTCTTCAACAAAAATGCCTTTGGTATTAAATAAAGCATAAAGTATATATGCCATTAAACAAAGAAACTGAAACCTTTATAGTAGTCACCATGACATTAGCACAGCGGTTAAAGCGCCGGAAGACGAAATCGTAGTGACAGAGTTCGGATTCCAATCATGGTATTACGTTAAATTTCGGACTTTCATCACCTCACAGCTTTGGGTTAAATAGTGGTACCACGGTCCTTTACAAGGTTGTCTTTGGGATTAAATAAATCACGAAGATTAATATGAAATTAAACAAAGGAATCAAATCAATCCGAAAAATTTATAGATTTGGTTAGTGGCACGGGGCGTGACCAAGACATACACGTATATTAAGTGATAATTCTGTAGAAAAAAACCTCAGGATGAATTATTTCCTATCATAGTTCTACGTGGTGAATTCAATAAGTTCCCTGATTTTTTTTTGAACAGGCAATCAAAATTGTGGTAGAGTCTTGATAATTCAGTATGTTATTGCTATGTATCTTATGAGATGACTGACCAATTTTTATGATTTCACGTTTAAATGAACTGCTACAGCAGGAATTGGAATACACCCTACTAAAGCCTGATTGTCACAGCTGGTGAATTTCAAAAATTCTATCTGAACTTGATGAAGAACGATATGCAATAAAATGTGTGGAAGGAGTAAGGAAGTCAGTACACTAGGTTTGATTGGTCCAAGGGTTAGGGTTATGGTTACTATGTTGAGGTTTTAAGGGAATTCAGGAAGAGATTCCGTCGGAAGAGGCCAGCACTCTTCAAATCGGGTCAGTGGCATTTCAACCAGGACAATGCACCAGTCCACAACTCCATCCTTGTCACAGACTATTTAACCAAAATGGGAATCAAGACCGTTCCTCACCCTTCCTATAGTCCAAAACTTGCTCCCTGTGACTTTTGGTTATTCCCTAAGCTCAGAAGGTGTCGTTATGAGACAATTGAGGAGATGAAAGAGGCTGTGACGAAGGTCATTGACACGCTCACACAAGAGGATTTCTATGGGGCTTTCCAGAAGTTGTTGGAACAGCAGAACAAATGCATTTCACATGGAGGGGATTACTCCGAAGGGGACTAGAGTTTCATGTGTGTACTATCAATAAAATTGCCCATACGAAAAAAGTCTGGAAACCTATTTAATGATCCTCGTATATTCCTTTTTCGTCTTGCAATTGCAACAGAAGGAAACGTCGACACACCGTTAATTCCACATTTGATCAGTTTGCACGGAAAAGGATTCTCCCTTTGATATTGAAATATTGAAAGCTGTTTGGGCTACAACTCTAGGTTATATTTACTGGATACATTTTATTGCCAGAAATTATTTTCTAAAATCCTCTTCAGTCATTAAGTAAGTATCTACCATAATCTGCTCAGACTGTGTCTCTAGTTACTCATCCCCTGTCTATCCACAAAACCTTCTTGTTGGGCTTAAAATACACCGATCGTACTGACTTTAAAGTGTCAAGACGCCTCATAATTAAGTCTGACTCTGTGTTGAGGCTCAAATAATGGAAATCTGGCCAGTGTTTAACACCTCTTCATGGCCCATGCCTCTTGGTCTATTTAATAGGGAAAGTTGAACGGGTTAAATAGATCTGTTGAAATTAGTCTTGTTCAATAGGAATACTTGATATCATATAAGGGTAAATTTTGTTAAGAAGAATTACTTTAATCTCTAATTGTTTATTAAGGATTATTATTAAAAGTTACTTAAAACCATACAACTGCGTGCAGATAAAAGTTTATTATCAAAAATATTACTCTACTCTATAACCTCGCTGCATCAAATAAGCCAGGGTGGTTTGGTGACATGCCTTCAAAATTAATCATTCAGTTCATACGTGTTCTTATGTATTGCAATTCATATCTGCTCATAGAGGCATAGTGACTGATATGATATTACATTTACTCTTCGACTGATACCTTTAGGATATCTTTGCAACTACATACCCCCATAGATTACATAGTACCACAATTCTGGTTTCAATACCAAGTCCAAAGAAACCAATCAGTCTTACTATTTTACCATATCTGAAAGAATTGATGGATTTTTGTCCTTTTCATAGATAATTACAACGAAGCGAAACGCAAATAATCTCGTACAGGATTCAAACTAGTATTACTATTTTGATTTCCCGCGACCATGACAGTTACGCTATGCACGCCCCTGTAGGCGAGAAGGTGAATTATGTTTGCGTGAGTATCCTTAAAAATGGTAATGTACACAACTATGTGGGTAGACATTTCCTTCCGTTTGTTTTGAAATTAGCGCCACATCGAAATATTGTTTTATTCTTTTTGATCAGTTTCATTGAATTTAAAATCGAACGACTTTTAAGTGAAAATCTAGGAACCTTTCTGTTACGGTAAACATTTCTCGCTACAACTAAAAGAAAAAAGTTGGCTATTAATTAAAACTTATTTACGCCAAATGAGAACAATACAAGTTATTGTAAAAAAAAATTTAAGTAATATATTTCTCATAAACATAACAATGAGAGAATTTAAAATCAATTTTTTTCAAATGGTAATTAAATTCTGTATAACTAAATTAATAGTCTAAATTAATGTATATTTTAAAAGTAGGAAATTGAATATGTGTTGCAATTTATTACAAATTAGTATTTATATATTCCTAATATATATTTACAGGGTTTTGGCGATATAGATCTAAATTAAAGTAGATTATTTCATGCAATAGTAATACTGCTGCTATATGGATGCACTACATGGACTCTAACAAAACGGCTGGAGAAGAAGCTAGACGGCAATTACACAAGAATGCTGCGAGCAGTCTTGGACAAGTCCTGGCGGCAACACCCCACAAGACTCCAACTATACGGCCACCTGCCTCCTATCACAAAAACTATTCAAGTTAGACGAACCAGACATGCAGAGCACTGCTGGAGACGCAGGACGAACTCATAAGTGATATACTCGTATGGATCCTCACACATGGCCAAGCAAAAGCAGGACGACCAGCTCGAACGTACATTCAGCAGCTATGTGAGGATACAGGCTGTTGTCCTGAAGACCTACCTAGGGCGATGAACGATAGGGAGGTGTGGCGAGAGAGGGTCAGGGATATCCGTGCTACCAGCACGACATGATGAGGATGATGATGATTTCATACAAAGACAGGAAACATTATCAAGTAAAACTTTCTTGGAACATATTTTCATAAAATGTATATTAAACGTTCAGTATATTGATACAATTGCTTGTACTACGTTACTCTTTATCAGTCGATTTATGTGATAGCACTGCTCTTAACTCTTTACCTCACTTCTTCTCTGGTCGTTAGCTTCGTTCCCTTGCGTTGGTTTGCTGTCGCCATCTTTGGTTTCGTTCAGTGTTTTCTGTTTTCATCTTCCGTTGTTCTAATTTCTCTTCTGCTGGGATATTAAATACAACTCGACCAAAATTGTATGTGCACATTTTATTTTCATTTAATGGCGAATTTTCCTTTCATTACACGCTGTGGCTTAAACGGCAAATCAATGAACAAGATAAAACATCGTACCTTTCAAGTCGTGAGTTTCTTACTTACAAACAAAGTTATCTAACTCAAGGGCCATTTTGGTCACCTGACTGTACTTTGTAATGCGAGCTCTGATCTCTGATTATGTTAGTGGGTGTCTTTGTGGTGTAATGACAAAAGTGTTGAGCTGAGGCCGCGATGTAAGCAAGTTCTAAATCGAGTCGAACATGATTGGTTGGTTGGTTGGGTTTATGGCATATTAATCTTCGTAGGCTATTTAACGCCAAATATATTTTTATGCCAATAATCTGTTCTATTTCAAACAATTAAATTTAGCAGGAGTACACAGTTTAATTGTCAAAAATATTTCTATTTCAAGCTACTCAGTTTATTCAAACAGTTTTAATTCGGCTAATTCAGTTTAGCACAAGTACGCAGGATAAATCTAAGTTGACAGTTTAATTATCAAAAACATTTCAATTTCAATTTGTTCACTTTATCAAACAGTTCTAATTCAAACAATTCAGTTTAGCATAAATATGAAGTTTAGTTCTATTTAACCCATAGTACGGACCCTACTAGGTACTACCATTCCGGGCCAGAGTGGACCTGGAAGCAAGGGGTACTTTGCATTCCCCAAAGCCCAAGCATCACTGGAACCTCATCATCAGATTGTTTAGTGTCATTATCAGGACACTCACTAGGTGGGGGTCTTACCGATCTACAGAAGTGCAGTTGGTGTATTCAACAGACTCAGCCGACTGGGCCAGAGTTGCACTGAACAGTAATGTCTGGTAAGCAAGTTCAAAATTCAGTCATACTCCTACGTTCACTTTCTGACTAATACAACTGGGAAGCTAAGAATTAAATTATGCCATAGCTATTCTTCTACACGGATGGTTTTGGAATCAAGTAATCCACGATACTTGATATCCATTTAACAAAGAATCTAACCAATCAGCTATACCTGGACTTCAATAGCTGTCCATCATAATGACTGAACCAATTGTGTTTTTTCACCCTTTTCATGGCACAGGACATAATTTGAATTCTAAAATACCTGTCGATAATAAATATCACCAATTGTCTTGTCTCATTCAAAGTTACTTTAGAATACTTGGAGGTTATATTAAGAAAGAACTGATCAAGTAAATATGATACTTGTTATAATTATTTATTTTAGTAGTAGTAGCAGTTGTTCTTGTTGTAACAGCAAATATTTTCTTTTTAAATTTTGATTGATCACGATTAGTTTTGATTTTAGCTCATCGTTAGTTAAAATATTTCTCCTAGAAACGAGCTAAAATCTACCTAGAAATATATTTTATTTTCTTCTAAATTTTTGTCTCTTATTTCCTTGAAGACGTTTTAAAAGGTTTTTAAATAAGTTGATAAATGACAAAAAAGAAACAATACTGAACCAGTAACGAAGCATCATATTCATTAAATGAAACTCATATTCGGGTCTTCTGAGATGACTCATTTATGATCTCGGCTTACAGCGAAAACCTGACGCTCAAAGTCACAACGTGAAAACAATTTGTAGGGTGTAGGAAGGGATTTATTTTAATTAAACCCAAACTGCTTTGATTACTTAAAGTAGATATTTGTTTATTTATCTAAATAAAGAAATATCTTCTTTAAGGGATCTAAGCAGTTTGGGTCTATTTAAAATAAATTCCTTGCTATTTATCTAAATAAACAAATATTTTCTTTAAACCATCTAAACAGATTCTTTTCACATTGTGACTAATCAAGATCAATCAAAATTTCAAAAGAATGTATTTACTGTTAAAACAACAACAACAACAACAACAACTACTACTACTACTACTACTACTACTACTACTACTACTACTACTAAAACAAATAATTATAACAATTATTATATTTACTCGTTCAGTTCTTTCTTACTATAACCTCAAAGTTTTCTAAAGTAATTTTGAATGAGACAAGACAATTGGTGATATTTATCATCGACAGGTAATGTAGAATTCAAATTATGTCCTGTGCCATTAAAAGAGTAAAAACACAATTGGTTCAGTCATTGCCACCACATCTACAAAGATATGTTATGAAGATTTCTTACTTTGATAGTAAACCCATATGGGACAATGTTTAGAGACGTTTTATTCATATATCTTTGTATATATCTTTTCACCTTGATATGTCTTATACATTTTTTCAAGATATATTCTAAGGTGGTTTCTAAATCTCAGTTGAAGACACAGTCATTTCGGCAGGAATGTTGTTCTATGGAGTATATATGTAGATTTGAAGCTGTATTAATTTCTTTAATCTAGAATAAAATGACAACTTAGACTTTTCAATATGTTTTAGCGCAAACTGTGAGATCTGGGAAGTGTTCTTCATACGTTGATAATTATATGTTTCGTGTAGTTAGATCTTAAGAGGCTTTTCATTGCAAAGGGTATTAGGGAATACGGATAATTTTCAAAACAGAGTTCGAAATCCAATCGCGCTGAAGCGCGATATCATAGAAAGCAATTTGAATTTCAAGCGTTCTATTAAATGAATTTTCGGGCAAATACCCTTGGGAAAGATATGAACCACCTTATCCCTCTAGCTAAATTGTGAAATCGAGTCACTGCAGTTCTACAAAAATAGATTTACTAGGGGGATCGAAGTTAACTTACTATTTTCGAAATTCTTCTAAACAGTTGCCCAATTCCGTTTCCTCAATCGACTTTTCAAAAGACAGAAAAATACTTACGACAGAACATGAGGAGTTAAGGGCCTTAACTTTTTACGTTGACCCATAGCAGTATTGAAAGGAGAATTTATTTAAATTTTGTTTCTATCCAGGTCTTGTTACTCTATCAAGGCTATGATTGAATTGAGCCATCTTATTTTAACTATAGTTGAAGGATGAAGTGATGAAATCCTTTACTTCGTAAGATTATTAGTGGGAAGTGGACAGAACAAATTGCTTAAGTAATTCATTCAGTATGCCGATCACCTTTCAGTGCTGCAAACACTTACTCAAAAAGACACACACACACACACACACACACACACACACACACACACACACACACACACACACAAATACATTCATATATATAATCAACTCATAGATAAACACCGATTTACACCCACATATATATAGATGTGTGTGTGTGTGTGTGTGTGTGTGTGTGAGAGAGAGAGAGAGTGATGGAATCTTCTGCCGATCTCTAAGTAGAGGGATTTACCCAGTGATTAAAGATATGAACTGTTGGACAACCGACACATTTATTTACGTTGGTGAAGGTTCGTGTAACACCAACTACATTTCTTGAATGAGCTGATAACAGAAAAATGATTCAGCATGAAACCAAGAATTCTCCTCAACTATAAACGTCACGTTTTAAAATTAGTGATTTTACAAATCCTAGACTAAACGCCCAACCAAAACTAGAAAGCCCAGTCTATCCGAGCATTTTACCTTTTGATGATATATATATATATATATATATATGGTTAGTTGATTGGTTGGTACGTTGGGTTTTATATCACATCAACATTTATAGGTTATTTAATGCCAGATCAGTTTTTATACATATAATCAGTTCTATTTGAAACAATTCAGTTTAGCATAAAAAATAGTTTCATTTCAAATAATTCAGTTTACCATAAGTACGCAGTTTAAATGTAAGTACACAGTTTAATTGTCAAAAAAATTCTTTTTCAAGTTGTCAAGTTTAGTCAAACAGTTCTTATTCAAGTAATTCATTTTGGCATAAGTATGCAGTTTAAATATAAAAACGGTTTTATTTCAAGTAATCCAATTTAGCATAAGTACGCAGTTTAGTTCTATTTGAACCATAGATAGGGCACTATAAGTGAAACCACACCGAGACAGAGTTGACCTGAGAGCGATGGCAATGAAGGGATGCTTCACATTCCCCAAAGCTCCAGCATCAATGGAAACTCATCATCAGATTATTTAGTTTCATTTCCAGGACACTCGTTTGAGGGAGTGTCTTATCCCTCTGCAGAGAAGCAATCGGTGTATTCAACAGCCCCTGCCGATTGGGAATATATATATATATATATATATATATATATAGTCATCCATTGACAGACTTTTTCGTTGTATCAAAACTCTTCAGTCGGGCTAGACACGTAGGGTGCTTGAAGCTGGCATCGAAACCCGCTTAACTTTACGTTAGACTTAATATCATACCCCTCAGCCAAAACGCGAACCATGTCAGCTCGGGAATTATAAGGCATTAAGTAGTAGCTTTCGTTTGTTTACATTTATACCTTGCGGGATATATATATCATCATTATATTCATCATCATATCTTGCCGCTAAAACGGACATCCATGACCCTCTCTCGCCACTTCTCCCAATCGTTCATCGCCTCTGGCTACATCCCGTATCCACACATAGCTGCTGAATGTATGTTCGAGCTGGTTGTCCTGCTGTTGCCCGGCCATATGTGGGATTCCATAGGAGTACATCACTTATGAGCTCGTCCCTGCTTCTCCAGCAGTGTCCTGCATGTCTGGTTCGTCTAACTTTGATGGGAGGCATGTGGCCGCATAGTTGGTGCCTTGTAGCCGCCAGGACTTGTTCAATATTGCTCGCAGTATTCTTATGTAATTGGCGTCTAGCTTCATCTCCAACCGTTTAGTTAGCGTCCAAGTAGTGCATCCATACAGCAGTATCGACACGGCCGCTGCCTGGAAGAAAATGTGTTTCATTTTATCGGTCAGGTCTGATTTCCATATGACCGATAGCCTATTGATAGCTGTCCATGCCTTCGTTAGCTGCGTATCGATGTCCTTTTCGATATATATATATATATATATATATATATATATATATATATATATATAACTCTTGTTTATACATGTGTAAATGTACATATATACGTCCATAAGTACATGTTAACATAATAACACAGTTATAACAAAATAAATGATTTTTTTTTTTAATTGGATTTTGAAGTCTTTCCCAACAACAAATAAATTACAGAAAATATTGAATAAAAAAACTATTATTAAAGCTTTAGTAAACTATCAGTGCAACGAGTGAGTTCTTTTTGGAAAACAAATGACTAATTAAAAAGGTTATAAAATCAGTCTCTGTGATATCGTGACTAATTTGTTGGCCAATGACGTCTTAGTGAGCATGTTCGAACACCTGTAACTTTCGAACTGTTACCTTTGGGTAAGGTATAAAACTCCCTACCCGAACTGTGGTTTAAATTGTTCAACAACTATTCTTACTAGAGAATAATTTGGGCATTAAATATCAGACGAAGGTTAATATGCGATTAAACAAAATAAAATTAAAACAAATGTGCGTTACCAAGTAAAATAAAAGACGATAATAGGGAGAAGGAAATATATATATATTGTCATCCACAGACACACCTGTTTCGTTCTATCAGAACTCTTCAATGTGGTTAGACGGGCTAGATTCCAGAAAGCTGGAATCGAAAACTGCCTGACTGAAACGCCGATCAAAGATTCTACCACTCAGCCACGAGGAAGCCAGTACAAGCACACGAAATTTAAACGCTGATGTGTCACATTTGTTTTTGTTTACATACATCCGTTTTACGGCAACCGAGAACTCAATTCATTTAAAGAGCCTTGCATTACGCTAGTGGCAACCATTTTATATATATATATATATATATATATATACGTGTGTGTGTGTGTGTGTGTGTTTACTGTAAAAAAGAGAGAGAGACAGAGAGAGATGGAGAGAGAAGGAATGAGGATCAACATAACGACTCAGGAAAGAAAGACAAAATAATCAGAGATAAATGATGCGCAAATAGAATAAGACCATATAAGTTACACCAGAAAATATAAAGAAAATTATGGGGAAGAACCAGATGTCAAGTGGTCTGAGCTAAAATGAGCGTATCCAGGTAATACGTATGGGATCATTTTTTTTTAATGGCAAGTCAACATTCTTGAGTTATTTAATGCCAAAAACATTCTTGTAGAAGAACAATGATAGTACTATAATACCCATATATGCGGATTAGTGGGTCCCATAATTTTCCCACAAGTATTAGATCATAAATGATCGGAATATCGAGATTGAATTTCGAACTCACTCATTACGATATAACAGTCTGGCTCGTTAGCCATTACGCCACAAGGACTACTCAAGCTTATGGTAAGGATTTTAAAATTTTACATTGTACTTGGAAGAGACACACCATATCAAACATTTTCTCGATTCGAGTAAATTTTCTGCATAGAAAATTGGAATTGGACGCTAAATGACATCATGAAATAGTTAATTCATAATTTTAAGCCAGAATTCAACTCATGATTAAGTCAGTCAATTATTTATTCTTGCTGTGATACAAATAATATGCATGTATTTACAAACCCCTCCACAAGGACAGGATTAAACACTATGTAATTTTTTTCAGTGCAGTTTAACATGTGTCAATTCAGAGGTTTCCTTCTCCTAGACTGGCTGCCTAACAAGAGTTAAGGAAACCATGGGGTCCTACTTTTTAATGCTAGCCACAGAGAGAAAAACTGGATTCAAACCTTTCCCAAATGTATTAAAAGATATGCTAAATGCACACAGCCTCGTCCAGGATTTGAATTCTTCTCAAATACTATAATAATTTGATGAAATTTAGTGTATATATTATATATACTATAGTTATCTGTGATAGTACATAATGAAAATAATGAAGGGGTTACAATAATATTTAGTAATTTTATGTACAACGATGATTATAACTGAAGAGCAAAGTGTCGTCATTATAAAACTATTATTGTATTCAAGCCCAAATCTCTTCCCTACATAAAATACAAATATTGTACAATTTCGATCGACAAAATCAGAGAAAATGGCTTCGAGCTGACTAAGAAAAGAAGCAAAAGATACCCCGCAAAAACAATCACAGACGCCGACAACGCTGATGACTTAGCGTTACTGGCGAATATGCCTAATCAAGCAGAGACACTACTGCATAGTTTGGAACGTGCTGCAGCAGGCATTGGCCTCCATGTCAATGCGCACAAAACTGAATATATGTGTTACAACCAAACGGGCAACATTACCACACTAGACGGAACCTCTCTGAGGCTAGTGGACAAATTCACCTACCTAGGAAGTAGCTTCTCATCAACAGAAAACGACATCGACACACGGCTGACGAAAGCATGGACGGCTATAGATAGGCTCTCAATCATATGGAAATCAGACCTAACCGATGAAATGAAGCGCAGTTTCTTCCAGGCAGCGGTTGTATCCATACTGCCATATGGATGCACTACATGGACGCTAACCAAACGGCTGGAGAAGAAACTTGACGGCAACTACACAAGAATGTTGAGAGCAATATTGAACAAGTCCTGGCGACAACACCCCACGAGACGCCAACTGTACGGCCACTTGCCTCCCATCACGAAAACTATACAGGTTAGACGAGCCAGACAGGCCAAACACTGCTGGAGAAGCAAGGACGAGCTCGTAAGTGACGTACTCCTATGGACCCCCACATATGGCCAAGCAAAAGCAGGACGACCAGCCCGAACTTACATACAGCAGCTATGTGAGGACACAGGATGTAACCCAGAAGACCTGCCGGAGGCGATGAATGATAGGGAGAGGTGGCGAGAGATGGTCAGGGATATCCGTGCTGGCGGCACGACATGATGATGATGATGATGATATCCCTACTCCACGATATCCATTGTGATTCTGGCCTACCATAATACAATCGCTTAAATACGCTTACAAATCAAATCTTTATTTATTTCCCTCAATATGCAATGACGATATTTTGTTCCTTAGTTATAATCACCAACAAATACAGAAATAGATAATGAATCTTTGCCGGCAATACTGTAGCAATATCAGATATATTGACGCCTAGCATCCGGTTAGAATAATGCTCTGCGCATGTACCTTCACATACACATGCACTATATACCACTTACACATACACACAATAATACACAACTAAAACCCACACAAACATAAATATACACAGACACAGACACACACACACACAGACACACACAGACACACACACTCTCTCTCTCTCTCTCTCTCTCTCTCTCTCTCGCTCTCTCTCTCAAGCACACGTAAAGTTTCTTACACAATCCCAACGTTTTTTTTTCTGTATTTTCGATTTTCGATTCATTTCATTTTGCTATCTGCCTGATAATTGTTGTTTTGTAAAAAATTAATGAAACCCATGGGTCACAAACAAACTTCCGCGGTATTAAATAGATAAATCTAATATATATATATATATATATATATATATTGTAAGTAAAAAGTTTTGCAATATGTTGGTGCGTGCTATTTTGCAGTGCGTATTCAACGTAACCGAAGTCGTTTATACCATAGAAGGTACCCACTACGGTAGGGACTTATTAATGTTGGGTTGGTATAGTAAGGTTTCTTTGTTTAATTTCTTAATTGCAAATCAGCATTCGTGGTCTATTTGATGCAAAATCTATCATTGTGGAAGGAGAGTTGTGGTATCATTTAACCTATAGCTGGGAAGATAAGGGAGTTCATGCCTTTCCCAATAATATTAATCCGAAAGTGAATTTAATAGAGCGAGTTGAGTTTGAACTCACTTGCATCGATATTACAGCCCAGCACGCTATCCATGGTAACTTCTTTCTGTCAGAGTGTATATGCAATTGTAACGTATTTTGCTAGGTTATGGTCTGTATTTTTTGATGAAGGACTGTAAATAATCGATAGGTGATAAGGAAAGCCAGAGAAGCTCACAAAACAAGAAGCATTTTCTCACAAAACAAGAAGCATTTTCTTTAGTACTGTCTGCCCACCAAAATGAGATTTACAAACACTACGATAGGTAAACTATGAAACTCTCTCTCGACATGAGACGAGAATTTCGATCAATAGGATGGATATCAATAAAGGAAGAGATGATATAATAGAATTTCAATATGAATAAAAACGAAAAGAATAAGGAATGTTGGTAAATGGTCGGCGTATTTTTGATGGCTATAGCGAAACAAGATTTTTGTGTAAACCTCTCATGTTACTGCTATTGAAGTTGAGTTGATGCTTGGTAGATGATTACATTTCGAAGACTTTCGAAACATAACAGTGAAAACAAAATCTTCTTCACTGGAGGTTTCACCGATTACATCTCACGATAATAATGGGTTCACAGAGAAAACATAGAATTAGGTTAGTATTGTTAGAAAAAGTTGTAATGATGTGACTTCTCCGAAATATTCAGGAATGTCGGTGGCATTTTTGATCAGACCTGGTAACAAATCGACACCTGTATACACGCTTAAGACTGAGTACTTTAAATAGTACTTTTTCCCCTTATCTATAAGATCTACTCACTGAATTAATTGGTTTGGTTTCTTTGATTAATGGCATATCAACCTTTGTAGTTTATTTAATGCCAAAGCTATTCTCCTAAAAGAACAGTAGTGGTACTATTTAACCCATAGCTGGAAGGATAAGGGGTTTCAAACCTTTCCCAAGGGTATTTGTCCGAAAGTGAATGTAATAGCGCGACTCTAGTATAAACTGGCTACGATTCCGCAGTCTATCGCTTTAACCCTTACACCACCAGGACACCTCCTACTGAATTGAACCGATTTTTTTTTTCTACAAAATATTGTCACAATATGAAGTGACCAACACAGACCAGAACGAACTAATATAAATGTGATCACAAGTGTCAAGAAAAAAGAAAAGTAAATATAGGATAGAAATAATCATCATCTCTTATTTATAGCAGTAGCACCCTCCCCTTCACCTTTGTGTAGTAGCTATTGAAAAAGGAGCCTTCGACCAAGGTCGCCAACTTTACTTTATTTAGAAATTTTACTTCATATCAATTGATTAACCTCTCTATATAGAGCCAAACCCTTAGCTCAGAATACGCTGAATGAGGATTGATAAGACCCCCTCCGAAATGATTACCTGTGTTTAACACTTAACTGCGTCTGATATCGAGGTTTCAGCTCTGGAGATGTGAGGAGTGTGGAGGACCTCTTCATTATCATTATTCACACGTCATGTTTGACCAAGAGTATCAGTACCAATTCGATTCCGATATATGGTTCAAAATGATATGTTTAAAATTATTCGTATTGAATAGAATAAAAAAAATCTCATGAAACAATACAAATATGTCAATATGAATCTACAATGAACCCGATTTCCAAATATCTAGTTATAAAATAAGTCTAGACACGTTGACACGTTGTTAAAATTAGCTTAGTCGGATGGGACTATAGAATACACTAACTGATTTTCTGAATACACCAACTGGTTTTCTCCTCCCACCAAGATACTAGTCTGAGCAATCAAGTAATGCTGGAGCTAATGCTGGAGCTTTGGAGAATATAGAGCCCCTTTATTGGCATCGCTCCCAGGTCCACAGTGACTTGGAGTGGTAGCATCTGATAGAGTCCTTCCAATGGGTTAAATAGAACTGTTTGACATTTAAACTGTGTACTAATGCTAAACTGAATTGCTTGAAATAGAACTGCTTTAACATTTAGCTGTGTTTAAAGAAATGAATGATGTTTAATTGACTTGTTAGTAATACATAACAATTCTTGAAAATATTAAAATGTGAAAACAAATTATTGAATAGAATTGTATTAGTTTAAAATAGGTGAAACAATTTAACTATGTGAAAAAAGAAGCTCAGGTTCGTTTAAAAATGTTATCTTCAAAATATATATTTAATTTTTTTTTTTCATCATACAACGTGTGAAAGCACTTACGATACCATGTCCTCATCAGCCGCCAACCCGGGGTGATAACACATATATAATATATATTTAATATATAAAGACTTTGGCATTAAATCATCCACAATGCTTGATAGGCTAAAAAAAAACAAGACAAATCAAACCAAACCTCCGTACCGAGCAAGATCTGTCATAAGGTCAATCATTAACTAAGCACCTTAATCAACGGGGGCCCAAAACGGACAAGCCGATTCTCTGAGAGGGAATTATTTATTGTAACAATACGGTGTCATTGACTACTATATCAACAAAATGCGAACCATGCATGATATATTAGAGATGTAGAACAGCCAGCATACCACACGCTGGATGCCCCATACTTCCGGTTTCATGTTAAACTAAGGGAAGCTTAATAACTAAGAAATATGTCCGCATGCAGCTTGTATAACATTATCTAAAAGAAAATTGTTTCTCACTTCTAAGCTAGCAAACAAATTCTATTTCTTGATAACTTGGAATCTAGAGATTTAAAAGTGTTGCTTTCTGGTTAGTGAACGCTTGTAATATTAAATAAAGGACAAACCACGATATGAGAGGAAATAGGGATATATTCTTAGGAAAAAGTATATACAATAGATAGACTATTATTAGACAAGAACATAGGATTAGTGAATAAAGAATAAAGATATAGTCCAACGATAGTATTGGCTTCCGTTATTACGGTAGCAAGTAAGGTGATCTAGTGCGATCTCCAGTCTCCAAAGCTCTAATACTATTCCTATAAGAAGCTGCTCTTCACATTCTAGTCTGTCCTGGTATTAGTAGCTATTGCTATATATGGCAGATGGACTAGTTCATTGTGAGGAAAAAGGTGGATGATACCCAACAAAAAGCCACCACTAAACCAGTATCATCTGATACTGCAAACATGTTTAGAGCAAATTAGTCAGTTCCTTAGTCAGTCTAACTTAAACTTAGTATGTATTTGGTGAACCCATCCACCAAGGGAAAATATACAACAAGGTTAATTTTAAACACCGAAACACCAAAGTGAAAGTACGTTCTCCGGATGGAGACACAGACAACTTCGACATAGCAGCAGAAGTACTGCAAGGAGACACAGTAGCCCCATACCTCTTTATCATCTCTCTAGACGTGCTTAGAACATCAAAGAAAACGGCTTCGAGCTGACAAAGAAAAGAAGCCGAAGGTACCCCGCAAAAACAATTACCAACGCTGACTACACCGATGACATAGCGATTCTAGCAAATACACCCGCCTAAGCCGAAACAATACTGTATAGCCTGGAAGGAGCCGCCGCAGCCATTGGCCTCCATGTTAATGCACACAAAACGGAATACATGTGCTTTAATCAAACTGGTGACATTTCCACACTAGGTGTTAACTCTCTGAAACTTATAGACAAGTTCACCTACCTAGGAAGCAGTGTCCGACCAAGCGAAAAAGACATCAACATGCGGCTAACAAACGCATGGACAGCTAACGATAGTCTATCGGTCATATGGAAATCAGACCTGACCGATAAAATGAAACTCAGTTTCTTCCAAGCAGCGGTCGTGTCGATACTGGAAAATGGATGCACTATATGGATGCTAACTAAACTGATGGAGAAAAAGCTTGACGGCAACTACACAAGAATGCTGCGAGCAATTTTGAACAGGCCCTACAGGCAACACCCCACAAAGCCTCAACCTACCTCCTATCACGAAAACTATCGAAGTTAGACGAACCAGATATGCAGGACATTGCTGGAGAAGCAGGGACGAGTTCATCAGTGATGTTCTCCTATGGACCTCCTCATATGGCCGAGCAAAAGCAGGACGACCAGCTCAAGCCTACATACAGCAGCTCTGTGATGATATGGGATGTAGCCCTGAGGACCTACCAGAAGCAATGAACGATAGGGAGGAGTGACGAGAGAGGATCGGGGATGTCCGCGCTAGCGGCAGGAGATGATGATGATGATGATGATGAATTTCAAGTTCAACTTGTTTGAATTCAGAGTTTATTATTGGATGTAAACCATTGTGAGGGGTATGGATCCCCTTATCCGCCAGCTATGAATTGAATTGCACCACTGCTGTTGTTCTACTAGAATAGCTTTGACAAGAAATAATCCACGAAACTAACATGCTATTAAGTAAAGAAACCAATCCAATTCAATCCAAAACAGTTTTTTTTTTCTATATAGGCTAGTGTTTAGTTTTCTTAGTGGGTGCTTATACGAGAAATAACGCCAAAAATTGAAAGATTTGAGCAATACGTACTAAAAGATTATAAAACTGATTCATCAGTTAATGTTTATGAGAAGTTTTGTTTTGCAACTAACAGGTAGTGGATTATTTCCAAAGAAATGATGAGAAGCAGGCATAAAGTATTATTTTTTGTGTTTTTTTCGTAAATTTTTAGGTATCAACCCATGTAGGTTGAAACCCAGAAAAGCATAATTATATCATCAATTTTCTAAAATAAGACTATGGAAATAAAATAAAAAATGTATTTCACCTGAGAAATTTTTATATATGGTTTCTATGTGTTTTTCTTTTATAAACATTATTTCAAGATTTAAAGTAATGCAGGCGACCATAGTCGAGGGTAACCCGAAGTCTCCTTTTCAATAACTATCAAATCGAAGTGTAGGGAAGGGCACTACTCCTTTCCCTGGATTGATTCACTTTAACCTTGATCCTTACCTTATAATGTTGAGTGTTAAGCAAGGATGTATCAAGTACCATTTTTTGAGTCTTTGGTATGACTTGACCTGAGATTGAACCCCATTCATCCGGGCCATTTAGCAAACACTCAAATCGCAAGGCCAAGGGACCGGTACCTGCTCAATAGCTTAGTGGATAAAGAGATTGCCAATGGTCCAGGAGACCTGGGTTCAATCCCTGTTCGCCTCATACCAAAGACTTTAAAAATGGTACGTGATACCTCCTTGCTTAACACTCAGCAATATAAGGTACGTATCAAGGGTAAAGTGGAGCAATCCAGGCAAAGGAGTAGTTCCATCCCATATCCCTTGGTGTTGTAGCTTTTAAAAAGGGAGCTTTCTGGTCGCATTCGACTATGGTCACCAACTTTACTTTATTTCAAGATGAAAGTATATTTGATATCCTTGATAATTCGATTTCCAGCTTTAGTGTAAATTTTATGCTGACTGCTGATATTTTTTGACGACTGTTATTCTTTTAAATTTAGAATTGATTGATGATTTAAACGTATATTATACGTTCTATGCGAAAAGTCGTTAAATATCGTTTTCTTTACTTAAACAGCTGCATGAAAAAGTTAATTAATGTTGCTTCTGCTTATTGAAATACACGCTTTGACTTTGTTTTGTCCTTCTACGCAGCTTAGATTAATACGTGTTTTGCAGGGATTCTATTACATCATCGGATTCGTTATTATTCTATTCCTGGCTTACACACATCTGTTAAAATAAGAGCGGTCATATTGCTAGATATGAAGGTAAAGCATTTCAGTAATAATCTGTTGTACTTATCCTCCTTCTGTCCATCTTTCTTTATTTTCTTAAATGGCATTAACCTAATTTAGTTTAAACCGATCCTCGACGTATTTTTTATATGTGGAGTTCCCTGGTGTCTAAAGCTCATTCGATTTTGAAGTCAGCTTTCTTTTTCCTAAACCGATTGCTATACCAAATTAAAGAGTCTACTCTGCCCTAATATTTTCCAGTAGCTGGAGGAAGTCGATGGATTTATACCTTTTCCAATGACATTAGCACGAAAAAGAAATACAAACTGCGCAGTTCAGGATCTAAACTCGTTAAGCTGTGTCTATTTCTCGCAACTTTAACCGTCAGGCCACAATTCTCCCTCCATTTTATAAAGATTTACACAATTATATGAATTATATGAATAACCACAACTTTATTATTTGTGTTTATAATGTGTTTATAATTTGTGTTTATTAATAATTAAACAAATGAAACGCATTGCGAGAAGAATAGATAATCATTTTTTTTTTGTTGTTCAATTATCTAACCCCAATTATAATGTGTTTATTGAATATATGTATTTCCGCTTGTTACAAATAACAATATTATATCTGCTATTTTTAAAAATCTAATATTTTGTCCAATTTCTCAAGTAATTAGACGTTTAAATATATTTTTTAAAACAGTAATGTACGGAACACAGGAGGATGAAAAAGATTTAATTAATGAACTTCCGCCTGTTTTATGAAATCAAAAATCTTAAACTACATTAGTACTTAAAATTTCCTAGACTGATAACCATTGAGTGATTCGGGTCAACCATGCAGCACGATATGGGTGCATGCATTTATGTGGGTGTGGGTAAGTGCCACTCAGACGATTCCTTTGTCTGTTTTGGCACGAAAGCCACACCAACGGCTTGCGCGCTAGATTTCATTCGAGACCGGAAGAAGACGAGAAAGGCAAGGTCCCAGGGCAGTCAACAGAAGTCGAGAAAAGTGACCCTTAGAGAAAAACGGCTGCTAAGCGAGGAGTTTGAACCTATTTACACAGGTGTCAGGTCAGCCAACGTGAGAGGATGAGTCAGCGTTCCTGGTAGCTGTGTGGAAATTTTCCAGTACACGCTGGTGACAGCCACATAAACAGAGTGCAGGAAAAGTACCCAAACTCCTACCTACTTGCGCTTGGAGCAAACCCAAGTCCGTGCTTGTTTGTTCTTTTCTTCCACCCTCTCGGTTATGTATGTTTTGTCTTGTGTGTTTGTAAAGCAATGTGAAATGCTCCTTACCAGAGATGAGAGAATCCACTAGACGATCGGATGACCATGAGCTGGCTAAGGAGGTTGTGATAGTGGGGAATGACCAGCGGACATATTTTCACAACTAGTCCTGGTAATAGATTTCGAGGATACGCCATTAAATAAGTACAAAGAATAAGATCTACATCTACAACCCACAAAACCTCAAGCAATCACAATGTTCAAAGTATATATGAATTATTGGATGCCTTCAATATGTACACAGTGTATCTTAAAACCGAATCTTAAGATTTTGAAAAAAGTTTTTTTTAACTTTTACGAGTGGCTAAAAGTCAACCTCCAGTTTTTTGTTGTCCATTTGCAAAATATATGTCAAAGATGTGGTTGAATGTATCATCAGTAATGTCTTCAGTTGATTTGGGAGTTTCAAATTCTAAAATTGATTATACTATTATTCCTTTTGATACTATTCTATATCCTGGAGGTGCCCGTGGTGTAATGCTTATCGTCGTAGGAAATGGACACGGCAACACGAGTTCAAATCCTGGATGATACTGATTGCATTTCACTTAGCACTAATACCCATGGGAAAGATATGAATCCAATTATTCTCCCTCCAGCTATGGGTAAGTAGTGGGACAGACTAGGTTCTGCAGACTTGTTGAGGCAACTAGTCTAAGAGAAGGAAAACTCTGAATTCAAACCTGTTAAACTCCGCTTAAAAATTGACCTTGTGTCATATCCTACCCGAGCTGATGGTATATATATATATATATATATATATATATATATATATATTATTATTATTATTATTAATATTATTATTATTATTATTATTATTATTATTATTATTATTATTATTATTATTATATTAGCAAAAATAATCCAAGAGACTTAGTTTTTGAAATCTGTTTTGATAATACTTTTTTTCCTTCCAGAAGAAATATTTTAAAAAATGTCAACTATAATTAGAAAGTTTTCAAATTGGTCCCCACTCATTATTCTTTCTAGAAAAGTAATTGATCCTTATTTCTCCAATTCCCCCATTAGCTGTAATATTTTACTCATTTTATTAGTTTTGTCACTCTTTTTTGTATATCCTCCAAACTCAGTTGGCTCTCCAATCTCTTATTACCACGTTTCGATAGTGGAGCCAAGCTCTGAGTAGAATATTCTACATGAGGTCTTATTAGGGTTTATATATTTTGAAAAATACATTTGCCTCTCTTTATGTAATAGAAATCAGATTGGAACTGGAAATAGCATACAAGTTGGGTTTTTTTCCTGAAACACATTCAACAATGATCAAATACTTACCAGTTAAAAGAAAAAAACAAGGGTAAATATACTAACGGACAACTCTTTCCCCAACGAAAGAAACTGTTCCATAATTTATACCCCGTGTGCAAACCAATTATTATTAATGAATTGAAATAATTATTTGAAACCATATAAATGCGTATAGATTATTTGTATTTCATAGAATTATTTGATTAAATGGATGTAATAAAAATATACTAGAGAACTTTTTAAAAAAATGTATAACGAGCCCGATTCCTGAAGTTCTAGACTTAACATAACCCCAGAAGACTTGACATACCGCTAAAATTAATTAATCAATCAACTTTCTGATAATTTTGGTTCTGCCATTTTAGGACAAGATCTGGGCTTCTGGCCTAGATTGTGCAATTCATTTGCTTTACAACTCCTCTCGTCTACTGTGCAACGAATTCTTGCCTTTAGTTTGTTTCCAAAATTAATGTTTCTTTTTTCTTCTGTGTATCACAAGTTTCCCGATAAACATCTAGTTCTAAACTCGTTTCTCCTCATCTCTTTCCCAGGAGTATTTCTAAAAAGGATAAACACGTTTCACCCCTTTTCGCACAGAAAATTCAATTCCAACGTAACATAGTTTTCACCTTGTAAACAAACACAGAGGTGATAAACTTCAAAACCTTTAAACAAATCGATCTTAAGACGATTCCTTACAGGCAAAATCCTTAACTTTGTACTGCGCAAGATTGTGTTGTCTTAAACTGATCAACCAATCGTTGAATGTTGTTACAATGCTTAAGATTTTTCTGCGTCATCTTAAATTGTCTGTGTGTAGTGCTAACTAAATTTCGCTTTCCTATTCACAAAGCAAACTTCAAATGCCGTCTCCCACTGTCTGGCATGCTTTTAAAGAAATTGACACATTTGACAGGATTTCAAACCCTATCATGTAGTGAGAATATTATGTGAAGCGTTCAATTATTTTCTGTATGTTGTTTGTAAATATATTGTGTACTTAAATTTTATTATTTTATTTCTTTATCAATTTGTTTCTTTCTCTCTTGTTTTCAACTTCCTCTTCTATTTAGTTTTTCAATTCTTTCTTTTCTTTTCTTTTCTTTTCTTTTCTTTCATTCTTTTCTTTCATTCCTCATCATAAATTTACTGTTTAGTCTTTCTTTTCTATTTTATTCTATTTTGGTTACTTCATTTTTTGCCTCTTTCATTTTATCCCCAAAATTCTTCTTTGTTTTACTCATTTATTTATTTATTTATTTATTCTTTCTTTCTTTATTTATTTATTTTTCCCTACATTATTTCATTATTTATTTAGGCTTTTTTTCTGAATTATCACTCAGTTTTTTCTTCTTAGCCATTTTTTATCCCTGGTAGTTTCGTTTTATACATTTGTATTCGATGTCCCTGTTTTCTTCCTTTTCTTTTTCGTCTCTTCCATTGAACACTTTTATCTTTCCGATTTATAATCTTCATCTTTCCTTTCTCTCTATGTCTTTAGTTCCCCCCCCCTCTCTCTCTCTCTCTCTCTCTCAGTAGGAATCCTTCTTTCATTTTTTTTCTTTTTTTTTGTTTTCCTTTTTTCATCCCGGGTTCCCTCATTTATTTATTTTTCAGTTTTCTTTTTCTCTTCAGGATTCCTTCTTTCGTTTCTTTTTCTTGTTTTTACTCACCCTTGGAATCCCTCTTTCATTCCTTTTTCCTTACCGAAATCTCTCTTTTCTTTTTCTTTTTCTTTTTCTCTCCAGGATTCCATCTATCTTTTCTTTTTCCTATTATTTTTCTCCCCAGGATTCCCTTTTGATTATTCCCTGCTTTATTTCCCACTCAATTCTTTTTCTCTTTTTTCAACAGTTTTTCAAATGTATTCTTTTCTGTTTAACGCATTTTCAATTAACTATTTCACTTCATGTATGTAGCTTCCCGAGCTCTGTTAAATTTTATGCAGTTTTTTTTTTCAACTTTCTTTGTAATTTTCTACTTCTACTGCCTTGCGTTTATCCAGACAAAATGCGTAGATCCAGCTACATTTAACCACGTATGATTTTCACGGGAATATTGCCTTTTCAACTATTACTTCCACTACAGCAAATACAATGAGAAACAAAATGGCTACCACAACTACTTCTATTGCTACTATGCAATAGCAATTTAAGGATGTCAGTAAAAAGAGTGTCTATTGACGTCACAAATACGTACCAACCTGATTTTGGTGTCACGTTGCAAGATGGCAGCTTTGGGGGCGGAAAGGAACAAGAAGAAACGATGATAGGAATAACAGATTATCAACCAGGTAACTGTGGAGGATTTCTATTTGCCAAGAGCAAAGGCAATATTTCCGAGTAGATAAAATAGAAGACAAACAGACAATCTTATTCGTGTGGCTTCGTAATCGGTGCGAAAGACTGACTCTTATTTCCTAGAAAGTGGAGAAAGGCTTGTGCTTTTAGCAGGAAAATTAGGGACTTTGAAAAGTCTGCAAATAATGCAAGGCAGAAATAACTAATAAATAACTAGCCCTTTTCTAGCTTTAGGCAACGTTTTTATATTTGTATCAAGTAAAATCAGGATAGAAGGTCTCGATTTGATACGCTTAGATATAATGTCTTAATTTGATACCTGTGCTGTCAGTGGGACTGAGAATATTTCAAATGCATCCTTTGCAGAGTAGAAAGACCCTCGAAAATAAACAGTGCCCTTGTTAAGGCACGAAATTGCATCTGGTGATGAGGCTCCAGTTTCTTAGCCCCACTACCAGAGGAAATTAGGGGGAATACCCATGACAAGGTTTATTCGGAGGGTTTGCAAGTCACATGAAAGTGACAGTGATACCAGTTGTAATTGGTGCACTCGGTAAAGTCACGAAAGGATCAGCACAGGGACTAGATGACTTGGAGATAAGAGTACAAGTGGAGATTATCCAAACAACGGCATTGTTGAGGCCAGCCAGAATACTGAGAAAATTCCAGGAGACTTGCTGTCACTCAGACACCCGTAGAAAACCATCGGCGAATGCTGGTGTGAAGATGTCTCAAATGAGTAGAATAATAATAATAATAATAATAATAATAATAATAATAATAATAATAATGCACATAAGACCCGACTGGTTGGGGAAGGCAGTCCCCTGGGAATTGTACAAGAAATTTAAATTTGACCATATGAACAAGTGTAATATGTAGAATCCAGAATACATATTGAAGAATGAATAAGAACAAGAATAGAGAGATAAATAACAAGATCTTGCTAGAGAACTAAAGCTATATAACATGAAGGTGACGTTGTAAATAGTGCGCTCTGAATAATCCCCAAGTGATTGGTAAAGGGACAGAAATTGGAGAACTAGTGGAGATCATCCCGACAACTGCATTATTAAGATCGGACAGAATGCTGAGAATAATTCTGGATATTTGAGGAGACTTGATGACACTCAAAATCTAGTGAAATACCATCGGCTTGCGCTGGTTTAAAGAATCCTCGAAGAGTGACATAATAATCATAAGGTTTCAGGGATTCTTAACCGTAAAAATTCCATCTAATGATAGTCTTAAAGTTAAATGGTGTCAAGTAATCCTATCCAATACGAATCGGCGGGGCTTTCAATCCGATAAGTGAGACCCGCAAAAAGAGGGTGTTCTGTCTATGAACATAACTTGTATCTGGTTTTCAGGCTCCAGTTCTGGATCTTTGAGGAATGTGAACTAAACGTTATATAACATTACTCCCTGATAAACAACGACCCTGAGTTTTAATATTTGTAAGCGGTCTATTAATAATTCAAATAGAAAACGATGTGTGTTAGATTGGAACACATGATATCATACAATGATGTGTAAATGATTTTTATTTAGAATACTTAATTAAAATTATACTTAATTAAAATTATAATCATTTACAAAAGATCGTTATGAATTATTCGAAAAACTAATTATTTTCGAAGAAATTATTGTTTGTATTTCATAGATTTTTTTAAAGGTTAAATTATATATTAAGTAGTAACTTGAAGACATAAAATTGTTGATATCCTTTTATTAATACTTTAAAATATTCAACTGTATTCAAATTATTTGTATTAGATAGGAAACCTCCATGTTGTAATCACACACTCAAAGAGTGCGCAGGATCACCTCGTCAGTGATGTTCTTGGGATCCAAACAAGTTTCGGGTCTTCCAAATTCATACTTGCTCTCCCAAACGACCCTACGAAAACTATTATTCCGGCAGGAAATCCTGCAGTACAAAGTTGGCCAAGTAAGTCAAAATTTTACTGCAATTGCGCTTTAAACTGAAGATGTCCAATGAAAAACGAGATACCTCACTGCCCCACCTCATGACGAGTAAAAATCGGTAAACGATCACTTGATCGTTTACATATTTTTACTCGTCTCTTCCTCTTAGATCTTGAAGAAGTATACTCACACGGACTGAGCAAGTTTTGGTACAAGATAACAGGTAAGCAAATTCCTACTCACGCGGAATCGGACGGTTACATATATATATATATATATATATATATATATATATATATATATATATATATATGTATATATATATATATATATATAAACAAGCGTGCAAAGTAAGTTTTTACAAGAAAAAATAATAATGAAAATCATTTTTCTAAATTTAAAAACCTAGAATCATAAAAAAACACTCTACCAGATATTCGTACTGAGAGCAATGATTCTACGAGTTGATATAATCTTCTTAGGGGAAAACAAATTTTGATACTGCAAGCTATGGGAAAGTTTTTTTGTTTTGTTTTTTTCCCTCGTTTCCCCTTTCCGTTCTTTTCTTTGTTTTTCTATAGGAATCGTTGTACAAATAATTACATATTCAATCATATAAATATATATGCACATTGGGAAAACTACGTCTTTTCTTTGTTTTCTGCTTTTTTAATTTTTTTTATTTATTTACCCCCACTTCATTTTTCTTTTCCTTTCAAAAGTCTTTCTATTTAACTCTTTAACTTCTCTACGCTCCTTTGTCTCTTTTGTGCTTCATGGATCTGATCTTTTAATCCATTACTATCTCGAAGCTTTTTTCAGCAAATTCTGAAATCTCTCTGATGGCCTTTTTTTTTTTTTCCTATCATTCCGAGTCGACTCAGAATTCTGTACACTGATCTTCGTGCGAAAACCCGACAGCTAACTTCTATCGGAAAATATGTTGTCCGCCATTTGTTGGATGTGCATTGTTCTACTAGCCCCTGATACTTTTTAACCTTTTTTCGCAGGTTACTTCGATATTTATCTCTCACTGGACTATTGTTTCTATCAGTATAACCTGCCTTGTTTCAGTTGACCCGAGAATTAAATCCGGACGCAGAGTAGATGTTGCGGTTTGTTCCGGAACTTCCAATCTTTTCCCGATGTCTACTCTCAGTTACCAGTACTGGGGGTAGATATCAGGCAAGAGTTAATTTTACACGCTGAAGGAGGGGGGCATTTGCCAGCTTTGACGAAGTAAATTGGCTTCGCCTCCGGCATGAAGTTGCTAGCACGGATTGTAGCATCCACTGTATCTCCTACCATCCTAAATACTTGGTCGTGTATCCAACGTTACCTCCTATCTACTAGTGCACTCGGACAGACACTCAGAGTGGACATGATGGTATTCCGCTATTACCCCTAGTAAATAAGTTCGCAGGACTCAGCAATACGTCCTACACCGATTGCACTAGAAATTTTAACCGACTAGCGTTGGCATGCCAGATCTCTAACAAGCTTATTCTCCTCTTTAAAAGTTCCGCAACGCTAGCGCGAACCTCTCTAGGATTAGATTTCTTCTCTGCTTCCCCTTGGCTTTGTGAATTTGGATACAAGAAAAGTAACCCAGGTCAGCTCAAACTATTGCCACCATCTCCACGAGAGCCGTCTGACTTTATTACTCCTCGTCTTACCCTAGTTCTTTCTTCTCGCTCCATTTCCTTCCAGTGCAAATTTCGATGCCGGCTACCACACTTTTGTATCTTTAGAGTCCTTATACAGCATTGCTTCTCTCGTTCACGAGACTACAAATTCTTCCTCCAAGCCTTTAAAGGGGAGTTTTAATGCATCTGAGGTGCTATATAACGCGGCACTACTCAAGATTCTCGGAACCCGAAGTTATCTTCGGAGGTAGCGGTTAATTTTCCTTTCCATGGATTCCACTATTGTCATTGGGGAGCTATAAACAAAAAACGGCCACAAAATCCTCGGGAGTACCGGGTGCTGATATACCCACGCTTTGTAACGGTCGGGGAGACAAGATTTGTTCGCTTTGGCCAGCCATAACTCCAGATTGCCAACCGTTCTTCGGACAGCATTGGTGTACCGTAAAAATCTTTCGTAGGCTCTTTACGGGGCACTCCGATTAGGTGGAGGTCGTTGTTCCCGATAGGGAAAAACGGAAGTTATCCGCTGATTTCCCTTTCTTCATGACAAAAGACCTTGATTTAGCAGGGTTGAACTTGATCCTCGCCAATGCAATCAGTTTTTCAAGGCTGCGTAGGATTCACCTGCTCCCCTTGACAAATGATGTTGTAACAGTCAGGTCGTCCATATGTGCTCTGATCGGATATTGGCGCACCCCTGTATTCATCATAGGTCCTCGATACTCGATTTCAGCCGATTTCACAATCATCTTTATAGCCAGCGTGAAGAGGCATGCCGAGAGCGAACAGCCAGTAATGATACCCCTCTCGGGTCCATGTCAGTCGGAAATTATTTTTCTGGAGGAGATTTTCATCAGTTGTCATAATAGCCCAGGATTAATTTGCTAATTTTTCCAGGTACATAGTGTCTCTTTTGGGCTTCCTCTACCAATTTATGTGGTGTGGAACCGTATGTGTTCGCAAGATCCAAACACAAAACGGCGAGGTCACCCCTACTTTCTCTGGCTTTCATCAATATCTGGGTAACGACTGCAGTATGTTCGAGACATCCCGGAAAAGCTAGAATCCCACCCTTCTGTACTGACGTGCCAATGTAATTATTCTTCAATAGAAATTTGCTCGGTCGCCTCGATAAAATACCGAAAAAGATTTTACGCACAGTACACCACAAAATACTCTTGCTGGGGTTTTTCTTCTTTTACGATCCACACACCCTCTGCAAAATCCACTAGTATGCAACACTCCTCCTTCGCCATATCAAATATAGAATCATCTAAAAAAAAAGCCGGAGGAGACGCGGATAGCTTTTATGAACATTGTATGGAACACTGGTTGGGTCTAGAGCAGAGGCTGATCGAGTTGCTTCCACAAATTCCTTCACTTCCTTCCAGCCTGGTTTAACTAAATAAAATTCAGTCGTTGGCTGCTTCGGATTAATGACACCTTCCAGATGGTCTTGTTCCTTGTCCCTGCCAGGGTCACTCAAGGTATCTCTGAGATAGGCGTTCATATCTTCTACTGAGCACTTTAGCTGGCCGCTTTGCTTATCGACGAGTAGTTTCTTAGTGAGGCGGAAGGGATTCGCGAGGAACGATGTTCTCTTTTTCTCTCTTTCTTTCCAACACCTCATATGCCACTCAGCTTTCCGAATAGATTTTACCCGCGTCCTCCTTCACTTGCCTGCTTGTACTTTTTTTCTTGTGCGTCCTTAATTCACGTCTTAGATCATGTAACTTCTTTGCCCTACAGTTCTTACGGTAGGATTTTTCTTTCTTACCTTCACGTAAGCCAAATCATTCCTCGGCATAACTAACAATAATGTTTGATAGAATGTTTAACCATCTCTCAGCGTTACTTTTGATGTAGTCCGGATAATTTCGCTTACGTCATCATCGAACTGATGTCATTCACTTATGAATTTTGCTGAAAGCCACTTGATCTTCTTATGGTCTACTCTGTATGTGTTTGGTCTATTGCGTGGATCGACTGGCCACTGTCATGTGTGTCCTGGCCGTGAACCTCTTTTGTCTCACCAGGGAGTAAACCTGTACATAACGTATGACCTCTCTCATGCATACATTTCAACCTGGCCTGGTATATTCTAAGGCCATGCAGCTTTTTTTCTGTATCACCGAGTCTGAAATCTCTTTAGGAACAAAATGGTAAATATGAACATTTAGCTAGAGCTGTTGGGGTAAATACCCCTGAAAAAAAAACAAGTGATATTGATATGATACCACAACATCTGAAGAATGCGGAGTACCCCTCCACAGCCATTATTCAGAGATCCATTCAGTCTTTGAATGGTTATACCTGTTCGGGTCCCACCTATGGATCAAATAGACTGTTTAAAGATTTAACTGTGCGCAAAGAAATGACTGAGATTAAGTGAATTATAAGGGTTAGATAACAATACTTGAAACCATTTAACTGCATTTGAACAATAGCAATAATGAGCTGTGTGCAAACAAATGAACTCAAAAATATATAATCACAAAGATAACGAGTAAGTTACAAATCATGTATGTATAACCATCTAAATAAATGCAAACAAAGGATAGATGAGAAATGAAATTGTAAATGTTACATGGCAATAGTTGAAACCATTTAATCTTGTGCAATCAAATACTTAATAGTATGTAGAATTTTTTGTGTTAGACGGGAATATTTTAACCATTTAACTAAATGCAAACAAATGAGCTCTGGAACGTTTAAAAATGTTATGGATGAACTATACGTTTATATATATATATATATATATATATATATATAGAGAGAGAGAGAGAGGGAGAGAGAGAAAGAGAGAGAGAGAAAGAGAAAGTGAAAGAGAGAGAAAGAGAGGATTCAACATTAAATAACCTAATGTGGTTGATCTGCTTTAAAGGCAAACCAATAAAGAATTTGGCTCGGGGGAAGGTGATATTGTGAAAGATCCTGACACCCCCTGAGTACTCAGTCTATAAAAGATGCTAGCAACAGGTAACCAAGGTGAAGTGACAGTAGCCACTCTGACATTCAAGATACGATCGAGTGTCAAGATATTATTTGTTACGTTGTACCTTCGTACGATAAACTTCTTAGAGATATTCTTCGTGTTGAGTCTCATTTTTACTGATTATATTCACCCAGGGATATATATATATATATATATATATATATATATATATATATATATATATATATAAAGGATTTAACGTTTAATGACCTATTGTGATTGATCTGCTTCAAAGCCAAAGCAACCTAATCTATAAATATACAATTTTCATGATTTCCGAGCCTCTAGGCCCAAATAACTTTATATGAATTGATATGCCGTTAGTATTAATCAATCTTATTAACAGTTGAAACAGATATTAAAATAACCAATTGTTCCTTATTCAAAAATGGAATTGTTCGTTTATGACTGAATAGTTAATTCATTTGAATGAAAACAAGAGGTTAAAAAAACTGATTAAATATTTCGATATGTGAATAATAATCATATTAATTTTAGAAGAACAATAGTTTTCTCACACTGTTACCTAAACTTAAGTCATAGAATAACCGTTGATGGGTTGACGTGCCATTAGAATAAATAAATCAATCAATAAAAAATATATTGACTTTTTGCAATAAACATATCTCCGTATAGAATCCTGGCATTCTCATTCTGATGGCGTCAACTTACTGTTCTTTTATCAAAGATTTCAAAGAGATAAAAGTATTTTTGCACATGTTGACAAGCTTCTCCTGAAACCTGACAAATATCAAACAGAGTATTTGATTATTTATCAATCGAACTCTGGAAAGGGCAAATTTTGATCAGGTTCATGTCGTACAGAAAGAAATATCGACAGAAATGGAAGATGATTTTTCTTTCTTACTCTCCTTTTGATCAAAGTTCGAACAGCTATCATCCTTGAAATTTCAAGGGTCTACACTTGATATTTTTGGAACTCTTGGGATGCTCTTGTCATATTATCTGATGAATTTGACGCTGAAGAATAAAGGATAAAATGTTTTTTACACATCATTGCTCAATCATCTTCGCTTTGCTGACATTACAAGGTCGGCTAAGTGGGGGGGGGTATTATCTGCTAGGGATGAGGAAAAATATGCTTACCTTTGTAACATTCTCAAAAGTTATTCACAAAACGAATCAATTTTTATAGAGAAAAATAAATATCACAGGCTAAGAAGAAACAGAAATCTAAAAAATTCATCCAAATAATTTTTTTAAGTCAAAATATATGAATTTATGTAACCTCTCTTCAAGTATTACTTGGTAGGTAATTCTTCAATAAGATTACAACTGTATGGAATTCGGAGTTTACTTTCTCGTAGACTAAAAAACTTGGTCTACTCAATGAAAATGTATTTCAACTGCATACAAATGAATGTTTCATGTGAAAGAACTTTAATAAAGCCAACAACAGTGGATTGAATTTAAATACATTTATTGATCCATATAAGTCTCTTTCTTCAGAATACATTGTCATGTGGAATTTAATTTCGTAGACTGTATAATCAACAGAAATGTGATACTGTTCCCAAAGTGTATGTAATGGTGAGGTTCCAGTTCCGGATATCAGGGAAATTTATACTCCTTCACTGCCATTATTCCAAGGTCCATTGTGACCCGGAGAGGTAGCACCCGTCAGGGCCCCATAGAAGGGCCAAATAGGTGTGTTTAGAAATTACTCGTATTTGATAAGATCGTGCACAAAAAATCTTCGGAGAAATCTACTCAAAAAATTAGAATATGAATGTGCAAAGGACGTGATTCGGTGATCTTTAAGCATAAAATAACACTAGAGAGATTGACATGCCGTAATAATCATTCAGACAATCATCTTTCCTCTAAGCTTCATCAGAGGTTTTTCATCAGAAAAGGTATTTTGGTAAATGAAAGGCTTTGCCACTCAGTTTAATATACTAATTATGACATTGTTAAAAATAGGCAGTCACACAATTCTTCTTAATAAGTTAAACAAATGTATTAACAAGGATTGTGCCCAATAAATCTGGTTATTGGCAAGTGATATATATATATATATATATATATATATATATATATATATATATATATATATATATATATATATATATATATATATTTCCAAATGCTTAAAAGCAATGATGATATATAACTGATATATAACTGTTTTTGAAATAATTGCCGATGGTCAGCATTTTATAAGACAATCATGATCACATATATAAGTATAACGTCCAAAGTTTCATTAGAGAAAGACCCCAAACAATCAATATGAGAATTTAAAATAAATCTGTCCGTAAATTCTTATATCGAACAGATTGCATTGTACCTCAACCCATGCATGAGAAAAATAATGAATTACTATATCATGCACTTCCATCATGTCAGAAATATTTAAACCAAATCCATATACGTATTTTTTGTACTTCTGTATGATTATTGTGAAGAATTTATTTAAGGCCATCTAGAGTACTTGTCAGAGAGATGGCCGATAGGTTTAAATAGCGTGAAAGAGAGTCAAAGGGTATTCGTACTGTCAGTACGCCTTGATTTGATAATGAGAAGTTACGTATCCGTTTCTGCTAATGTAACCTCAACATAAATTTGTTAGTTCAAAATTAAAGTTGCTTTAAGCCTTTGCAGAATTCGTTAACAACTGCAGGTGTATCGAAGCATGACGCAAACAATGACGTCTTCATCTTTTAGATTTTAAAAAAAGGCGTAAATAGAACAAGACAACTAATAATTATTTCAATACCTATGGGTGAGGAAGTAGCTTATTTTATATGATGATCAGGCTGATGAAAAACATTCCACCAATTTTCACGGGGGTCTCCTCGTGGTGTAATGGTTAAAACGATGGACTGCGGAATCGTAGTAAGCGAGTTCGTACTCCAGTCGCGCTATTACGTTCACTCTCGGGAAAATACCCGTGGGAAAGGTATGAACCCTCTTATCCTCCCAGCTATGGATTGAGTAGTACCTCTACTGTTCTTCACGGAGAATCGCTTTGGCATTAAATAACCTACACCAATATACCATTAAACAAAGAAACAAAACCAAGCCAAACCAATTTTCATCTAAAAAAAAAAAAGAAAAGAAAGTCTCACTTCTTTCGAATTTATCAATAAATTATCATTAAAACAAAATGTTGTAGACAGCGATATTTCAATGAGCAATATCTGTGAAAAAGGGTTTGAGCCCCCTTTATCTCTCCAGCTGTGGGATGAATTGTACTATCACTGTTCTTCTGTGAGGAGGAATTTTGCAGGATGAAAAGCAACATTAATTAGAAAGGATCCATTAAAGTTCCATAAAAACTTTATATTCGACATCTAAGACATTAGAAATACGTATACACAGGAGAGCCAGTGATAACTTGCCTTTGCTATCGTCCATCGATATGTTTGCATATACATACAACGTAATGGTATATGAGAACACACGCAGACAAACACATACACGCACACACACACACACACACACACACACATATATATATATATATATACAGAGAGAGAGAGAGAGAGAGAGAATTCTTGATGATAGGATCATTAGACGAATCGGCTGATAAGACAGATTTTTTTTAATATAAGAGGTAATGAGATAATATTGATCCAAATGTGTGTATTTGTATATTGTCTCTCTCATATATATATATATATATATATATATATATATGTGTGTGTGTGTGTGTGTGTGTGAGAGAGAGAGAGAGAGAGAGAGAGAGAGAGAGAGAGAGAGAGAGAGAGAGAGAGTATGTGTGTGGTATGAAGCGGAGCGTATTCTCCCTCCGGTGATGGATAAATACCAAAACAGCCTGGGCTTTTTAAAGTCATTATAGTAACATATCTATGAGAAGAAAAACACTGACTTAAAATCTGCGTCAAAATTAACCTTATGTCACATCCTCATCTTGCGGAATACTCACATGAATGCACACACACACACACACACACACACGCACACACACACACAAACACATATATGGAGACACAGACTACTTCGATATTGTAGCAGGAGTACTACAAAGAAACACGCTAGCTCCATACCTCATTATCATCTGTCTAGATTACGTGCTAAGAACGTCGATTGATAAAATCAGAGAAAACGTCTTCGACCTGACAAATAAAAGAAGCAGAAGGTACCCCACAAAAACAATTACCGACGGCGACTACTCCGATGACATAGCAATACTGGAAAATACACCCAACCAAGCCGAAACACTAATGCATAGTTTGGAACGAGCCGCCGCTGGCATTCGCCTCCATGTCAATGCACACAAAACGGAATATATGTGCTATAATCAAACAGGCGACATCTCTACACTAGACGGAACCCCTCTGAAACTGATAGACAAATTCACCTACCTAGGAAGCAGCGTCTCATCAACCGAAAAGAACATCGACACGCGGCTAAAGAAGGCATGGACAGCAATCAATAGGCTATCGATCATATGGAAATCAGACCTGACCGATAAAATGAAACGCAGTTTCTTCCAGGCAGCGGTCATATGGATACTGCTGTATGGATGCACTACTTGGACGCTAACTAAACGGCTGGAGAAGAAGCTAGACGGCAACTACACAAGAATGCTGCGAGCAATATTGAACAAGTCCTGGCTGAAACACTCCACAAGGCACCAACTATACGGCCACCTGCCTCCCATCACGAAAACGATCCAAGTTAGACGAATCAGACATGCAGGACACTGCTGGAGAAACAGGGACGAGCTCATAAGTGATGTACTCCTAGGGACCCCCACATATGGCCGGGCAAAAGCAGGACGACCAATTCGAACATACATTCTGCAGCTATGTGAGGATACGGGATGTAGCCCTGAAGACATGCCAGAGGCAATGAACTATAGGGAGAAATGGCGACAGAAGGTCAGGGATATACGTGTTAGCGGCACGACATGATGATGGTGATGATATATATATATATATATATATATATATATATATATATATATATATATATACGAGGTGCATACGATAAGTTTCCAGAATTTTTTTCGTATTTAGAATTGTCGTAGATTCTTGAAAATTCAGTATGTTATTGCTATATATCCTATAAGATGACTGACCAATTTTTATGTTTTCTTCTTTAAATAAACAGCTACAACAGGAATTGGAATACACCCTGCTAAAGCCTGATTGTCACAACTGGGGGATTTCAAAAATGCAGTCTGGACGTGAAGACACTTTAAAAGAACGAAATGCAATGAAATTCTGTTTTAAATTTGGAAAAAAATGCCACAGAAACGTATGGAATGGTTCAGATTGCTTTTGGAGCATCTTGTATGAATTGAGCATCAGTTTTTGAGTGGCATAAGAGATTCAAGGAAGGCAGGAGGTCTGTGAGAGGTAATGAGAGGGGTGGGAGGATTAAGGAAGTCAATACACCAGAATTGATTGGCAAACGGGTTAGGGTTAAGGTTAAGGTAACTATGTTGAGGTTTTAAGGGGGTTCAGGAAAAGATTCCGTCAGAAGACTCCTGCACTCTTCAAATCGGGTCAGTGGCATTTCCACCAGGACAATACACCAGTCCACAACTCTAACCTTGTCACAGACTATTTGAGCAAGATGGGCATCAAAACAGTTCCTCTCCCTCCCTATAGTACAGACCTTGCTCCCTGTCACATTTGGTTATTCCCTAAGCTCAGGGGCTGTCGTTATGAGACAATTGAGGAGATGAAAGAGGCTGTGACGAAGGTCATTGACACGCTCACACAAGAGGACATCAATAGGGCCTTCTAGAATTTGTTGGAACAGCACAATAAGTTTATTGCAGCTGGAGGAGATTACTTCGAAGGGGACTAGAGTTTCATGTGTGTACTATCAATAAAAGTGCCCTTACAAAAAAATCTGGAAACTTATCGTATGCTCCTCGTATATATATATATATATATATATATGGGTGTATGCGTGTGTGAGCATGTGCGTGAGAGTGTACCTCTGCGTACTCGAAGGCGAATGAGTATGTGTGTGTCTGAGGTATCATGTATATATATATATATATCAAAATGAATATAGTTGCCAATATATATTTTTTACATCGATATACATATATATGTATGTATACACATATTTTGAAACGATGTATTTTATATATGATATAATATAATACATTATATTATATTATATTTATATTATCCTACATTACATAGAGAAGCACTTGTAAACACACACACACACACACACACACACACACACACACATATATATATATATATATATATATATATATATCTTGAAGAAAAAAACCCTGGTCACATTAGGATTATAAATTTATTTCCATCCTGTTATGGGTTTTGATTTATATCAAAACCCTAAACAGGATGGAAATAAAGTTATAATCCTAATGTGACCGGTTTTTTTTTTCTTAAAGAAATTATTGCTCTGTAATGTTGTTGTATAGTACTATCATGACCATGACTATACAAACACATATGCATGTTAAATTATAACAACAGCACAATGAAGACAAGCAACACAGTCTTTTCGAAAAATATACCTCTCACTTTATTTGAAAGGTTTGTGTGTGAGAGTGAGTTGGAGACCAAACAGAACTGCAACATATAGACCCCTACTCTATTGGCCATAACCGCGTTCCTTTCCCATTCTCCTAGGCTGCTCAACCGTGGGCCTGGGGCCCAGCCTCTCTGGCCTCTCACGTCTGATGCCCAAACTCTCAATCGGAAGTCCTGAAGCCCCTTCTGTCGGTGCTGGCTTTCTCTACCGCATGTTGTCTCCAACACGTCTGGTCTCCAAACTAACTGACTTCCTGTGCACTGAGTTATATAATAGTTCAACGCCCACTCAATATCTCCCATAACTCGACATCGTAATATGCACTTCCGCCGTCTTTGGAATGGCATGTTTGATCGTTATCGAGCGGAAATAACTGTCATGCAGTTCACAGATCACTCTCTTCCGGTGCATCAGTTTGTGACTGTACCCTGGGATTTTAACCCTGTCCCATATTGTCAGCCAAGCTCACCCACGCCAGAGGAATATGCACTTTCGCCGTCTTCGGAATGGTATGTTTGGCCGGGTCGGAGGTCAATATACTATAATGTCAGTTACACTGAGCTCTTTACCAGGAAAAATTAAATGTTCACTGTTGAATATTTTTTTTTGTCCTGATGGAATTAATCCCAACTCCGGTTTAACTAGACCGAATAATACATACATACATATATATATATATATATATATATATTAAAAAAATTGTTAATACGCATAAACAGCACACTCGCTTGTGACCGTAGAAAACACCAACTACATCTTTGCGGTGAGTTAAGACCCGTACCTAAGGAGTATCCTGGATATGACAGTAACTATGTGATGGCACTGCTCCATCCATATGGAATTCTGAATCCCTTTTCACTAACATTGCTCCTAGGTCCACTCTAACACAGATTGCTAGCACCTGTTAGGTTTCTTTGTATGGTTCAAATAGAACCGTTTAACATTTAGACTATGTCAAACAAATGACTTCTGCAAAATTTAATAGAAAGTTTTGATAATTTAACTTTGTGTAAACAACTGATTGAAGTTTAATTTAGCTGTTAATTATACCCAGCAATAGTTGGAACGATTTGACTCTGTGAATTAATAGTGTTGAGGATATTAGAGTTAAATAACAATATTTGTAACCATATTACTGTCTACAAACAGATGACTCATCTTGACGAGAAATATGACGATTCCATAGCAAGAACTGAAACCATTTAACTATATAGAAACGATTATTATAGTAGTGTGCAAACAAATTACTTCTAAAATTATTTACTTACAAATCATAAATTTATATCTATCTAAATGTATATAAACAAATGACTAATGTTATATTGTAAATGTTACGTAGCAATACCAGAAACTATTTAACTCTATGCGAAAAAGAATGATTAAAATATGTAGAATTATCCGTGTCAGATAGAAATACTTGAAAACATTAAACAGTGCACAAATAAAATGAACCCAGGTTCGTTTAAAAATGTTACCTACCAACCCTGCGTTTACAAAACTTATAACTATCGTATTTAATATGTATGTTTATACAGGGTTTGGCATTAAATAACTCACAATGGTTATATGACATAAAACCCAACCAACAAATTAGTAAGGTCGGCGACCTTAGCCGAGGTTGACCCGAAGTCTCACGTTTTAAAAGCTATTACACCGGGGTGTTGGAAAGAGGCGCAACTCCATTCGCTGGATTGCTCCAATTTACCCTTGATCCTTACCTTATGATGCTGAGAGCTACGCAAGGTGGCATCAAGTACCATTTTTGAGTCTTTGATATGATTCGGCTTGGGATTGAACGCCGGTCTTCTGGATCATTAGCGAACACTCTACACATTAGGCTAATGGCATCGTACAAACAAATTAATACACCTTAAAAAGTGTTAAATATGATACATTAAAAGACAGGGAGATATACATCTATACCTACAGACGGAGAATCACAGTATATATATATATATATATGGGGATCAATAAAAAATGAAATTGACACGCTGTCAATAATTTACATCGATGGGAGCATAGATATTGATAGGTACAGAAAAAGAATTCACCCCAATATATATATATATATATATATATATATATATATATATATATATATGCGTGTGCGTGTCTGTCTGTGTGTCTGTGTTTCTGTGTGTGTCTGTGAGTAAATATGACTGTGCGATGCGTGCAAACGAGCGCGTGTTTTTTGTACAATAAGATAATTTCTTGGGTTGAAATGATTCTCTGCCGAACGATAAAGATAGCGGCTGTTGTTGGGAATCTGTTTTGGTTCCCCTAAGATAAGCAGAATAGATGAATACGCAGATATAATTGCACATACAGTAAGAAGAGAAGCATAATTACACCCTGGACTATGTCAGACGGAAAAATGCATCCATCTGTAAGAGATTTTCATTTAAACTCATTGCTTAGAGGATGCAAGTCACATAGCGGTTTTCGGCCAGTGTTTTTATCGCGATGTAAGCATCGTATATTATCTTCTTCACGTCAAAACAATTTGAGGAACGAAACGAAAACGTTAAGGATCTTGAACACAGCCCAGACTTAATTACAAATATAACACACAACGTTGCGTTAAAAAACACTTGGTTTCTTCACGTGAGAGAACGATTAACGAACAAAGTCTCGCATAAGCTATAGCAAATAAACCTAACATCATGTTTTCAATTAAGAAAATTATATCATTTAATATCATACTGTATCTTGAATTAAGTAAGAACATATCTATCAATAGAGTTATCGATCGATCGATCTATCTATCTCTCTCTCTCTCTCTCTATATATATATATATATATATATATATATATATGTTAGTATGAATATGTGGGTTTTGTGTATGAATGTGTGCGTATATATATATATATATATATATATATATATATATATATACCAACATCTCCACATACGCAGAATGTGACAAAGGTCAATTTTAAGCGGAGTTTAATAGGTTTGAATTTAGAGTTTTTATTCTTCTAGACCAAGGCCATATAACCCAGACTCCTATATTCTTAACCCATATCTTTGTTATTCAATCAAACATGCTTAAATGAATATATATATATATATATGTATATTTATATATTCATAATAAAACACATATATACACAATATATATATATATATATACAATAAATGTAAATAATAAATATATATATGCATATATGAAAATATATAAATATATACAGTACATTTATATTGCTACATATATATATGCGTGCGTGTATATATATATATATATATATATATATATATATATATATATATATATATATGTGTGTGTGTGTGTGAATATATAACTACATACGATGACTTATGTTTGTTAACAGCATTACTTCCCCAAAAAGTTTTCATTAGATGATGACTCTGTGTTCAAGCATGGTTCCAGGGCCAAAGCATCATTATCACGTACCATCAGCGTCTCAGCAGTATCTCACAATGCCACCAGACTTTTTGTCGTTACTCTTTGGGGTTGCCATAACTATGGTGAGGGAGATAGAGCCTTATCTTGGATCTTTTTTTATGGATTTCCTTTTGTCTTGTGTGTATGTATATGTATTCATTCATATATATATATATATATATATATATATATATATATATATATATATATATATATTTTATTTTTGGAAATTTCAAAAATGCGTAACAGGATTGAAATAAATTTATAATCCTATGTGACCGGTTTCGTTGTTTTTCTGAAAGAAGTATATATATATATGTATATATGTATATTTATACATATATACATATATATATATATATACATCCGTATATATATATATATATAATTTTATATATATAATCATTTTATTATTAATTTATATATATATATATATATATAGATTATTTAGTTTTTTTAACAAGTAATACTAATTTACGAAGATTCATTTCTACTGTACTCAATATTAGATCTGAATTTTTCCTAGTAACACACTGCTTTAAAATCAATGAGTATATAATTCAAGTCTTTGTTGAGCAGTGGGGTATATCCATAAAAAAATTGCCTTGTGACTCATTGGAGAACTAGCCGGAAGTAGTAAAAAAATTTATATAACAGTAATTATTTCAATGTCTAAGACAACCGGGAAAAACCACACGTTATTATATCTCTGTCAAGAGGAGTCAATTGTTGTTGTTTTTTAAATTCAACTTGAAATATTTCTACCCATAACACTGTATTGTGATCTGAATACATTACCCTCTATAAATGAGTAAGACTTCGTTTCCAAAAGGATGTGCCCTGGGCATGATACTAAAATGCGTCTAACGATGATACTCCATTTCGGGAAACCTGTGTGGGTGTAGAGTATCTCTTGAAAGCCATTAGTTTTAGGTTCTTTCTCAGCAGGAATGGTACTACTTCTTCTGGAATTCATGTATGTGTCAAATTGTTCCGTTTCAAAATTGTTCGCATTTGATAGGAATACATGCTACCTATGATTTTTTAGAATAGTAGCATGAAATTATAACAGTTTACAAGTATCATCTAGTCATGCTGACAGCACGGAATCCCCTAACTCTTTCCCTCCATCCGTCCCTGTCATGCATCGCTTCAGGCATTTCTTCAAAAATACATCCTGTGTTCGAACAGAGCTGGTCGGCCAACACTGGCACGTCCATGTGTAACATTACCGCCCTCGCCCCCACACGCTTTACATCAGTCTTCTAACCATGTCACTTCTCAGCCGGTGATCAACTAGTTGCCCCGAGGGGGGTAACGCACATTTCTTGCCACTACAAGAATACGATGGAGGGGCCCGGAGAAAATAGAAGGACAAACGAACAAACACGAACAATGCTTGGGGTTAACTCAAGAGCAGAAGGAGAGTTTGCAACATTATATTTCCCATAGCATATATGGACTAACGCTAGCATGGATTACTAGCGAAAATTCCACAAAGCAACTGGAATGCCGACATCTCTTGACTCGATCTTCTTTCACTGGATCATATCTTCTCTGCTACTGTCTCACCGCTCCGGTGTCCGTTGTTAACTGCCCCTGTCCGTGGTTCCACGCCAACTGCCTGTTAGCTCCTTTCTCCAACCAACTCTCTTTCGTGTCCCCTTACCACTTCCGGATACGGCGAGATTTCAGGCCCAAAAACCCTTTGTCTGGTTTCGCGCCAAAACAGACAAAGGAATCGTCTGCTTGGGGGGGGGCACCTATATAGTGTTACACACGTGTAGTGGTCCATAAGTAAATTGGCGAACGTAGTTAAGGGTGACCAGAATGCTCCCTTTTCAATAGCTACTACACTGAGGTGTAGGGGAGGGCGCTATTCCTTTCCTTGGATTGCTCCGCTTTACCCTTGATACGTACCTTATATTGCTGAGTTCGTCCTTGCTTCTCCAACAGTGTCCCGCATGTCTTAATTATCTTACTTGGATAGATTTGATATTCGAGGTAAGTTTCCGTAGAGTTGCCGTTTTGTGGGATTTTGCATTCAGAATTTGTTCAAAATAGTACGTAGCATTCTTGTATTTTTCCCATGTAGCTTTTTCCCCATGAGTTTTCTCAGCATCCATGTGGTACATCCGAATGGTTGTAGTGACTCAGCCACAGCTTGGAAAAATTGTTTTATTTAATCAGATAAATCAGACTTCCTTATGATATGCTAACCTATTGATAGCAGTTCCCAACTTCCTCAGGCGTATGTTAATATATTTTCCTGTAGATGAGATATAATAACTGAGATATGTGAATTTGTCAACTAGTTTTCGAGGCCTGACACCTTGAGGTAAGATGGCTACTTCTCGTTTAAAACATTTGAACACCTATTTTTTCTAAAAATTTTTGTTACGTTTGGTTTAGCAACTATTTAATGACATATCAAACTTTCCATATTATTTAATGTGAAAATCATCCTTGTAAATGATTTGTGGTACTATTACTCGAAGGAGATATGATTCTTAATAACTTTCGAAAGAATATAAGTCCAAAATTAAACACAATAGCACGATATCGCAGTCACAATGTTAGCCAGTGCGTCACGCGGACTCACAAGGTATAATAATTAATAACTTGAAACCATATTACTGTATGCAAACAAGTTGCTATTATTGAATTTAAATAATTACTAATAACCATATAATCATTAGTATTATAGAGGAAGCTTTTAACCCATAAACTGTAATAGGAATACTTGATACTATATAATTATTTGCAAATAAGCTCTAAAGAAACAACACAAAAATATACATATAGATATATTACGATCTCCATCTCTTATATTCTAGGCACAAAATTACCCTAGAGGAGTTGACATGTCCTTACAATCAATCAATGAAGAACTGACCTATGTTTCTATTAATTAAAACGTACCAATTTACCATGTACGCAGGCCCATGAATACAAACCGTATTAATGTACACCTTAGTGGACTCTTTGAGATAAAGAGTCATTTTCACTGGGCACTGATGACTTTTGAAAAGACTTTAATTAATCTATTCATTAGACAGTGTTTATAAAAATAATTGGCTTTCACGTTTTTGTTCGTATTTGAAGTTGATAGGACAATGTTGAAGAAAAAAAAAGCACTCGTAACAAATAACTGCACAATAAATGGAAATATGTACGCATAATTTAGACAACTCTTGAATATTTGCACTTATAATAACCCTAGATAGGTTCCCATGCCATTAAAATCAATCAATCATATAATTAATCTGTATCATGCGTGTCATTATAGTTTTTGAATATCTTTTAATATTTTATGAATTTGTCTACTTCTTTGCACCCCCCCTCTCTCTCTCTCTCTCTCTCTCTCTCTCTCTCTCTCTCTCTCTCTCACTCACTCACACTATATATACATATATAGAGAAGGAAGGATTGCAAAACAGAGAGAGAGAGGGAGAAAGAGAGAAAGAGATCAGCTAATAACTACCATATGCTACAGACTCGTTAGTCTACCTTCGTCCGTTAAAATTGGTGAATTGAACGACTGAATGGCGAGAATAATAACCTGAATAATTCAAGAAATAATGACATTGCTGAACATCAGAATCTTTTATTTCCAATGATTTTCGTACTGTCATTCAGCTATACAGCCATATGTACTTAATGTTATTCAGACATTTACATAAAAGAATCTCTTCAAATAGATGTTTAAGTATAAAATCCTCGTTCACTTCATACATTATACTGAATCCGTAACAGAACGAACAATAATTATACAATTATATTTATAAGTATGTATACGATTTAAACTCATTGCTTAGTAAGAGCAACTGGGAATTATCCGATTCTCTAATAGATACACTCGAAGTTTACTAAGAATATTCTCAGGTTACAGCTAATTTAATTATAATCCTAAACATCATGTAAAGAAAATCCATAGGGGACTAGACAAATGGCCGCTCCCCTTTGCTCATCGCAATGATGAAACTAATGACCATTGACCACTTGGATAATTCGCGGACAATCCGTCTATTTAAGAATTCCTATGAGATGTCCATCTCCTTTCCCCTCCCCATTGGCGCTTATAAGCCTGTAGACGTCTCAGTCAATAAATGTTCCTTCCTTCCTTATTTCTTTCCTTCCTTCAGTCATCCTCTTTAACTCAGGGTCTCATACACTCACTCACGCTTCATTCACCCTCTCAGACTCATTTCAGCGTTGTTAGCAAGAGGTTAACCTTGTTCATTTAATATAATCTTAAAGATTCTGCTCTTTGTAATTTGACGAAACGTCTAAGGTCAGAATTCTGTATGAGAGCACACTAAGTATGATAACCAGTGTTTAAAACACAAACAGCGTCATCCACACCGTTAGGAGAAGGATATTTTAAGCTTTACGTTAGAATCTTTTGCACATTACTCAAGGGAACAGGAAAAGCTGTAATTATGATTTAAAGAAAAAATATATCAACAGCAGTCATCATTATCATCATCATCATCAAGGCATACGGACATCACAAATTCCTCCTACCGTTCGTCTATATCAGTCATCGCATTCGGTAAGTCCTCTCAACGGCATTTAGAGTCTTCACAGATCTTATAAATATAAGTTGTTTTTTTTTCTGATTGGCCAATAGTGGTGTGTCCATGTGTAGATGTTCACTGTATAAAATTGTTACGGAGGTCGTATTTACTTTTCCAGCCGGAGTAGAAGAATTGCTAAGTGGGTCCCTGAATATGGGAGACAACTTGGCAAAGAAGAAAGGGTCAATATAGCACTCCTCTGCTGGTCTCTGTCTTCTTGTCTCTCTGTCACTCTTTCAATCAACTTCAGACCCTTTTGAGAAACAAAGGTGTGATAGCTATATTTTTTATAACAAAGTGTCATGTTCCATCATTTTTCATAATGCTTCTCTATGTAACATTCCCATGATACGGATATGTGAAATAGACATAATGTTCATAAAATGTTCATGAATTTACATAGGAATCCGAAAACACGAAATTGGTTCAGGTACGAAACTTTATTACCTTTGAATTAAAGTTTTTTCGACATGAGGAGAGAGAGACACAATCTTTCTATGCTGACTGCTTTTACATCTGCCACAAACCACGTGCGGCCCCCGCCGCAAACTACTGGTTTGGCCTCGGCTGGCCCCGAAAGTCAAATTTCCCGTTCAGACGCAGGAACTCAACTCTCTGCTTTTTCTCAAATCCCCCAAAATCCTCAGCCCACGCTTCCGGTTCATGACGTCATTCACACCCCCGGTCTCATTTATTCTCTGGGGTTCTATTTTGACATCTGTGAATGACGCATCATCCCCGCGCGCGAGAACGCTTGCGCTGATGTTTGCACCTAACTAACCAATGCACTGAGCCGAAAGGTTCTCATCCTAACTAAACCGAAAGGCAAGATATACAAAACGAAATCCCTCCGCAATTATATTACATATATAAAATTTGTTCCAAAACGCACAAAACACACATGTGTAGTTCCAATTTAGCTTTTACTAAATCAAGAAATCAGATTCATGTAAAAGCGTTTATTCCCTGAAAATCATTAAATATATATCCTCAATTTGGTGTCGTGATGAAAAAGCTAATTCAAAGACTAAATCTACACAAGTTCGATATTCACGTAGCATCACAACTTAAGAGGTTTTGCATCGGAGCATGCGCAGAAAAACCCGTCATCACCAAAAGACAACGAGCGGGATTTTTCTTTAAAATGACATAATATTGTCAAGAAAACAATGACTTTTACTTGATTACAGGTAAAAAATATGGGATTAACATTCTTAGAGGACATTCATTTAAGTTTTTGTTTTGTTTTGTTTTTCTTCGCTTTTTACTCATTACCTGTTAATAGACTTATAACAGATAAAAGACAAAGCATTTTTATTAAAGAACTGAACATTCTGGGTTCATAGAACATTCCTTTAATAAACTAGAATGAATTATTTAAATTATTTGTTTGTTTTCTTTGTTTAATGCCTTATCAACATTTGTGGATTATTTAATGCCAAAGCCATCCTTCTAGAAGAACAGTTGTAGTACTATTTAACCCATAGCTGGGAGGATAAGGGGGTTTATACCTTCCCCAAGAGTATTTGCTCGAAGGTGAACGCAATGGCGCAACTGGAGTACGAACTCACTACGATTTCGCAGTCCATCGCTTTAACCATCACACCACGAGGACATCCCCATAAATTATTAGCTTACTTTTCCCAAACAATGTCATCATCATCACGTCGCACTGCCAGCACAGATCTCCCTGATCTTCTATCCCTACCCGTCTCTATTGTCCAAAGTTCCCAAGTGGTCTTTCAGACTACATCCTGAACTGGGAAAGAGCTGCTATATATAGGTTCTTGCTGGTTGTCCAAACTTTGCTCGTTCAGGTGAAAGGGCCCACTGGAGTACAACATTTATGAGTCGGTCCTTAGTTCTCCATCTGTGTTCTGCATGTCTGGATTGTCTAACTTGGATAGTTTTCATGATGGGTGGAAGGTGTCCGTACAACTGCTGCTTTGTAGGATGTTGCCTCCAGGACATGTGCAATATAGCTCGCAGTATTCTTGAGTCATTGCCGTCAAACTTTTTCTTTATGTTTTTTAGGGTCCATATAGTGCATCCGTATAGCAGTATCGACACGACCACTGCTTGGAAAAAAAACTGCGTTTTATTTTATTGGTCAGGTCTGACTTTCATATGACAGTTAGTCTATCCCTAACCCTAACCCTAACCCTATCAATAGCTGTCCATGCCTTTGCTAGTCGCGTGTTGATTTGACACTGCTTCCGAGGTAGGTGAACTTGTCCACTAGTTTCAGAGGACAACACATTAGTGTGGAGATGTCGCGTCTTTAATTAAAGCACATGTATTCTATTTTGTCCGCGTTAACATGGAGGCCTATGCCACCAGCAGCTCATTCCAGGCTATGTAACAGGGATTCGGCTGAGGTGGGTGTATTCCGCGTTCGTAATACTTAGTGCGGGGTATCTTCTGCTTCTTTCCTTTGCCAGCTTGAGACCTTTTTCTTTCATTAAATCTATAGACGTTCTAAGCACACAGTCAAGGCATATAATAAAGAGGTATGGAGCTAATATATCTCCTTGCAGCACATCTGCTACAGTGACGAAGTACTTTGTGTATCCATCCGGTGAGCTGACATTCACTTTCGTGTTTTTATATAGTATCATTATGGCTACGACGCTTTCTTTGGGGAGGCCGTCGGCGAGAAGTATTTGCTCCATCTTCCCTCTGTGTATGGAGTCAAATGCCATGGATAAGTTGACAAATAAGTGTGTTGCCTCGAGGATTTTTTCACGAACACCTTCTAGAATTCAATGGATAGTAAAAATTTTTGATGTCGTGGATCGATTTCTCCGAAAGCCATTTTGGTTCTTCCAAACTATTTTCCAAATTTTAGGTTCTATGAGATTGCTCAGTAGAGCAGTGTGGATCTTGGCAGCTATAGATGTAAAGGTAATACCTCGGTAGTTCTTGACTTCTCCCAGGTCACCCTTCTTGGGGAAAGGGAGGATGCATCCTTTTGTCCATCTATCAATTGAGTTCTGCTCTATATACGGCTTTACAGTATCGGAGCAGTATGTCGTCGAATTCCCTTGTCTTCCATACTTCTGCTGCTTTTCAATTTTTGATTTTTCTTTGTACTGAGTCGAGTTCTTCATGCGTAAATTGTCCTAGTTTGACATCTGAGTGAAAATTTAAGAAATTCATTGAAAAAAATCGGAATTATGATGGATTTATTGTTATATATTGACCCTCGACCGAGCCGTCAATCAAGAGATGCACCTGTGTAAATAAGCGGAAGAACAGCGGAAGCAGGTTGACGTTCAACAATAATATAACCAGGTGCAGAGACGGTTCGAGTCAGTTGGGGACAAGATGCCGGAATGAGAGCCAGCGGCAGACAGAAGGCTTTGGGCTTTGGGCCCTCAGTGACCCATGGTTGAGCAACCCCAGCCAAGATGAGAAAGAAGTGCTGCTATGGTCAGAATAACTTGGGTCAAATTAACAGTCCGTCCCTGTCTCCAACTCATATCACGCACACAAACAACATCACCCTTTCAAGAATAAAGTGAGAGAGATTATATTTTTATAAAGTAGTGTGTTCGTTCGTTTTTCGAAGCTCGTATATTATTTTTGATTGTGTCTCTGCTTGTATTTTTCTTACGGCTATACAACATTATGTCGTTGCAGAAGTTGCTTGATTGAGAATACCAGATTCCACCAGACGTTCTTTGAGGCAGGAACGTTAAAAGCTCTCAGAAAGACAGCCCTAAGATACCAGATATCTTCTTCAGAGCGACGGTAAGTCCCTCAAACTCAACTTTATTCACAAAGAGAACTGTAGATTGTTAATAATTGCTTCACGTGTTGATTTATAAATTGTTAGAATTAAACAAAGTATTAATTCATTTCTTTGTTGCAATTAGCCTTAGAATAAACTCCATAATGACACAAAAATAGTGATTATTAGGACTCACGCACAGATCACAGCAGTAATCAATACCACCAAATTCAACGTTTTCTCCTACAAAAAAATCGTGTCATTTTTTTACTGTCGAATAGGATAACGGGTTATTTTCCTTTCCCTTTTGTTGTTTAAGTTAACTTTCGGTTGTACGTTATATGTGATTAAGGATTCTGAAATTTTGGTATTTTTATATGGTTTAGAAAGTGTGCTATTATCATAAGAGCCAGTAGATTTCATACGCCTCACTTTTTTAATAGCCATTGTTCCTGGAAAGTAAATCAAGTAAGCTGGACTTTGTTTATCATAGCCGACAAAGATGCCTTTTTCACAACGAGGTTTCAATAACGTTTTATTTTGTACATAAAAAAAAAACGTGATGTGCCAAAAATATGCATCTTATTTAAGTTTGGTTTTTAGCCAGGAAAACTTTCATATAGGGATTTACTTGTGTTTTTATAGTAACAACGATGTCTAATATACGCTGAAGCCATCGATGCGTAAATCCACAAGATTTTAGGCAATTTTGTCTCAATAAAGAGACAGCTTGCGAGAGAAAATAAAGTTCGCCATGACCGTTCAACGGCCCCAATTTGATGCGGAGAATAAGGTGCTGACCTCTCGTGTTTTTTTTTCTATTAAGTACAAGTAACCGTTGGAAAGGTTGAGAAGTGAACTCCATTCTGTTGTTTGTGCATAAACATTTTACATGACCGCAAGCGGTGATGTCAGCCAGATACTTTGTTCTAGCAAGCAAAGTGTCGGACTTGTGTTTTAGGAAATATAAACATTGTAAGGCCAGAATAAGCATCAATAAAATTAATTGCATATTTATAACCATCTTTTGCTAAGAGTTGTAAGGGGCCAGCTAAATCAATGTTCACTTGTCTGAGGATTTTTGTTACCTTGCTATCCAAAGTCTTATTTCTATCGTTAGACATTTTCCCTTGATACATATATCACAGCTAAGAGTATAATTTATTGTCGGTTTTATCGTAATTTCTTTTACTAATTTGGTTAACTTTTTAATATCCGATTCGTTACAGTGGCCTAAGATTTTATGTCAAGTGTGTAAATCGTAAGAGGTATTTCTGGTAGAGACAATATTTTTCAAATAATATAGACATCCTTTTGAGTTAAGTTGAGAGCTACTCCATTAGGGTAAATTAATTGGCAGTTGTCACACTCAAAACTTATGTGCGCACCATTTTTTGTCGCTGCTTGTACTAAAAGTATATTTTGTTTAAAAACTGGTATTTATGAAGCATTTTTAAGATACATATACACATGTGACCTTTGCTATTGCGTAGATTAATGCAGGCGTCACCTCTTTTCATTATTATGTTATTTCATCGGCTGCCGTCAGACAATTCAACAAAATGGTTCCTTGGTTCAACATTTTGATCAAAATTGATAAATTTTGACTTATCAGTTAGTACATGATTGGTAGCCTCGCAGTCGACTAATAAATTAGTCTTGTCAGTAACAATATCATGTCCTAAAGCAAAGAAATATGTTTGGCCTTTAGAATATGTTTTTATATTATGACAAAAATCACTTTGACTTCTATTTCTACAATCAGTTTTATATTACGACAAAAATCATTTTGTCTTCTATTTCTACAGTTTTGAAGCTATTAATATAATATCATCAACCCACAATAAAAGGATAGATATTTGATCGCAGATATTTTTAATGTTCATGCAGGGGTCTACAGGTGATTGGACGAAGTTTTGTGTAGTTAAGTATGTATGGAATGTTTTAGTCAAAATTTGATCTCTCTGTTTTAGCTCATGTAAGGATTTTTAAGCTTTTAAACATTATTCAAATTCTTGCTTTAAAGCCTTCGGCAACTCAACATATATTTCATTGTATAAGGGAACATTTAAATAAGCACTCTTAACAACCACATGGTGAATTATCAAGTCATACTGGACTGCTCTTTGCAGTAGTAATTTTATGGAAGCCATATTTTTTAATCAATCCAGATACATTGAGAAGATAACAAGGTTCTGCTTGGCAGATTTCAAACTCCACTCAACTCCATGTGAAATGGATATAACGAAAACAAGTGATGAAGTTGAATTGGAAGAAAGCAAACCTTATCGTGAAATTATTAGCAGTCTAATATATAATAGTGGCAACAAGACCAGGCATTTGTTATACAGTTACTAGGTTGTCTCAAGACCAAGCAAAACCAAATTCTTTCTGTTTAATGATGGCAAAACGCGTCTTATGTTATTTAAAAGGCACAATCAATCAATCACTAATATTTAAGAAGTCGCAGAAACCCTTTAAATTGGAAGGGTTTTACGACACAGATTGAGGTAATTTAGATGGCAGTAAAAGCGTAAGCCGATTTTGCTTTAGATTGACAGAAAATAACACAATGATTTCACGGAAATCTAAAAAGCAGAATTCAGTGGCTTTGTCAACATGCGAAGCGGGATTTATCGCTATATCATTAACAAGCATAGAAACTTAGAGCACCACTGAGAACTGTGATGGAAATTGGGTTGCTTAAGAATCCAACAACTATTTATTGAGATGGTTTGGTTTGGTTTCTATGTTTAATGGCATATCAACACTTGGAGGTTATTTAATGCCAAAGCCATCCTTCTAGAAGAACAGTAGTAGTACTATTTAACCCATAGCTGGGAGGATAAGGGGTTCATACCTTTCGTAAGGGTATTTGTCCGAAAGTGAACGTAAATCGAAACATATTAATTCAAAATTTCAGTTTACACGTGGAGATATAAATAAAGGGCCGATGATTTTAGAATACAATAAAACAGAGAAAAATGTAGCCGATTTTTTCCCGAAGCCAATTACGGGAATAAAATTAAGCACTTTCAGAAAAATTATAGTAGGTAATTGATTATTAACTTAGTTTTAAAAAATAGCCAAGTCGACTGGGATAGCAGAATACTTCGACTGCATCTCAACGGAGGGGTAAAACTCCCCCAAACGAGTGTCCAGGATATGAAAATAAGCCATCCACCTAACCCTAACAAAATATTTAATCACTAATTGTGTTTTTGTGTCAATGAAATAAAATTATATTGATACTAATGATTAAAAAAATCAATTGATTCATATTATTTTTATTTTAATATGTATTTCTTTTAAAGGTAGAAAATTCCATCAAGGGGGCCTGTTGGATTGTTTGGGGGGCTTTTTGGATGTTGGCTGTCTATAAATTGGCAGCAAGTATTTCTGGACATTCCCATTTGTTGATTAACCAATGAAAGGCGACTAAAATTGAAGCAGTAGATTATGCAATTAAAGGTCACTAAGTCAAATATAAACCATAGCCAATTAAGGACTTACTTTATGCAGCCTTGTTACTTAAAAGGAGTATCTTGTATCGCTCAATGAGAAACAAGTTGGCTACCCAAATTCCGACAGGTTATGAGCCCAGAGCAGCTAATTTCTTTCGATGCTGATGAATCCAAGTATGAGTTGTGGGACGTGAAGTTCCTTGGATATCTTAGAATTCAACATTTACATCAGATTGTACTGTCACCAACAGACCAGAGTGATGATACTAAAAATTATACAACTCGACAAATGGTATATGCACAACACGGAATCTGGCCTGGAGGTTGAGATACGCAAATTTCTCTGGGATTATAAGATACAAAGGATCACTTTATCTCGGCCAGACAAGCAGATCTAGTGATACTATTTACCAACCCCTCCGCTCGGGCAGGATTTGACACAAGGTCAATTTTTAGGCGGAGTTTAACAGGTTTGAATTCAGAGTTTTCCTTCTCCTAGACTAGTTGTCTCCCTAAGGCTGAAGAACCTAGTCTGTCCTACTATTTACCCATAGCTGAAGGGAGAATAATTGGATTCATACCTTTCCCAAGTGTATTAGTGTTATGTGAAATGCAATCAGTCTCGTCCAGGATTTGAACTCGTATCGCCGTGTTCATTTCCTACGGCAATAACGACTACACCACTAGTGATAGTCAGGAATAACAAAAGGTGAACCTGCCGATTAGTGGACATTGCCGTACCAGCTAACCACAGAGTAAAATAGAAAAAAAAAGATAAAAGCGAGATTAGTTCACTGACCTTGCTAGAGAACTGGAAAAAACTATGGAATATGAAAGCTGCGGTGATACCAACCATAATTGTTGCACTGGGCACAGTCACCAGAGGACTGGTAAAGGGACTGGACTACTTAAAAATAAGAGGAGGAACGGAGACGATCCAAACTTTAACGTTATTAAGATTGACCAGAATACTGAGAAGACCCCTGGAGACTTGGGATTTGTTGTCATTCGAAATCCAGTGGAAGACTAATATCTAACGCTTGTGTAAAAAATCTCTCAAAGGAGCAAAATAATAATCATAGAAATAATAATGATAATGAAAATACTCCTCAAAAGAATAAAATAATAATAGCAACTTGTTTAAAATACAAGAAATGGTCTACTCTGCCTCAGCTGAATAACTTGCTTCAAATTAAATGCCAAGGAGAATATACTGAAGTTAACTACTTCTATATCACAGACGCAGATAAGAGCTAATCAAGCAGCTTTGTTTCTATTTTAATCTATCCTCTCTCGGGACAGGGTTACCATCATCACTCAATTGGATGAAGGGCAACTTGGCATCACACGAATTGATCAATTTGTCAAAAGTTTTGTTTGATGACCAAGCATTTCGCAGGAGATGGAGAACACAATGAAATCATGTCGAATATGTCAGAGTTGGAAAACTCCGATAGGGTCACCTTCCCTCGCCAACTCATGGTTCCTTCCAGGAAACTATGCTCCTGAATACAGAGTGAATTCTTGATCCATTCATTAGAAAGATGAAGTTGGTTGTAATATATCCCACTTAAATGGTATTGAGATATTACTTTTTGACTTCTAAAGCAACAATCGGCACCCACTGCATGCCAGAATACCTTTAAGAGACAACAAAATCAGCTGTACCAGTTTTGAATTTGGAAAATTCCTAACCAAGAACTGCCCAAGACATTGTCACTAGACATCAAATCGTCTAAACGAGTAAGTAATGCAAATGATAAAAGAAGACATCGAGAATAATAAAAAGTGATTTAAGAACGAGTGAATATTTTTTTTTTTTACTGAAATACTCCACACTGAAACATTGGTAATAAACTGTCAGAACCAATCTTTAATCGAAGGCTCTGTATGCATAAAGATATTGTTAAACCTGATCTTGGAGTCTAAAATTGAGCCAATGTAATTAAACAGAAAAGTATCACGCTGCTCAGTCTTGAAACATAATATTGAAAAGTGTTCATAACTTATTTTTACACGATGCCATCAGAGTCTTATTCAGTGACTTTATTGGATAGTGTCGAATATAGAAATTATGCTTGTGTCGAGATCAAATAAAGAGTATCATAAAAACTTGAAAAGAGCGCTACATAGAGTGCCCCTCAAAACCTCTGAATGAAAAGGCTGTCGGAGAAAGGCGAGATGACGAATAAATACGAAAGGTTCTCAATATTAGGAAATGAAAATAACGGATCCATGGTTGCAAACAATGACATTCATGTTTATTTTCGTTATCTGTGTCAAACCTTTTTAAAATTTAATGAAGTACGTGAAATAGTTTTATTATGACTATAGAAAATGTCATATATAAACTATTTCCAATTAGGGCAGAGGTTTTGGTTCTGCTTGTTCCTGAAATTTAGGTCTTGCCCCTAGAATGAGAGTTCTTAAGATTGACTTTTTCTTGTCGGTCACACAACTAGGTACAGCGATCACAGCTGGTGCAGAGTAAACCATTATATCAAAGAACAGTTTCTAGACGAAAAACTGCTTTGTATTCGACTGATAGAGAAAAGATCTTTGCAAGTGCGTCAATATCATGCTGGTAATGTTTTCGGGCTATTACACAGTTGGGTATTTATCATTAACCAATTTGATCAAGGGCAACTTGGCCTTCCATCACTTAATAAAGTTTTGTTTGATTACCAGGAATTGTCTATCAATTCGACAACACAATTATGTCATGCTGAATATGTCAGACGAATTGGAAGAATCCCACTGAGACACCGCTTAACCCATGGTTCTATCCTTGAAACCGTGCTCCAGGATAGACATTTATTTTCCCGGTCCACTCATGGGAAAAATTATGCTGATTGTAATATATCCTACTTAAAGGTGATTGAGGTAATATGATTTGAAATGAGTGATTCTAAAGCAGTAATCGTCAAGCTACGTGCTCTTTTAGCCACTTATTCAATGTTAATCTAGTCAGCGTTACCAGATTGGAATTTTGGGAGTTTCTAAAGTATTGCGTGATATGTGGCTGTACTGCACCTAGTCATGCGTCATCAAATCATTTGGGAAAGAGAACGGGTCAAGTTATAGACGAAGTCATGAAAGAGATTATTAGAAAGTAATTAACAGACCACAGATCTATGGTTCTCCTACTACCAGAATATGCTGCATTCGACATGTTAATCGACAGTTCAGAACGCATTGGTTTGTTAATAAAACTGATCTTGGAAATTTGAGACCAGCAGAGCAAAAAGAAGCAACAGGCTACTCCGACTCATGGTTTGACGATGGAGGATGTTGATTAAACATTTTTTGGAGACGTCCTCCGAGACCAAATCTCATAAATAAATGTTGTGGTCTTCAAATAAGACCGGTGGAAGAACAACTGAAACAACGGGTGATAGGTGAACGTTATTTTAAAAGAAAGTCATACAAAAGAAGTACTAGCCGTTCTCAGTTTGCAGTCTGTCTGTCACATGTCTCGGAAGAAACGAGAAGTTGTTTTCTCCGAGCATGCTAAGCTCGGCGTATATGTTTAGGTTGGACGAGTCCATCTTTTGGGTATGGTAGGATATGTCCCCATAATACTGAATGTACTGGGCCAGTGCCTTATACTCTTCATTGAGCAGAATGGTGTGATGAAGTGCCACTAGGACCATCGCCATTAACAGACTTGTGCAATATTAGATAGGGAAAAACATATGTGCAAACATAACATTGCTGAAAAGGTTGACTATCATATCTGGCTTAAATACGAAGGGACAGTTGTCCACAAATACCATTCTCTAAAATGTGAATGATGAAGGAGATACTTAATCTTGCAGTATTCCTGCTACATTGTTGACATTACTGTTGTGAATTTTACGATGGGTCAGAGACGCATATGATAGTCAAAATTTTATCAGTAGGCAATAATTATTATCTTGTTGCAATTATGAATAATCTCTCGGGATAAAAAGATATTGTTAAACCGGGTTAATCCGTTCTGAATCAGTGTCATTTTAGACCTAAATATTGAATATGTTGCTATGTTGCTTTTATCTTAGGAAAGTTTATATATATATATATATATATATATATATATATGGAGGGGGAGGGGGCGCTCCCATATGTATGTGTGTGTGTATATATAGACTCATTCCCTCGCACGTGCCGGATGCGAAACATCGTCAAATTGAAAGCGGAATTTAACAGGTGTAAATTCAGAGTTTTTTGTTTTTTTTTTTATTCTAGACTGGTTACTATATCAGGGTTAAAGACCCAAGTCTTCGCTCGTGTTTGTCCATAGCTGGAGACATAATTACTGGATTCAAAACTTCCCAAGGGTTATTAGCACTATGCGAAATGCAAACAAACTTGTCTTGGATTTGCATACGGGCCATTGTGTCCATTGCCTACGCCGGTAATCATAACATCATGAACGCCTCCAAATATTTATATATATATATGCAATTTTCTTCTTCAAATTTTCATACACATATATAGACTGTAATCCATATTTGCTGTTTTTTAAACTCAAATTAAACGTATGTAGTCATCTAATGAGACGAAGAGTTTAATGATATTCTTAAATAAATTTAAAATATCAATTAAACCAGGATTGAGTTTTGTTCTAGTTGCATTATATATATATATATATACATTCAATTATATATATATATATATATATATATATACATTCAATAAGGTTCCAGACTTTTTTGTACAGGAATTTAAAATTGGCGTAGACTCTGGAAAATCCAATATGTTATTGCTATACACGTTATGAGATGATTGACCAATTTTTATGATTTCAGGTTCAAAGGAACAGCTCCAGCAGGAATTGGAATACACCCTACTAAAGCCTGATTGTCACAGCTGGTGAATTTCAAAAATGCAATCTAGACGAGAAGACACTTTAGAAGAATGATATGCAATAAAATTGTATTTTCAACTTGGAAAAAATGCCACAGAAACGAATGGAATGCTTCAGAATCCTTTTAGCCCATCTTGCATGAATCGAGCATCAGTTTTTGAGTGGCATAAGAGATTCAAGGAAAGCAGGGAGTCTGTGAGGGAGGATGAGAGGTGTGGGAGGAGTAAAGAAGTCAATAGACCAGAGATGATTGGCCAAAGAGTTGAGGTTAGGGTTAGGGTTAGTATGTTGAAGTTTATGGGAGTTCAGCAAGAGATTCCGTCGGAAGAGGCCAGTACTCTTCAAATCGGGTCAGTAGCATTTCCACCAGGACAATACACCAGTCCACAACTCGATACTTGTCACAGACTATTTGACCAACGTGGGCCATCAAGACAGTTCCCCACCCTCCCTATATCCAGACCTTGCTCCCCGTGACTTTGGCTTATTCCCTAAGTTCAGAGGCTGTCGTTATGAGACAATTGAGGAGATGAAAGAGGCTGTAACGAAGGTCATTGACACGCTCACACAATAGGACTTCCGTGGGACCTTCCAGAAGTTGTTGGAATGGTACAACAATCGGATTGCAGCCGGAGGAGATTACTGTGAAGGTGTTTCATGTGTGTACTATCAATAAAAGTGCCCATACGAAAAAGTCTAGAAACTTATTTAATGATCCCCGTATATATATATATATATATATATATATAATGCAACTAGAAGAAAACTTAAACCTGGTTGAATTGTCATTATGAATTTATTTCGGCGAAGTATATCATTATACTCTTCATCTCATCAGATGACTATATATATATATATATATATATATATATGTTTGTGTGTGTGTGTGTGTGTGCGTGCGTGCGTGCGTGTGTGTGTGTGTGAGTATATCTTTATGAATGAAAATGTAAATGTTTGTTACCAACCGATAATCTCCGGTTTTATACCACTAATTAGTTTAAAATTTTCAGAGAATATTGTATTCGAATTCAGGATTGTTTTTCTATACTTATTATCCAAAAATATTACAATAATTAAAAAAAAATAATTTTAATAATTCGTTTTTCTCCGAGCAAAGCCGAACGCGAAAAAATTACCTCCGTTTTCCAAGAATTTTTCGCGTGACTTTTTTTTCTGCATTGTCACTTTTCTTTCTTTTTTGGTTGACTTAAACAGATACACTAAACTTTAAATTATATTTCATTGGTTCAGTAATACGTAATTTTTTTTATTCTAACGAATTGTTTACAAAATATTTTCTAATATTTTTCAAGATTCCTTTTTTTTGGTTTACTTCAACGTAAGACATTCATTAAAAAGTGTTCTTTCTTAAACCATATTTCGTCACTTCAGTAGTAACAAATTGTTTACTAAATATTTTATTTTCTTTTTTCAATATGCCATTTTTTTCTCTTAAACATGAACGAAAGACATTTCTTAATAAGTTTTCTTTCGTTTATTATTATCGATAAGACACTAAACTTTAAACCATATTTCGTTGGTTCAGTTGTAACGAATTGTTTACTAAATATTTTATTTTCTTATTCTTTTTAACTTCAACAAAAGACATTCCTTAAAAAGTTTTTTCCGTTAATAATCTTTAAGCTATATTTAGTTGGTTCAGTAGTAAGTAAGTTTCTTTTTATTCTAAAAACTTATTCTTAAATTTTTTTTCACTATTGATATCCCATTTATTTTGTTGTTTAATAAATATTTTATGGTATGCCAATTATCATGTTGCGAAATATTAACCAGCCCAAGCTTTGTAATGGCACACGTCTTTCAGAAAAAAAATTAATGACCAACATCATAGAAGCAAAAATATTGACAGGGCCTTTCAAAGGTGAAGATGTGCTCAACCGCGAATTCCTATGATTCCAACAGATATGTCATTTCAATTTAAGAGATTGCAATTCCCAATTCGATTGGCATTTGCAATCACGATCAACAAACCACTGGGACAATCTTTAGAATTCGCTGGCTTATATTTAAACATTAATTGCTTCTTTCATGGGCAATTACATGTTGCCTTTTCCAGAATTGGCGATTCAGACAATCTCTTTATCTACACGGAAACTGGAACTAACAAGAACATTGTGTATCCACAAGTACTGGAAAATTAAACATATTAGAAACATGCATTTTTCTCTCCATTTAAACAAACTGAGCCTTAGCAACGCGTGGCCGAGTACAGCTAGTATATATATATATATATATATGAATATATATATATATATATATATATATATATATATATATATATATATATATATATATACCATCGATGATTGACTGATGATTCAGAGGGAGATGCAGAAGGATCAACACTTAGTATTTCTAGCCACGCAATATTATGAAATCAAATTTTTTCTATCCTACTCGAAGAAGAGGTGACACTCCCTGGATGTAGTGAATAATGTGCTGGCCATTGAGAAAGGCATGAACCCCTTATATCCCACAGGCTATGCATTTTATATTACCACTACTTTTCCTCTGCAAGGATGGCTTCACTATTAAATCCTCCCCAACTGACTTGCCATTGAAAAAATTAACCAAACAAACAATGCGAAATATGTATCTTTTATTCTGTCGTTCAGGTAATCTCATCCGATCTAACACATCTTTTCTGTAAATTTTTTTAATAAAATGTGTAACATCCGCCACGAATGACTAAATATTCGAATTTTGGGAAATGTAGACCCCGTTCATTTTCATTTTTCTTAAGTCCATACTGATTATATTATTATTCTTATCATTTTCCTTGCGAGTTTGTCACACTAGTGTTAGCTAATGTTATTTTACTGGAATGTGGGGGACAGTAAGTTTCCTCAAGTCACTAGGACTCTTTTTTTACTCCGATTTTAACTATGTAGTTTGAATGGTCTCTGTTCGTCCTCGGATTTTCAACTTTCCTTCCTCTTTATCAAGTCCTTTGGGATATTTCCGAATGCATCAGCTACAATTGATATCACTTTCACCGTCATGTCACATAGCTTTTTTAGTTTTCTGGCAAGGACTAAAAAGTAGTTTCTCTTTTCGTTTTCTTGGATTTTCACTCAGTTGTCCCCCTGCACGGCCAAAGCCACTATTCGGCACGTTCTCTTAATTTTTTTTTGTTTTGTTTTGTCTTTTACGATTAGTATGGCTCCTCCTCAGGCCAGTATCTCTTTATCACAAAATTATGATTCGTTATTTGAAACCATAATGCTGTGGAAATTATTAATTACATGCTAAATAGTAATACTTGAAAATATTTAAGTGTGAAAACAAATAGAAAAGACATTAAATGATTTCAAGTATTTTCATCTAACAATAATTGTATTTCAATTATTATTGTTAGATGAAAATACTTGAAATCATTTAATGTCTGAAAACAAGTACTCTACCAAATTGTTTAAAGATAAACTTACATCCAAACTATTCATTTCGTTCTGTTGGCATATAGTTTGAGAGTTCGCCAGTGGAGACAATGGTTCAATCCCAGGAGGAGTCATACCGAAAAATTTAAAAAATGGTACTCTATGTCTCCTTGCTTAACACTCTGCATTATAAAGTATGTATCAAGGGTAAGCGGAGAAATCCAGGGAAAGGAGTAGTGCCCTTCCGTTCACCTTGATGTAGTAGTTATAGAAAAGAGAACCTTCGGGTCACCCTCGAGAACGGTCAACCAACATATATTTGTATATATAAACTGGATCTGGCATTAAGTGACCAAAAAGGTTGATATGCCGTAAAACATTAACCGAACTAACGCCCACCAACCTATAAACAAAATATTTCATAAACATTTGTTTTGGATATACAAGTTCGAACATAAGTCTAAAGTACCGCTCATACTGACTGGCACTAATTTGTGGAGCGTAAAGCAAAGTGACCATTTCTATGAGAAAAAAGTTCATGTGTTTCCACAACCCAAAATAAACTTGTATCTCAACGGTTGTAGAGTGAAAATCTTATATAATGGAAGTATCATCGCAGTTACTATTGTATATATATTCTGTAACCACGATTCCTCACACTTTTAAAATCAGAGACGTTTCTACACCGTGCATTCTTAAAAAGGATTGAAATTGATCGGCAGAATATGTTACTTCAAAATGACTTTGAACATGAAAACAATTCATTCTCAAACATTTTTTCCACTGATTGGACCCTTACAGTAACAACCGCTCCAGGTCAGAGGGGCCCTGGGAGTAATAGCAATAAAAGAATAACGTCATACAGACCAAAGTTTCAGAAATGAAGAATTATCAACCGTTAAAGAACACACAATTCACTTTGAATAGGATCTTTCGCGTCGGCAGTGGATGCACATTAAGTTATGTTGACATGGTAACGAGTGTACACACATACACAAACACACATACACACACATATACATATATATATATATATACATATGGACCAGTTTATATGGACATGTAAGTGTTACTCAGAATGCAAGAACTTATCTACAACTGTTCTGTACGGACACAGGATGTTGTCTAGAAGACCTGCCGGAAGAGAAAAATGATCGATACGGATGGTGAGAGAGAGAGGGACAGACAGACAGACAGACAGCAAAATCTGTGCTAACAGTGTGCGATGATAATGATGATGATGATATATACTTAATATATATACATGATGCTCCATATCTACCTTCTTCATCTTAAACTGTCGTAGACTCATATAGCGAATTGCAAACCATTTTTTTTCAGGTATTATCTGTTATGATCAGGACTACAGCTTGTGAACACTGCACGTTTCCAGTTTAAACGTTTTTTTACGACTGGAGAATCTGTAATCGCTAATGAGACAAGTTTTTACTATAATGTGACTGTGATAGTATCGGCGACCCAATTTCTTATTCTTGATGAGAATTCTAATCGTTTCCTGAAGGTTGATGAAAATATTCCACGAAAGTTAATCAAAGACAAAAAAATAATTATCAACTGTTTAGGGTTCAATAAAGGGTTCTTTTGGGAGAAAGAAATTAATTTAGCAACTTCTAAATGCATCAACTCTTTTTATTCACAAGGAAATCATTGAATATTCGAATCTTGATTAGCTAGGTTGGGTTTAATTTATAACATACCAACTCTTGTTAGTTATATAATGCGAAATCCTTTTCGATATATTTATTTAAATTGGTCCGTAAATGATTCTGAATTTCTTGTTTAAATGTTTTTCCATATGTTTGTATTGTACACGTGTTTCAGATTCTATGTCTTCTTCAGGAGATCTATAATGCTTTGTATAATCTCGGTTTTAGTTTTTATAGTTTATAGGATGTGATCTTTTTTACAATTGACAATTTGTTTCCGTAACTCTTCTTTTGTTCTTAATCGTCTGTGAAGACCTCAAGTCTTTACATATGTCTTTTTGAGCACACACACACACACACACACACACACACACACATAAATATATATATATATATATATATATATATATATATATACTAAGCCCTCCGCTCGGGCAGGATATGACACGGGGTCAATTTTTAAGCGGACTTTAACAGGTTTGAATTCAGAGTTTTCCTTCTCCTAGACTAGATGCTCACAAAAGCTGAAGAACCCAATCTGCCCAACTATTTACCCATAGCTGGAGGGAGAATAGTTGGATTCATACCTTTCCCAAGGGTATTAGTGTTATGGGAAATGCCATCAGTCTCGTCCAGGATTTGAACTCGAGTCGCCGTGTCCATTTCCAACGACGATATATATGTATATATATATATATATATATATATATATATATATATATATATATATATATATATATATATATATATATATATATATATATATATATATATATATATATATATATATATATATATATATCTGGACAAAAATATATGACCTACTTCAAAAATGAACAAAAAGATCTTGTTCACAGTTTTTAAATAAAGAAAATCAGATATTTGAAAGATAAGGTTAACCTCTTAAGAGATAGTTGAATTTAAAATAGGAAGAAATTTCAATTCATTTTTATATGTATTTAAACATTTATGCTAAATTTTGAAATGTATTTTTGACATAAATATAAAACCACCAATAATAATAAAGAGAAAAAAAAAGGACGTGATTTAATTGAAAAAATTATTATATATCGTCTACGTCATGTAAAGGCTATTTAAAATGTAATACTTAAATTACTTAAAAAATTGATGGCTAAAGGAACTTGAATTTGAGAGTTGAAAAACCTCCGAGAGGAATTTCGAAATAATTGCAGATAACAGTTTTACAGCGTGCTAAACGCAGTAAAACCGTTATCTGCAATTACATGAAAAGTTCAAATAAGTATGGAACCAGAACACCGACTGGCAAGCCAGAAAAATTATCACCACAACTCAAGAGAAGAATTGTTCACAAAGTAAAAAAGAAAAATATCGTCAACATCAAAAATATTAAAATCTCTAGTGTATGCCCCTTGTAGTATTAGAATATTTAGAAGGCATTTAAACAATAACAAAAAATAAGCGTAAAGACGAATTCATCAACCAAGGTTAAATATGAAGCACAAAGAAAAATGATTGGAACATGCTTGTTGATATCAAACCATGAGTGCTAAAGAATGGCGAAAAGTTGTTTTCTCGGACGAAAAGAAATTCAATTTAGATGATCCAGATGACCATCAGAAGTACTGGCAAGCAAAAATTTTCTAGAAGAGAATTTCTCAATAAGGCATAGAGTGGGAGGTTTCCTTGTGATCTGGACGGCTTTCTAATCTCAGGAAAATATAAACTACAATTTGTCAGTGGTCGATAAAAGTGGTAGATTATGTGAAGAATCTAAATTATTTCTCGCACAAGAAGGACGTCGTCTATGTGGAGAAAAATGGATTTTTCAGCTAGATAATATTGCTAAGCACAATGCATCAATAACAAAGAAGTACTTGCTTGAACAAAAATAAGACTACTTGACCCCCTATGGTGCTTTCCAGATCTCAGTCCCGTAGAAAATTTGCGGGGATTGATTGTTGCAATTGTTTATGTAGGAGTTCGACAGTACTCAGCAATTTTTTACTCACAAACGCAATCTTTGACGCATGGGAAGAAATACCTTCGGTTCAACTTCAGAAACTAGTTGATAGTATGCCAAGCTGAATTTCTGAGGTTATCAAAGCTAACGGTGGAACTATAAAATATTAAATAAATAATTACCCGTATATTCTATAGTTCTGCTCATTGGTCATTTATATATATATGAAAACAAAATTTTTAAATTAAGCAGGAATGCTAATATACACATACAAAAATGAATTTAAATTTGTTCAAATTTTGAATTTAATTGTCTCTATGCCTAATCTTTCATATATCTGATTTTCATAATCTAAAAATTGTAAGCAATATATTTATCTTAATTTCTGAGGTGGTCTAATATTTTTCCAGGGGTATATATATATATATATATATATATATATATATATATATATATTCAGTGTCTGCTTGATGATTATACCTAGCATTATAGATCACTTGAAAAAGACGTATAACTTGAAACATGTTTAGAGCACACGTATATTAAATATTAAGAACCTTAATACCAAATTGAGAATCCTTTGAGAACCTGTTCATTTTGAAATATTTACTTTTATATCCCGGGTTCAACGACAGTCTTCACACACACACACACACACACACACACACACACAAATATATATATATATATATATATATATATATATATATATATGACTTTTAAGCAAATATCTAATAGGTGATTTTATTATTAAAAGAGCAAGACCTCATTTGCTGGCATTCAGATAAGTGGTGTCAAGTACTTTTGTCTAACGCTTATATGTTTACTTCCATATGCTGATAAGGTTTAACATATTGCTATCTAGCATCAATTATTCCATTTATTCATTTGTTTGCACACAGTTAAATGCTTTCAAGTATTGATATTTACTGTTTGCACGAAGATAAATTATTTTAAGTATTTCCATTTTGATTGTATTTGATATTGATAATAATCGCTTCTTAAATATTGAACAGCTCTATTTGATCCATTGATGTGATTATAACAGGTACAACATCTCCGGGTTAAAGTTGACCTTAGTGTAATGGCTTTGAAGAGGTACTCAACATTCCCCAAATCTCCAGGATCGTAGCCTCACAATCAGATTGTTAAGTTTTATATTCAAAACATTCCACAGAGAAATCTTACTTCACTACAGAGGTGCAGTCAACATATTCTACAGCCCCGGCCTACAAAACGATGGAATCTTGAGCGTCGTAATCTCTTGAGATATAAGTTTAAAGTCATGTTCCACGTCAGGGATTCATCCTTTCATTGATTTTTGACTGGTTCCCTATCTCTGTAACCTCCTTCGGGCCTCACTTTCACGACAGTCAATCCCTTGCATCTGAGACTTCTTCCAATTTCCAACTGAATATGTAAGTATACAGACATTAGAAAAGTACGCTTAGCAAATGGGCTATCCTTGTAGTTGATGAAATTAACCACCTGATTTCAAATCTAGCATTCCTCGAAAATACTCTTGAGAAATGCATGATTCCATCTCCTTTACTCTCAGTCTCGAAAGGAAACTCTGAATTCAAATCAAAATGACCCTGTGTCATATCATGACAATCACCAATGATTTGGATAAATACATACGTGAAAATTAAATATCAAAAGTGATACTATATCTCTGTAAATTGAAATCCACTCTCTCAAGTGGTAGATAAACCTGTTCTCTACCCTACTATCCCATTGGTCTAATGAGTAGAGTGTTCGCCAATGGTCTGGAAGACCGGGGTTCAATCCCAAGTCCCCTCATACCAAAGTACTTAATCTCACCTCGCTTAATACTCAGCATAAGATACGGATCAAGCGTAAAGGGGCGCAAACCAGGAAATAGAGCAGCGCCCTCACTTACACCTTGGTGTAGTAGCTGTTGAAAAGGGAGCCTTACTTTACTTTCAACTATCCTACAACTTGGGTCTTGTTTAAAAAGCCGAAAATCTTTTTTCTTTAATTATTAGATAATAATTGTTATAAATATCAAATCCATTAAAATAATCACTTCGTTGGGTTTACTGGGTCATTAATGTATTAACTATTACCTTCAGATATTTCTCTTAGTAAATGTCAGCAAATAAAGGGTTGTAAACAATCAGACAAAACCCAAGAACGTGTAAATATGACGTTACTAAAGCAAATGTCAAAATGTTATTAAAGAAATATTTAGATACAGTGTATAGTTGATTTTATTGTCTTGGAATTTCTTTCCATCTAAGTGACATCGTAATCTAATCAACTAAGTTTAGTCAAGATAGATTTAAGATTTTTTTTTTTTTTGCACTGAGGTTTTTACGAAACTGATACCAACTTAAGGAACTATGGACAAGTCATATCTAGAAATTTGGGCGGAGCATAACACCACGATTATACATGCTTTTGGAAAAAAAGTTTAGTTTATTGGTATGATGGTTAGAGTGTTTGCCAATGGCCCGGGAGACCTCGGTTCCATCCCAGGTCGAGTCATACCATAGACTGAAAAAACGGTACTTGATACCTCCTTGCTTAACACTCCGCATTATAAGGTACGGAACAAGGGTAAAGTTGAGCAATCCAGGGAAAGGAGTAGCTCCCTCCTCAACACCTACGCCAACTTTACCTTTACATATGTGTGTGTTCGTTTGTGTGTTCGCAAGCGTGCCTGCGCGCGCGTTTGTGTGTGTGTGCATGTTTAAATTCGAGGTTTGTCTGAAACAGGGAGATGGGATGTAAAGTGTGAGTCAAAATAGTCATATGCAGAATGTGTTATCTAACATCTCTAGAGGGTATTTAACAGTAAACTAAGCTTTTTGCAAACATTGCATTTTTTTTTTACAAGTTTTTTTATACACCACTTTTTCATGCTGTTCATTTATAAGCACCTAAGAACGAAGGTTGAATGGAGAGAAACAAATAAACTTTGATTTTTTTTAATGCTACTTGAGAAAACTCCATAGCAAGTACTAAGCAAGCTTTAGTAAGTATATAGAGATAAAAATATGTCACGGAAACGTATTTTTCTGCGGCTCAAGAGGTTCAAAGAGAAGTGCGAGGAAGTGAAAGTTGACTCTAGAAGCGGAAGGCGTTTAACATGCAGAACTGAAAATAATGTCAAGCAGATCAAGCAGGTGGTGTGAAGCCATCATTATTGACTGTCCAAATGATTGTATGTCAGTAGGACACAAAAAGGACTGTCGACTATACAGCAGGCTCACTTTTTTTTGTGGGGGAGACTATCACTAAGTCTGATCTTCTAGCTGACATTAAGTGATCTGTTCGTATTTTTAAATCTTTTTCTTTCAACATTTGCGACAGTTTCTCACTACCGTTTTAACTAAGTTAGCACTGTGGCAGAGAGAAATCCCCATCTCCCAGATTTATAGATTAATCAAAGATTTTAAGGGATTAGAAAAAATTTGTTTATTAAATAAATGAAAGGGTGAATTTGAAAATAAGTTCGTTTTCTTCTGTTAATACAGGGGATAAGTATAGACAATTCCTGTTTTTTTCTATTTTTTTCTTCTTATCATTTTATTTCCTATCTTATTTTGTTTATCTTTTTAAAAACTTTTGACTGACGTCCTGAGATTGAGGAATAAATTCATTGAGTGGATCTTGCGATAAAAACAGTTATGAAATCTGCGTGGTGTAGATCGGGAAAAAGTTCAAACAAGAGATTGAGACTGCATGAGTTGATTTTTTCCATTTCAAGTGTGTCTGGTCTAACAAGAATCGGTGATGCTAATAAAATCTATTTTTAGTACCTCTTTAAAAAAAATGCAGACCATATGTGAATGAAGTTTGGCTAACCGGGTGATATACATATCATTATGCATGGGCGTATTCGAAAATCGTCGAGACTTCGCCCCCAATTTATATAAGCAGTGCGCAGCGCCTATAGATCAGTTGAGATTAGATCGAGCGGGACAAGAGAAGAGATATCAAGAGAGACAGAGAAGGGGTCAGTGCAAAACCCATCCGAGAATTGAGGATATTCCCAGAATTGCGGGCGAAGCCAAGATTAGTTCGAAGCAAAAGCTGAGAAGAACAAATATTTTTATTAAGATAACCAATAAACGATGGTGGCCTCCCTTGCATTTTCTGTTAGATCTCTCACATTTCCAAACGATCGAATAAGTTTCGTAAGTCCTTTTTCTTTCTTTTTATGTTCAACACATTTCTGTAAATACGTATATAGCTAGATGAAAACAATTGCTTTGAGAAAATGTTATTATAGAAAACTCGAAAGCGTTGTTTTCCTTCTTTTTGTGTATTTTTGTGAAACGTGACAGGAACAATTTCTCTCCAAACAGCGATTTTACTTCGGCGTGGATTCCAGGCAAAATTAGATTGACTTCACAGGGGAACTGTCTGGGGTAGCTAAAACACTGCTATTCGGATCAAAAATTCACAACGTGGCGAATGGTGGTGACTATCTCAGACTAATCAGGAAAGCCGAGGGATCTGAGTCCAGTGAAAACTCCCCGGCTAAGCTAGACGTATCGGCCCGGGCTTGATGTCCAACGTCAGACATTTCATGTCAAGAAACCTTCAACTTCTCGGCGATTTGCTTTTGAGAGTAGACTTCTTTGAATAATACTTCATGTTGTTCGCTGAATTCAAAGATTTGCTGCTTTGATTTTGCAATTCTGAGCAAATTTCTTCAAAATTATATCATAACTTGTAAAAAGTATGAAAACTGTTGTAATGACACGATTACGTTTTGTTTTGTATAGTTCTTTTTTTTTTCTTCTTCAGAAAGTGCCAACTGTTTTGACCAAACGGAATATTTCTAGCAACCAACAAGGTGTCAGAACATCAGACTGTACTGAGTTGATATTTAGAAGCTATATTAAAAGCCATCTTGGTTAAACATTTTAGTCATCTGAAAACGTTTATAGAGGAGTTAAAAGTGAAAACAACATACAATATTTATTGTGCGAAAAAGATGAAAAGTTGGCAACAGTATTCGAGGGAGACCTGAAGGCTCCCTTTTTAAATATCTACTACACCGAGGAGTACGGGGTTGTGTAGTCCCTTCCCTGGTTGTTTCCACTTTACACGTGATCCCTACCTTAGAATGCAGAGTGTTAAACAAGGGGACATCAATGGTTAGCAAGCTCGACTAGAAAACCTACACGAGTGAGTTCGAGTCTCATTGGGTGCTCCTTACATATGGCCTTGTGCCACATCTAAGCAAAAAGCTTAGTAAATTCCCACTGGTATGATTCCTCCTAGGATTGAACCCTGGTCTCCAGGGCCTTTGATGAACACTCTTATAATTATTATAAGTTCAGTATCAAGTGTAAAGTGGAGCAATCTAGAGAAAGCAATCGCACCCAACACATCAACAACAGTATCGTAGCTATTTAAAACGAAGCCTCCTTGTCGCCCTCTGCTACGGTCACCAACATTACATTATACTATATATATATATATATATATATATATATATACACAAACACACACAATTATATATATATATATATATATATATATATATATATATATATATATTTATAAATTTTGATATCATATTCCTAGTGTGTAGTTATAGGAAAATTAAAGTTTCAAAAATAGGATATTGTGGAAGTAAAAATTGCATAAATAAGAGATGATATATGAATGAAGAGAAAATGTTAATTTTAAAAGAAAATTTTGAAAGAATGAAACAGAAATGAAATAAGAGCTAAATTATAAAAATATTTACATCGAAAATCATAACGGCTTAATGGAAATTTGATAAGGCAATAGAATCGAAAAAAAAAACTAGAAATATTTTTTTTCAAATAACAAGCTGAATAAATGACGAAAATGATTCGCAAGAAAAGAGGAAAATTAAAACAATACAAAAAAACCCCCAAGAAATAAGAAGAAAAACACCCCCCAAAAAACGATTGACGTATTTTGTAGTAAATTCAACGCTCAAACATTGAGTTCCGTTTGAAAGTCAAGGCAGAAAAATGAATATAAAAACTAAAATCTTTACATAAGACATCTTCTTAGATATCCCATGTAATCTGAGTACCTTGTATTTGTGAGGGGTATTCAAATTCACTCTTCGCATATTCATTTCTCAAACCCAGAATCACACACAGTCGTTGAAAAATGAAGACGTCCTAGTATGTATCAATTGGTACTGATATGGCCTCACTGGCCATATCAGTACCAATTTTGTCACAGAAATATTTAAGGTTCAGTGAATGCATTCCTTTGAGAATGAAAAGAAGCACTGATATTTAAAGAAAAAAAAAACATTATTTATTGATTGACTGATTGATTTTAACTGCATGTCAACCTGCCAGGGGTTATTTTATACCAAGGTGCTAGGGAATTATGTAAATTGTATATTTAGATTTACATTTTTTTTTTTTTTTTGCAGTTGTTTCTTCAGAGTTTTTTGTTTCGAAGATGGTCAAAATGCCAACTCACACAGGGGCGACGGTGCGGTTTTTATATGAATTTTTTCTGTCGCTCAGCCTGGGTCAAAATCTTCCTTGGTTTATATAAATATTAGGACACTCACGTAATCGTCGCATTCAAACCTCCTGCCTACATGTCGAACGCAGACATACCTCCTGTGTAGCATAACACCCACGCAAATTATGCGGAACTTCCGCTGAGTAAATATCTGCATTCATGCTTAATTTTGGAAAAATGTGTACATATCGTTATGCCACCAATGCCACTTATGTGACATTTCCCCTGAGGCATCTGCGTCCTATCTACCCTTGAAACAGGTGCATATCCTGTTATGTCACCCACGTAACATATGCAACGTATCAAATAAATCTTCAAGTTGATATCCAACACTAATCCTATGCTCAATTATACGGTTTAGTTTCTTTGTTTAATGGTATATCAACCTTTGTAGTTCATTTAATACTAAAGCTATCTTTCTAGAAAATAGTAGTGGTACTATTTAACCCATAGCTGGGAGGATAAGGGGGTTCATACCTTACCCAAGGGTATTTTTTCGAAAGTAACGTAATAGCGCGACTGGTGTTCGAATTCGCTTTCTATAATTCTGCAGTCCATAAACATTACACTTCGAGGGGGACATTTCCATAGTCATACAGTTTCAAGTAATTATTTACATTCGATAATAATCATTTTTTCATATAATTATTTTCATTTAATAAAAGTCCTTTGTTTCATTTCTGTTTGAATATAATTATTTGCTTGCCAAATTTTTATAATTTCCAGTACCAAATAATAATAATAATAATAATAATAATAATAATAATAATAATAAGGGTTCAACATTTCAGAATGAATAACAGTAAAGTGGGTTCCACCGAACGAAGAAAAGCGAAGTCTAAGCTAAAAGATGGGAAAAACAAAACAAAACAAAACAAAACAAAACAAAAACAGAAACAAAAAAAAAAGAAAAACGCCACGCTATACCACGTCCTGAAAAATTACATGTACTGACTTCAAAATTTGTCCTTACTTTAACTTTTAGAAATTAAGTCATGTTTTATTTTGTTACTTACGTCTCTAAGTTTTTTGAAATTAAGTCATGTTTTATTTTGTTACTTACGTCTCTAAGTTTTTGATGTTTAGATATATAAAGGCAGTTACAATTAAACTAGTCCTTGATATGTTCCCCTTAAAGCCAATAATCATTACGAAATGATGTTTTAGAACTAAATTTTATCACTTATAGTGCCAAATAGTTTTTGGGCGGAACAATTTGAAGAAATATTGAATAGATGGACTTTAACTAAGTTAAAACTTAACAAATCAAAATTTAAAAAGAGGGAAAATTCATTGAATACATATCACCATGGGAAGCAGCATGGTGGATGTGAAGTAAGTAGGATTAATCCAAAGTTGAGTTAATGGGGAACCTTACCAGAAGATGGACGAAGAACTTCATAGTTCATCAGGTGGCGTCTATTGATGAGAGAAAAAACAGATATTTTTCTTATTTGTAACCTGCTTATGGGTTCCCTATCTTAAAAAGTACTTGGTCACATCTGTGACATGCGCACAGATTTTAAATAACCCCTGTGTCAGGTATAGCCACAACATACTACGAATGATAGAAATGACAAAACGAAATATAACACAAGGGACACAGACAACAGGTCTGGGTGTCATGATTGACAGGTGCTCTCTTGATAGCCAACATGAGAGACCTGACAATCATTTTGCAAATGTTGGCTGTTGTTTTTGTAGGTACGCGAACGACAACCTAATTAACCACAGAAACCAGAGAAACCAACACCAAATAGACTAGGGAAAGCCACAAATTTGTGTTTCACAGTTATTTTAGGAGCAACCTACACAAAGAAGGTGTAGAAAAAATGATAGAAATCTGGAAAGAATGAGCTAAATTTCAGACAACAAGCTAAAGACTCGTTGACAAAGTTAGGACGATAACCATCAATGGTTGCTTTTCTAACTTTGAAATATCAGAAATACACTATCAAATAAATAGAGAATAAAGGCCACTGGACTCTAATGCAATAACTGACATACCAAATACTGAAAACCAGAAGACTTTAACTGAAATGAACATCAAAATAATTACAATCGAAATACCATATAAACTAACCATAGCGAACAAAGATTAACACAAGAAGAAAAAATGGATGTAGAGATTATGAAGTCCACAATGTCTGGAAAGAAGACTAAATTACCATCGCTAAGAAAACAAGGCTTAAAAACAGATAAGAGAGAAAATAAAAAAATAACGAATTATTAATGCATCCGAACAATCCCCTAATGATTGATCAAAGGACTAGAAGACTTAGAAATCAGGGGACAAGTAGATACAACCCACACAATAGCATTAGTAAGATCAACCAGAATACAGAAAAGAGCCCTAGAGACTTAAGGTGATTTGCTGTCACTGAAACTCCTGTAAGAAACCATCGGCAAACGCTGGCCTGGAAAACTTTCAAAGGAGTAAGATAATGATGATACTGATGATGATATCAACAATCCCTTGTAAACAATTATAGAGGCAAGAAATTATTCTTAATTCAAATAATATCTAAACATTTGTATGGCATCCATAATTTCTATCAAATAACTCCCATACGTATTTTTAACCCATAGATTGGATCTTAACAGTTATTACAACTGCAGAATGGAATGAGCTTGGGAGTATTGGAATTAAATTGAACACAACTCTCTTCAGAGTCTTAGAAATGGCGTTTTACTATCAGACGTAGTTTAGTGTCATTCTCAGGATATAACAAAAAAAATACCCGAAAGAAAGAAAAGAGAGTAGAAAGACAAATGATAAAACGAGTTAAAGAACAGTTGATTAAAAATGCAAAGATGGTATCAATTTTCTAAAGCAGAAACAAACAAACAAACAAAAAAACTTTCAGGTAGTGTGAGAAATTAAAAACAATACGAAGATAAACAATAATAATTTTTGACATTCATAAGATAAAAGAAAATATTGTATTTTAACCGCAGTTCTTAAGGTTATAAGTTTTGGGCTACATGAACTCATTCCATACCAATTTGTTTTCTGCAAAAATTGCAACAGCTATTCTATTTATAACTTAATTTGAAAAGAACCTATTTATGAAAACGTGGGAAAACTTTTCGCTTAAGAAGTTTCCATAACAACCAAGAAATAATACGTTGAAAATAACTATATATATAAAGTCTAAATATTACTAAACACAAATTAGTTTAACCGAAATATCATTGAGTGGAGATGCACTTAAAACAATGTTTCTCACCTAAATGTTTTAGATTTTGCGTTTTGTACTACCTTACACCAGCTGCGTAGAATGTTTAAAAGCAGTAACTTCATTTGCTTAATTAACCCACAATGTATATTGCTTCTAGATACTTGTCTTACCGCCATAAAATCAAATATTATCATTAGTGTTGAGAATAGTTTTCTTCTATCAACTGTTTAGATTTCTTTGACTTATTTCCTTTCAGTCAGTCTGTAAAGAGATACCTGCTTTCTAAAAAAAAAAAAAACAAATTTGTTCTTATATAATAAACATTTTTTTGAAAACGTCTTACGATTGCAAAGGGTCACATAAATCCTAAATTACAGTTCGAAAACAATTACAACTAGCATTAATAACGGAAAATGTAAACAAACAAGATAGTGGAGTTTAGTGTTCAGAGAAAGCAAAATATAACTTAATCTGAATGAGTCTTTTTGAAATTGAAACTATCTCATATAGAGATATTCCTATAGGTAAGAATTGCAAGAACTCGCAGAAAATTCTTTTTTTAAATTTACATTAGAAAATTATCAATTATAGAATGATCACGTGAGAGTAAAAATGAATTAAATAACCGCAATAAGATTAAATAAATGCTCGCCTAAACCATGATTGATTTAGGAAAAAAGGGTATTACGTCATGAAAAAGTTACTATTGATAAGCTTTCTTTTATTAGCTAATTATTATTTTGTCGATTGAAGTATTTATACCCGTTACAACGGATTGGCGTTAATTAAAAATCTAGAAAAGAAAAATGTTCAGCAGTCAATGTAGTAGAATATATATATATATATATATATATATATATATATATAAGAAATTCTGTGGTGCGAATAGATTTTGATTCTTACAAGGGCTTCCTCTCCTATAGCTCTTGCAAGTTTTTTTGGTGGGGTTTGCTTCCTATTTGATTTTTGGTTTATTGTTTTCTTGTTTTGTTTTCTTTTGTTTTGCTTTTATTTTTGCGGGTTTTTATTTGTTTAATGTTGTTTCAAGAATCTTTTGAATAAAAGAATCATCGTGAATTGAATTACCAGAAAATCCGGCGAACACTTGCGCGTGATATACGGAAACACTGGACAGCTATCTCGACTTTTTTATGTCTTATCAGAAGTGAACGCCGTTATTTACCCCGCAGGAGATCGAACCAGCAACCACAGAACGCCGAGCCAAAACTTTACCACTAAGGCGACAACCCATATCGCACACAATGCCAAATCAACTATTCATGGTAATTGCGCCGCCAATTTATCTGAATGTGTCTTGCAAGTTAAACCCGTACTCTTTACTGTGGCCATGTCTTCCCAGGAGGATTGGAAAAACGCATCCGCCTATTTCTTATAACCTAAAGTTAAAGAATATAGGTGTACATTTTCTTTTTTATGTAGAGGAATTATATTGTGAATTGAATTACCATGACCAAAAGATCAGTCGAATCATTCTCCAACTTCTGTAATTTTTCTAATTTGCTAACCATATTTAAATAGTTTCCAGCTTTCCAGCTTATTGATATTGTTTTATTATCTGCTATATAAGCTTCATTCCCCATTTTCTGTGATGACAAGAACTTCTTATTTAGTCTAGAGAAAGTTATTTATTTTGTTTTTGGAGCTTCAAATATTATTTTTAATTGAATATAACATGTTTATTTATTATTCTACGTATTTCTTGCACCAGCGTTAGCTGTTGGTCTTACTCTGGAGTCTGGTAATAAAAAGTCCCCTTAGGTTTTCAGGACTCTTCTCAGTATTCTGGCCGATTTCACTAATGTTATAAATTGTATAGTCTCCCTTACCAAGCTTTTGAATACCGTTACAAGTGTAGCAATTACAATCGGTATTGCCATCATGATTATGTTACATAGCTATTTTTGATCTCGGGGAGGCTCTATATACTGCCTCTCTTTTCATTTTCTTTGATTTTCTCTATATATAACATAGTCTTCTATTCAGCTGAATATATATATATATATATATATATATATATATATATATATATTAGTAAATTTGGTTTTCAGGTCACATTTAGGTGATCCATTTGTATCTCACAATCCCAAATAATTTTGTGCGTCTCTTTCTCCAGAACGGATTCTGACTTGTGCATATACCATTTTGGTAGTATGGTCAAATTTCAATTTATTCTACAATTCCCAGTGAATCAACTCACCCACCCAGCCGTTTCTCATCTTGTACACTTTTTGCGCTAATATACTGGTTCATTTTTTCTGTAATAAATCGTTTCCTCTCTATCACCATATAACCTACTCTCACTATTCTGTTGCATCTTATCTGCTTTCGTTTAAACATAGTTGGTCTTTATGGTGTTGTTTTGTGCTCCTATTATAAGAGATTTAGTTTCTCTCTTGAACTTTCCATTTCTTAGCCATGTTCAGGTCTATTCATGTAAGATTTTATCAATTTGTCTCTTGATATATCCATACAGTTGTTTTTCTTTCTATTTCCGTTTCCTAGTCATCGTTGTTCTATTAATCATTATGCCATTTGTACTGTTTGTGTACGCTGTTTATTAGTTTTCCTTTGCTTTTTTTAAAGTAGTCTTAGAATTTTCGTACTGATGGAACCAAGCTATCTTCAATGATTGCAAATCCTCCCCCTTTTTTCTCTTCATGAAACATATAATCTGTCTCTCATCTCTCGGGTGTAAGGCCACAATATTTTTATTTTCCCTATTCTTATTATCCTCTGGTAAACATGTCTGAATTCTTTGCTCGTCCATTTCACGAACGGTCCCAAGTATCACAAAGGGGTGATTGCCCTGATATATATATCACTTTGATGAGATTCTGTTGGTTTCAAGAAATTTTCTCGATCATCTGAGATACTTTTTTTTTCCTTCAACTCCATTTGTTTGATGCCGTCCGCTTCCAATATTCTCAATACATGTAGTTATAATAATAATAATAATGATAATAATAATTATTATTATTATTATTAGAAGTAGTAGTAGTAGTATTCTATATTCTCTGCTCATATACTACCCGATGGGACAATCCCATCAGATCATTTTTTCTCCCGTAGATGTTATTATTCTTGTGACCTTTTGAAGCGACATTATGCGTTACAGTTAAGTCAATATATTCTGGTTTCCCGTGAATTTTTTTTGTTCAATTGGATATCAACCTTCTTGGGTAATTTAATGCTAAAGCTCTCAGTATAAACAAACAATAGTTGTATTATTTAAGTTATAAATAGTGGGATAAGGAGAGTCATAATTTTCCCAAGGGTATTATTCGGAAATTGAACGTAATAGTGCAACTGGATTTCGAACTCACCTACTACGTGGTTGGAGTCCAGCACATTAGCCACCACGCTACGGGGAATCCCTCGACTACATTTACACCGCGATGCTGGAAAGTGGACTTGACTATCCGGGTCAAAAGACTGAATTAGTCTGTTTAGATTTCACGAAGTGCTAATATTCTTGTGAGAGATATGAATCAAACTAATCTCACTCAAGCCATCGGTAAATAGTAAGGCTTTAATTTTGGTAGTGAAACCGGTCCAAGGGGGTGTCCTCGTGATGTAATGGTTAAAGAGATGGACTGCAACATTGTAGTAAGCGAGTTCGTACTCCAGTCGCGCCATTACGTTCACTTTCGGGCAAATACCCTTGGGAAAGGTATGAACCCCCGTGTCCTCCCAGCTATAGGTTAAATAGCACCACTACTGTTCTTCCAGGAGAATGGCTTTGGTATTAAATAACCTACAAATGTTGATATGCTATTAAACAAAGAAACCGAAACCAAACCAAACCGGTCTAGGAGAAAACTCTAAATTAAAGCCACTTTTAGATTTGGAGAGAAATGTATGTCAACATGAGGTAATCACTTGCGCTAAAACTAATGGCGAGCATGATGCTTTTTTTCATTAGGAAAAGATAATTTTCCTTCTATAAAAAATACAACAGACTTATTGACTCTGAAAGAAATTAAAAAAGTCAGTAAGGGATTCAGTAACTAATCGAACAATCAAATTGTCAAAGAAAAAGTAAACTGGCTTTGAGTTTTGTATGTGCAATCATCAATGTTAAATCCTGACACGTCTTACCTACCTGTTGGGATTAAAAATTCAAATCTTTGGATAGATTAATCAGATCTTTGATTTTTGTTTTGTTTAATGTGAAAGGAGATACTCCCCCCCCACTAAGCGTGGGCTGGGATGCTTCATTAAGCAAGCCCTATTGTAGTTTCATTGGATGAACAATTAAAATCTGATTGATCGAAACGATATTCTTCCCAAAGATGTTGGACAGCGCATTTGATTGGCTGACCAGTCTAAATTCGTAAAAAAAGAAATGATCTGTGATTGGTTCGCTAATAAGGAATACTCAATAAAAATATGTTTTTAGGTTGAGATGAGATATCCGTTGCCAATCCCGAAGACAAAAGAATAAGAAAAGAAATCTCTGTATGAATTAAAAAGAACTTTAATCTCCGTAAAAATGGAGTAACATAGAAAGACGGCTCTAGCTAGATATCTCATTTTTCTGTCTATCAAACACAACAAAAAGCGACACAATTTTAGTTGGTGAACGTAGTGAAGGGTAACCCGAAGGCTCCTTTTTATCTGCTATTACGCCAAGATCTAGGGGAGGGCGCTACTCCTTTTCCTCTACCATACCCATGATCCCTACCTTATATGCTGAGTGTTAAGCAATGCTGCATCAAGTACTATTTTTTGAGTCTTTGGTATGACTTGATCTGGGATTGAACACTGGTCTCGCGGGCCATTGGTATATATATATATATATATATATATATATATATATATATATATATATTGTTACAACAGTGTATTTCAATAGATAGCTGTTACAAGGTGCATACGATAAGTTTCCAAACATTTTTTGTATGGGCATTTAAAATTGCAGGAGACTCTTGAAAATTCAGTATCTTATTGCTATACATCTTATGAGATGACTGACCAATTCTCATGATTTCAGGTTCAAAAGAACTGCTACAACAGGAATTGGAATACACCCTACTAAATCCTGATTGTCACAGCTGGTGAATTTCAAAAATGCAATCTGACACTTTAGAAAAACGATATGCAATAAAATTCTGATTTAAATTTTGAAAAAAATGCCACAGAAACGTATGGAATGCTTCAGACTGCTTTTCTACCATCTTGCATGAATCGAGCAGCAGTTTTTGAGTGGCATAAGAGATTCAAGGAAAGCAGGGAATCTGTGAGGGATGATGAGAGGTGTGGGAGGAATAAGGACGTCAAAACACCAGATTTGATTGACCAAAAGTTTAGGGTTACGGTTACTATGTTGAGGTTTTAAGCGAGTTCAGGAAGAGATTCCGTCGGAAGAGGCCAGCACTCTTCAAATCGGGTCAGTGGCATTTCCACCAGGACAATGCACCACTCCACAACTCCATCCTTGTCACAGACTATTTGACCAAGTTGGACATCAAAACAGTTCCTCACCTATAGTCCAAACCTTGCTCCCTGTGACTTTTGGTTATTCCCTAAGCTCAGAGACTGTCGTTATGAGACAATTGAGGAGATGAAAGAGGCTGTGACGAAGGCCATTGACACACTCTCTCAAGAGGACGTCCATGGGCCTTCCAGAATTTGTTGGAACAGTACAAGTACATTGCAGCTGGAGGAGATTACTTCGAAGGGGACTAGAGTTTCATGTGTGTACTATCAATAAAAGTGCCCATACAAAAAAAGTCTCGAAACGTATCGTATGCGCCTCGTAATTGCTAACCGAGTGTTTTTCTTGTCTTTGGGTTGCCACTGAGGTAACTCGTTCCAACAAACTAGCCAAACCTTCTGAAGAAGTTCCGGATAGATTATGTCATCCTCCATATATGGATCTTCCAAACACAACGTGGGCTCAGAGGGAGTTAATAAACCAACAAGCCAGAAATGTATGCGGTAGTCACGAAACTAAGGCCACAATTATGTACCGTGACGATCTTAGGACTAATGATGGGTTCTGCCAAGACTCACTAAATGAATAATGGCCTCACAATTAAGCAAGGTTATAGTACCAGTAATCATAACAATTAGAATTTTGATGCATGCGGTTTACCTTACCCACTGAATGATAATTATTTCTATAAATCCCACCCATGAATAGAAAGACAATCTTCTTTCATGTTACATGACAGTGACGAGGATATGGCATCATGATTAGGTCATATCATCTCATGTAATTTCTTTTTATTTATTCGATCATCGGTTCAATTTTTTTTTTGGTTTTGTTAATTTGTATTTTTTCATCATAGATTTTTCTCCTCTATCATTTTTCTTCATTTTAAACACTAATACCTGGTAGTTTGTTAATTTGCCACGTATGTTTTTCGATATTTTTACACAAGGTCAACATACTCGATCACTAATAATCTTTATTCAAACCCCTTTACTTTTCACTTAAAACCTATCAAACGCATTCTTGGAATACATAGTCATTAATTTAGTCGTTCTTTGATTTATATATATGAGTCTTTCTTACGTCCAATATAAGGAAAGTCTTTGATAAATTACTTCTGTTTACGTATCCGTTCCTTGGGTCTGTTTATTTGTTTTGATTTTCCCAAAGACTTAATTGTTCGTCTGAGTAATTATTTTCTGACTTTTTTCTTCCATTTCCGGCTTGATGATTGCGTACACTTTCATGTAACCAAGGTACTTAGTCTATTTCCAGTTCATTTGCATCTTAATTCTTGGGTTGATTAGTTAAATTATTTTTACTGTCATTACTTTCACCCTCAGTTCACATTTCTTTTTATCCTGGACTCTATTTTGAAGCCCTGTCTGAACTTCCAGTGAGTTTGTAGCGAAAGATCTAATCCTTTTAAAGGTCCTTTTATATGAATTCTTTCGATCTACTTTGCCTCTAGAAAGAGTCAAAAACGGCCAATGTTAACAATCAGCCTGACTATTATTTTGAAAGTCCTTTTCTTGTCTAATTTCCAAACTTCTTGCTTTGAGTACATTTTTATTGATAATAAACTTTTCGTAAATATTTTTTTCTGGGATACGCAAAAAAATTTCACTCAAGAGATCGTCACACTTTTCATAAATTTCCTCACTGTCTTATACGTTCAGCCATCGTTGTTTACTAAGGATTATCATAATTTTTGCTACTTAAAATTCTGTAAATGTGTAGAAGAAAGGGATCATTAGTAAATATTGGTGGTTTATAGAAATTATATAATTGTATATAAATTACGTGACGAGCAAAAGCATGGACAGCTATCGATAGATTTACGGTCATATGGAAGTCAGACTTGACCGATAAAATGAAACACAGTTTCTTCCAAGCAGCGATCGTGTCGATACTGCTATATGGATGCACCACATGGACGCTGACCAAACAGATGGCGAAAAAGCTTGACAGCAATTACAAAAGAATGCTGCGTGCAATATTGATTATGTCCAGGAGACAACACCCCAAAAAGCAGCAGCTATACGGCCACCTACCACCCATCACGAAAACTATCAAAATTAGACGAACCAGACATGCGGGACTCTGCTGGAGAAGTAGTGACGAGCTCATGAGTGATGTGCTCCTGTGGACTCCTGCACATAGACTAGCAAAGACAGGAAGTCCAGTTATAGCCTACATACAGTAGCTCTGTGCCGATACGGGTTGTAGCCTTGAGGATCTGCCGAAAGGAATGGACTCTAGGCAAGTGTGGCGAGAGACGGTTAGGAATATCGGTGCTGATAGCGCAACATGATGATTATAAATAGCTTGATGTCGAGGTACTTGATGCTATACAATTGTGTGTGACTTACTTGTATTCGATAGTAATGGTTGATGTCATATAACTGTAATCGATTCGTATTAAGAATAGTTCTGTGCTACAATAATTGTTTACTAGTGATTATTTTAGTTACTTAATACAATATAACAGAGTGAAAACAAATGACTATAAAAATGTATTACTTGAAGCCAAAAATCTATTAATATTAGGAATACTTGAAACCACACAGCTGTATGCAAACTATTTGTATTAGGAATACTTTATATCGTACGAAAAAATAGCTCTTAAGAAACAGAAAGTTAATGTATATATAATATACGTGATTTCATAAAATTCAGCCATATAATAAATCCATATAGGTTGACGTGCCATTAAAATCAAGCAATCGCTCTAAAATGTTCTTCTTCATCCGGTCGAGGTATGTTCAACACCCAAAGGAATATTTCTAAGTTATTTGGCGGCCGCAGCCGAGGGCGACCAGCAGGCTCCCTTTTCAATTGCTACTACACTGTGGTGTAGAGGAGGGTGTTACTCCTTTCGCTGGATTTCTCTACTTTACTCTTGATACGGACTTTATATTGCTGGGTGTTAAGCAAGGAGATATCAAGCACCATTTTTAAAGTATTTAGTATGACGCGACCTGGATTGAACCCAGGTCTCCCGGACCATTGGCGGATACTCTACTCACTAGGCCGATAAGCCGATAAAATTGAATATTATTGTTACATTTTATAAAAGAGAGCAACAGTTACTTTTTAACTGGTTTCAACAGTCGGACATAAAGGAAAATCCAGTTATGAAAAAAAAATAGAAAAACAATGATAAATCTGTCTTGTTCATACTAGTTTGGTAACAAAGGAACATCTGCCTGTCTACAAAACTCTAATTTGTCATCGAAACTTCTTGATTCTTTTATATATCATGATATATAATTATCCTTACCAAGTGAGGTTGTATCAAATTTTCAACAGTTATAATCTGTGATTCAAACACTGAGACTTAGAGATCCTCTCTGTGAATTGAAGCTACGTAAATGGCGCTATCTATGATGTCTTCAATATTATTTATCCCAACAGAGGGAAATTGTATGCAAACACACATGTCATGTCAGCAGTTGACCGAGATTTGTATGCATTTCAATGCTTTGCAAAATTGTAAATTTGGTAACGTCGAACGAACCAACATTAAATTGATTCCTATTTAATGGATTTATAAATAATAATTCATAGAAAGAAATTCTAATTCCAATTTCTAGATACTTTCATGCATGCAAAGAAGATTGTATTAACCCTTGTGTTACATTCAACTACGTCTGACATTTGCTAATTACAATATGTTCTTTGCCCAGTCGGTTGGGGCTGTAGAATACACTGACTGCTTTTCTGTAGAAAGGTAAGATTCCCCGAACGAATGTCCTGTATATAACACTAAACAATCGGATGGTAGAGCTTTAGGGAATGCGGGGTACCCCTTCATTGCCATCGCTCCAAGGTCCACTCTGGCCCGGAGTGGTAGCACCAGATAAGGGTCCTATCTATGGGTTACATAGAACTAAACAGTGGATGGAATGTACTTATTTTTTCAAATTTAAACTGCGCATTTATGCTGAACTGAATTGTTTAAAATAGAAGTGTTTGACATTAAAACTGCGTACTTCTACTAAACTGAATTGCCCTAAAAAAACTGTTTTGACATCTAAAATGTGTACTTAAACTAAACTGAATTATCTGAAATAAAACTGTTTGGACATTAACTATGTGTATTGTCCAGTCGGCTGGGGCCATAGAATACACCGACTGCACCTCTGCAAAGGGGTAAAACTACCCAATGAGTGTCCTGGATATGACACTAAACAATCTGATTGTGAGATTCCAGTGATGCTGGGGCTTTGGGGAATACAGAGCACCCCCTCATTGCCATTGCCCGGCATCGTAGCACCTTATAGGGCCCTATATATGGGTTAAATAGAACTAACGACATATTTATGCAAAACAGAATTGTTTGACTAAACAGAATAGCTTGAAATAAATGTTATTGACAATTAAACAGTACTTACATTTAAACTGTGTGCTTATACTAAACCGAATTGTTTGTAATGGAACTGATTATTTGCATAAAAAGGAATTTGGTATTAAATAACCTACAAAGGTTGATATGCCATAAAACCCGACCAACTAAACAGAATCTGTCCTTATACTAAACTGAATTAACTGAATTAGAACTGCTTGACTAAACTGAGTAGCTTGGTATAGAAATGTTTTTGATAAACTGTTCTTACATTTAAACTGCCTTCTTAGTCTAAACTGAATTCTTTGAAATAAAACCATTTTCATAAAAATGGATTTGGCGTTAAATATCCTGCAAAGGTTGATAAGCCATAAAACCCAAACAACCAAACAACAATATGTTCTCTCACAGATTGATTAAAGTGATGCAGAGGACTTTTTTCTGCAAAATTGGTTCTAATTCTTTGCTAAATAATCGTGAACTGTAAAAGAGCAAAACTTATTATCAACTGAAAACATTAACTTTTAAATCTGAATCTAATATTAATTTCAAAATAAAAATAATAAACATTAAAACTAATGAACTGACTTTATATTCTAATCAATTACTCTTATTTTCCAAGGCTATTTTACTCTATGAACAGGCTTATTGGCTCAGTGGGCAGAGTGTTCGCCAATGGTCCGGGAAACCTGGGTTCAATCCCAGGTCACGTCATACCAAAAACTTTTTAAATGGTACTTGATATCTCCTTGCTTAACGCTCAGCAATATAAAGTAGAGTAATCCAGGGAAAGGAGTAACGCCCTTCCCTAAACCTCAGGGCCGTAGCTATTGAAAAGGGAGCCTTCTTATTGCCCTCGACTAAAGGGAGACAACTTTACTTATTTTACTTAATGCGATTCTTTCATACCAATATACTTGGAAATTTCAGTTGATATTGTTGTTATTTAATTATTGCTGTTATCTAATCAGTATTGTCGTGCGTTTTTCCTGTTATTTGTCGACTTTTTTAATTCTTGCATCAGTTTAATCCACAATGCTGTTGTGACCTCCCTCTTTACATTTCCCGATGCATAGAGTTTTGTCATCAATTAGGTGTAAGGCCTAGTGAATCATCATCAATTTACTTCTTCTCTTTAAGTTTCTCTCTTGTCTATTTTACGAATAGTCCAGAATATCTTACAGTGGAGACTTCCCATGTATTTATTTTTTATGAGATTCCTGTAAGAGAGTTTTACTTTCGAGAAATTTTTATTATTCAGTGATTATTTTGGAAATTTCTCTTATATTTAAAAAAAAAAATTTATCCCGAGTTTTGGGATCATAGAATAATCATTTTTGTATTTATGTAGAAGTTCTTTCCTTTTCTTTGACCCTATGGTATATTGTTACACACACACACACACACACACACACATATATATATATATATATAAAACATTATCCAACTAAATCTGAAATTAGTATTCAGTCAATATAAAATGATATCATCTATTTCCTTGCAACCTCATTCAACATCGGACTAAACAAGAAAAACAGATGCCTTAGAATTCAACTCGGATTGATACACTTGGAAAAGGTATAATAAACTCTCTTATACTCAGAAATTGATTAAGTACTACCACTACCATGGTTCTACAATCATGGCTTCGAATTGAAATAACCAAGGAAGGTTGATATGCCATTAAACAAAGAAACCAAATCAAACTACTACTAAACACAGATTTTTCATTATATAACCACGAACTTATTCTCTTGGATGAGTCCACCGTTTACCATATTTTAGGGCGTGGTAGTTAGGGGCTTTTATATTATGTAACCAAAGAAGTTTAAGCCTAAGAACATACTTGCTGTCGTTGGTAGTATAGTGGTAGCCATTGCGCTGACACGCCCTGAATTGCTTAATTCCAAGTGTGATTTCAGAACCGCACAGATAACTGTGTAACATAGTTTAATTCGGAAGCTTTACGTATTCGGACTGGGCTATAATCCCGCAGAAGCAACTAAAACCATTTGCTGTGCCAAAGTTTAACGCCCTATTAATCAATGTAAAGTAACCAAATCGATCAAGAATTTTCGCTCGGGTTCCAAAAGCCTCAGTGACCAGGCAAAGTCAAGTATGCCATGAAGCCTGAGTTTCAAGGCCGTGTTCTAAGCCATGGATACAAATCAGGCCACTTACACACGGAGAGTATCAGACGAGGTCAAAACCTAGTAGTCCAGTGTAGTTCATAATCTTCACAACCTCGGAAAAGACATTAGGATCAGTTGTATTATACGTTACATTAATATAATTTTGTAAAACTTTTCATTGAACCTAGTAGATGTTCTGCATTGGTTCCATATATCTGTTTTAATTTTCTAACGTTTGAAGATTCCGTATTATATTTGTTCTATTTTCAATTTTCCTCACAAATTTGAAGAATCATAGAATATTCATGTAGGAAACAAAAAATTTAAGGCTGTGGAAAGGTAAAGCAAACTTTCTTATATCATCTGACCTTTACGTAAGCTGACAAGATTCAATAATTTTATAAAGATGACATTCTATTTTCTTGCAAATGCTTTCTTTGATTTCATTACCAGTATTCCCGTTATGCACTCAAATTTTACGATCTCATGATACAAATCGAAAAGAATATATCCTTACAAACTAACTTCACATAGTTCAATAAATACTATTATAATATAGAAGACAGATCCACCAGCATTGAACCTATTGACCGGCTGTGTGAACAACCGAATGGTCCTATCACAAAACTTTCACGATGGGTGCGATAAATGTTCCCACACTGGAGTTGGGGAATATAAAAAACATCATATAGTCATTTATTAATTTTCACAGGATAAGAAATGATTTACATTTCAAAGATAGCAAAACCAATCTCCAATTAAGGTGGTTATTCAAATTTAGAAATTCATTCATCGATATAAAAAATTGGGCGTTACATCTTCCTGATTTTTATACCAATCTAGAGGGGTTTTTAAACACAGTAATAAAACGAGTAGTATTTTTCTATGACCACATACCTGAGTTTTTTTTTTCTTTTTTGCTCTTGTGAACTCTTCATCTCTTTATTTCGTCTTTGTATCCAGCAATTTTTCAAGACTCCACAATGCAAAACAATCATTGATTAATTATTTGATCAACATCCAGCTTTCATTTCCCCTTTTATAGAAAACTCGAAAATTCTCTAATCTTCCTAGTCGGTTTATTCACATAGCGGCAGACTCACAACGCTCACACCCTTGGCCTCTTCGTGAGGGGATCAATGCCCTTACGAGTTTATTATACATTATTTGTAATACTATCATATAATTCTTTTGACATAAGTGTAATGACTAAAGTACTTGACTGTGACCTCGAAGAGAGCGGTTTCGGATACCAATCGTGGTATTACTTTCACTTTCAGACTCATATTTTTAAAAAGGGGTGAAACCACTTATTCTCCATGCTGTGAGTTAAAAAAAAATATCGCTGGAGTTTTTCTACATGGATGACTTTAGCATTAGATAATTCCCTAGTTGCCCGTGGTATAATGGTTATCGTCGTAGGAAATGGACACGCGGACACGAGTTCAAATCCTGGACGAGACTGATTGCATTTCACATAGCACTAATACTCTTGGGAAAGGTATGAATCCAATTATTCTCCCTCCAGCTATGGTAAATAGTAGGAAGGACTAGGTTCTTCCACCTTTGGGAGGTAACTAGTCTAGGAGAAGGAACACTCTGAATTCAAACCTGTTAAACTCTGCTTAAAAATCGACCTTGTGTTATATCCTGCCCGAGCGGAGGTGTTGGTAAATATGGATAATCCCTGAAGGGTGAGATCCCATAAAACAAAGAAACTAAACAATCATATACATTATCTACTCTTAAAATAAGGAAAGACACGCTCGTCATTATCAAAATTTTAAGCGCTTTCTCTATTTTCATATTCAAGAATTTGTCGGAAAAAATAGGTTTGACTAACCAAGATTTGTTCGCTTGGTTTGAATTGAATAGATTTCACCTGTAACCCATCATCCATCTGTTACCTGAAAGCACTCACATCTTGCATATTAGTTTTTACCAAATACATATTAATTATTACATTTTGATTTATTCACTTAATATATTGGGTAATGATTATTAGTTCCCATAAACATGAGATATTATCGTTTAGTTTTTAACTGGTATCATTAACCTTTTACACTTCACCCAATACCTATTTATAAAGAGCAAAAAGCTATGAAATTTTCCCTGAGAGAATAAACCGCTTTATATATATAAATGTTAGAATTGTTTCTCATAAATCAGTCATCGCTTGTTGATTTGTAATTCATACGACTATGAATCATTGACAGAGGTAACATGGATTCATCTAATCTTATGTTTGTATTAGTTGTCTAAATGTCTGATATGAAGCTTGATGATTTTTATCAGTAACAGTTTTCAGACTATTGTCTTCATCTATATTGTTTTTTTTCTTTATCTAACCTTTTTAATTATCGGTTCCCATATTGTATTCATCTCTATACTTGGTCTACTCAGCGGGTCATTACAGCCAACCTTAAGGAATCGGCACATATGGTGGGCTGCAATGACCTGCAGAGTAGATCAAGTACAGAGATGAATACAATATGGGAACCGATAATTAAAAAGGTTAGATAAAAAATTTTAAAAAATAACCATAAAGATGAAGACAATAGTCCGAAAACTCTTACTGATAAAAATCATCTCAATAAAACTTCTTGTAATGCTTCTCTTGTAAAGCGTGAAAATCATCTCAATAAAACTTCTTGTCATGCTTCTCTTGTAAAGCGTGAAAATCAATGACGTCATTATTTACGAAAGATCTTCATAGTTCTTGAACACCTTGTTTGATCAACAAACTTTAAAAATTATTTCCCAGGTTGAATCTTTTCTATGCCCAGATAAACAGGGGACACTTGAGGAATTCCAGAGGATACAGCGGCGAAACGTCGTGAAAAAACAATGAAGATGAAGACAACAGTCCGAAAACTCTTATCTTTGTACTTTGTAAGGCTTCTATTTGTTACAATATATTCTGTATCATCTCTAAAATCAATCGGTTGATTTATGCATGAATATTTTTACTGATTTTAACATTCTACTTCCTGTTTTCAAATGCACAAATAAAAATGAAAAGAAAATGGGTGAAAGAAAGTTTACGAATACGTCAGAGAAAACTAGTGGAGTTTTCTGATTTATCTCTAACTTTAATCAAAACCGTTACTGTAAATCAGTGTTGATGAGAATTAATCTCTTTGTACATAAAATATATACTATCAGCAGTGAGCAATACCAATTGCTGACAAGAAAGTGCGGTGAAAAAACAGAATTTCCGACTAATTCTTTTTTTAAGATATCAGAACCAGATAAAAAGAGAAGAAAGAAATTTGTATAATAATCCTGTTAAAAAAAAAACTTGCACTCATGTTCTTAGTCAAACACTTCGATGCAAGAAAGGCTCATGATCTCAACTTGAAATATCAGTCTAATATGAATATAATATCTTATTCAAATCGTGTTCTTTTTAGCAGTGTAAAATATAAAAAGATCATGAAATGGTTAGCGATGAACTGTCAGTTAATGAGGAAACTCGGGGAAAATACAACTTTTCTCTGATCGATAGTATATATATTATCCATTTAGACTTAATATAGTGAAGAATAGCGGATTTGAACAATGATTTTTGAAGTCTAATTTTTCCGATAATTTTTCCAATTTTATCACTTGACTCTCAACGAATCTTACAGGAATCAACAACACTAGTATATCCATGAGTAGGAATCCATAAGAGAATGTTGTCTCAGAGTTCATCAACACTTGTCCAGTATGTCTTGTTTGTCCTGGATGGTTTTGGAGATCGAAGATAATTAGCCATTTCGATGCTACTTTTTGAGATGTTGCTCCTTGGATTTGTTCATAGTAACACAAAACATTCGTGCGTTGTTTCCAACAAGATTTACCTCAATGAGTTTTGTTAGAATTGTGACAATACACCGCTGGTCGACCCCCACTATCTCAACCATCCAAACTACTACTGGCCATTAGATCGTCAAGTGGTTTTTCTCATCTCCTGCCAGAGGTA
>OY757904.1:151822867-152047721 GCA_963585895.1 Sepioteuthis lessoniana
TATATATAAGTAAGTAAAGTGGGCGACCATAGTCGAGGGTAACCCGAAGGCTCCCTTTTCGATAGCTACTACACCAAGGTGTAGGGGAGGGTGCTACTCTTTCCCTGGATTGCTCTACTTTACCCTTGATCCGAACCTTATAATGCTGAGTGTTAAGCAAGGAGGCATCAAGTACCATTTTTTGAGTCTATGGTATGACTCGACCTGGGATTGAACCCATGTCTCCCGGGCCATTGGCGAACCGGACATATATATATATATATATATATATATATATATATATATATATATATATATATATGCACACAAAAATATTAATTGCCAAAAAATTATTAGTGAAAAGTAATTACCTGTAAATTTCAAACCACACTACCACAAAAAGGCTCGAGGCCAAAAGTATACCTAATACACAGAGGAAGAATCAAGCCCAATCAAACCACACACACACACACACACACAGCTACCCAGGGTAAAAAAAAAACAAAACTTTATAACATATCAAATATCAAAGATTAATTTTTTAAAAAGAGACTAAATAGATTCATTCTAGGAAAAAGGAAAGGGAGAAATGACCTCTATATAAACCCATACAAAACTGAAAACCATTCGACCAACAAGACCAACAAACACCAGTGAGTTCAAGTCTCATTAAGAACCCCATTCATATGGATTTGTGTAATATATGTTCTCTCAAGAAAGCAACAAGCTGGTAACATACACGTATGTAAGAACGAAATGAATAGAATACTTTTAATAATATACAAATCTCTTCATGGATCTATTATTTTGATATATATATATATATATATATATATATATATATATATATCCCTATACTTCCAAATGTTAATGTCGTATTAATTCTTTAACTTTCAGGGAGGTGTTTCCCTTTTTGTTAATTCTTCAAGAGATGATCCGGAAAAAGAGTAAAACATGTCAGTACTAAAAGAAATGATTATAGATGAGCTTCACTATATTCTTAGGATACTGTTTAAACCTCGTGATTCAGTGACTGTCTTTGTGACTAATTGGAAGGAATACCCTGTAATCATGACATGTATGTTTCACATTCGTTTTATGAAAGTCAGGATTACTCAAAACCTACCAGCCTTAAAATAAACAACGAAGATATTGCACTCTTCACTAACATTCCTCGTTTGTTATCTAAATAAATGTCTTTTACTGCAGCATTTTATTTTTCGTCTTTTTTTTAAAATTTCATTTTATTTTACTAAACAGCAAGTACAGTTCTTCACAATAACCTATTCTTTTTCACCTGCAAATTATAAAATCTAAAAATATAATAATTGACACAATAAATCCCATTTGAAATACACGTAAGAAAGGTGCAAAAAGCATAACACAAAGAAAATTATTACAAAATAATAAATTTGTCGTCTTTATTTTTCGATTGGCTAATAGAAGGTTTTGTTAAAAAGCATAGGATGAAATCTTATTTTGAATACATTTATATCAAATTAGCTTACGACTTATTCAGCTGGAGCTTTGGAATCCACTGACTTCATCTCTGCAGAGGGGTAAAACCCACCCAACCAGTGTCCAGGATATGACACTAAGCAACCAGAGGGTTAGGTTCCAGTAATGCTGCAACTTTGGAGAAGGTGGAGTACCCCTTCATTGCCATCGCTCCCAGTTCCTCTCTGACACGGAGTGGTAGCACCTGATAAGGTCATTCTATGAGTTAAATAGAACCTTTAAATTTAGTGAAAACCAATGACTTACGCTAAATTGATTTGAACTGTTTGATTATATATCTGTGTATGAAAGTAAATATGGATTAAAATTCGACACTATGAAAGTAGCAGAAAAACATAATCCAAATAGGTGAACACATTATGATGTAACGTCGACTTTACATTATGATACATTCACCTATTTGGATTATTTTTTTTGCTATGTTCATATCTGTGTATAAACAAATTACAAATGTTTAATTGAATTGTTTGTGATACATAGCAGTACTTGGAATCATTCAACTTTGACTTTTGTTTACAAATCATATATATCCAATATATATATATATATATATATATATATATATATATAGTCATCCACAGACAGATCTGTTTCGTCCTATCAACTCATCAGTGTGGCTAGACATACTAGCTTACCATAGCTGGAATCAAACCCGGTTGACTCAAACGCCAATCCAAGACTCTACCCCTCAGCCACGAGGGAACCAGCAGCAACGAAGTAAATTTTAGCCGGTTATGAATCACAATTACGATTGTTTACACACATCCGCTTAACAGCTACCGAGAGCTCAATTCATATATGAAGAGCCTTGCATAAACGCTAATGGCAACATGATTACTTCATTCGCAAGAGAGCTCAACCCAACGGAGGTAGAGAAGTAGATACATATATATATATATACATATATATATATATATACATATATATATATATATATATATATATGTGTGTGTGTATGTGTGTGTGTGTGTGTGTGTATAAACCGGATAGGCATTAAATAAACTACAATGGATGATATACCATAAAATCAAAGCAAACCAAAACAGTCTATTTACCTAAACAACATGTGCATCACTGGTAGGACGTTGATACAGCCAAAGTAAAGTTTGTTTGACTTTAATGATTCCTTTTTCTTTTGCGTATATGTGCTGAAGCAAACTTTCACTAAGAGAAAACGAATTATTTAGCCCCGCTTTGAACTTTACAAGGGTAATGAAAAAACATGAAAATAATTTTAAAAAAAGATTTAAAAACGGAAGTGCTTTGACCTTAAACAGGTTTCGTTCACGGCATTACATCTCAAAGAAAAATATGTCATATTTTCTGAGGAAAATATTGAAATGCATTAAAATATAAGTGAAAAAAAAAAAAGGGAGCAAGCAAATGTAATATTAGTAAAAAAGGAAAAACAACAACTGCAAGTGGTAGAAAATACTGAATAAAGATGTTCTTTGTTTCGTTGATTTTATGGGAAAAAAGGGGAATTCATTTACATACAGATAAAACAACTAAAAAGAAAATCAATGCCCAGACAATTGTTGGATAGTAGAGAGTTAAAAATAAGTCTTTTAAAAATCAGGAATTGTTAGAAACAAACAAAGTGAAATAGGAATTATGGAAAGTCTTTCATTAAAGTAAATGATACACAAATTAGAAAGAAAGAAAGAAAAACAAAGAAAGAAAGAAAGAGCTTTGTAAAGCAAAAATGATGACTAAAAATGTGTATTTAAAAGGAGTAAAAAGCAAAAGAAACAAATGATGTCGATGTTGGGAATGAATAAAAGAATGTGCAATCTTATCCCAAGAAAAACAACGAGAAAAATAAATAAAAGAAAGACAGAAAGAAAAAGAAACAAAAAAAATTTCGTTAAAAGAAAGGAAAAAAGAAAATAAAAAGAAACAATTTTGCGATTTCGTGAAAATAAATAAAGAAATAAATAAATAATGAAAGAAATATGCAATTCCGTTAAATGAATAGAAACCAAAGAAAAAAGAAAGAAAGAAAGATAAAGGAAATATAAAGAAAAAATATGCAATTTGTGATAAGAAATAAATAAAAAGAAAGAAAAAAATAAACACGTAATTAAAAGCAAAAAAGACAAAGAAAAGAAAATAACTGAAGAAAGCTTGAACATTTTCGAAACGGTCGAAATCCAATAAAAGAAGTCTCGAAAATATCAGACGGGATTATTGACGCTGTCTTCATAACATCGATCGAGCCTCTTTATATATATATATATATATATATATATGTGTGTGTGTGTGTGTGTGTGTGTGTGTGTGTGCGTGTGTGTGTGTGGGTGGGTGTGTGTGTGGTGTTTTTTTTATAATTCCATCCTTTACTCGGTATGTTCCTCGGGAGTTTTTTGGCCGAACAATTTACCAATGTGCAAACAATCGATTTGTCTACTCTCTCAGGCAAACTGCTCAGCACCTTTCAATGGAGGCTGCATTTACTTCGTTTGTCATTAAAAACAGATTAGCGAGCGTTTTTTTCCAACTTTGTTATTATTTGCTTTTACCCCACTTTACAAAGATTTTGAGTTATTGATTTACCTAAGAAAGAATATATATATATATATATATATATATGTGTGTGTGTGTGTGTGTGTGTGTGTGTGTGTATGTGTGTGTGTGTGTGTGTGTGTGTGTGTGTGTGTGTGTGTGTGAGTGAGTGTGTTACCGTAATTTTCACATTGATCAGACATTGGTCTTTAAATTCAATAAAGTTTCAACTGTTTGAAATTGTGTTAAGTTGATTCATTCTTTTCTTTCCTTGAAATCAATCAAATGATCACTCCAGCAGCATAATTTGCTAGTCCAAAGAATCTTTACTTTTCCGTATGTATCTATCCAACTCCGACTCTAAGAGTGGGATGTGGCATTTTTGAATGTAGTGAAGTTTGTTTGAAACCAAAGTTTTCCTACTCCTAAACAGTTATGTATATCAGTAAGAAGCCAGATGTTAGTCATATCTCAAGCAGATTTCTTAATCGATAAAAGTGCACCTGAGAAATTTCCTTAATTTCCCTAAAAATAACAGCAACAATTTCAAGGATACATCAATACTTAAATAGATTCACATTACCATTATCTATACTGTGAGTTGTTTGCTTTGTAACAATTCATATAGTAAGTCTTTGGTTTGGTTGGTTGTTTGGTTGGTTGTTGGGGTTTATGGCATATCAACCTTTGTTGGTTATTTTAGACCAAATCCATTTTATACAAACCAGCTCTATTTCAAACAACTCAGTTTAGTATAAGTACGCAATTTACATGTAAATACAGAGTTTAATTGTAAAAAACATTTCTATTTCAAGCTATTCAGTTGAGTCAAACAGTTTTAATTCAAACAATTCAGTTTAGTATACGTATAGTTTTTGTCTATAGACAGTTAAATGTCAAAACAGGTCTGTTTCAAGCAATTCAGCTGAGCAAAAGTACGCAGTTTAGTTCTAGTTTACCCATAGATATGATCCTACCAGGTCCAGAGTAGACTAGGGAGCGATGGCAATGAAGAGGTACTCCGCATTCCCCATAGCTCCTGCACTACTGGAACCTAATCATCAGATTGGTTAACATCATATCCAGGACAGTCGTTCGTAGGGTCTACACAGATGCAGTCGGTGTATTCTACCGCCCAAGACAAAAGCGCAAGTTTTTAATTTGGTTTTCTTTCATATCAACCATTGTAGGTTATCTAATGCTAAATCTTCTTTATACAGAGATATGAAATATATCATTTGAAAATACTTTGTTGATAAATTTTTTAAGTAAGGCTGACCTCATTTTCTTTTTTTTTACATGCAGTTAAATTGATATACACAATTAAAGATCGAACTGTTCTATTTCTAACAATTCAATTTAGCATGAGTAATTTCTTTGGGCACAATTTAAATGTTAATCAATTCTATTTGACCCATTGATAAGACCCTATAAGGTGCTACCATTCCGGATCAGAGTGGACTTGGGAGTAATGGTAATAAAGGGGTACTCTGCATTCCCTAAAGCTCCAGTACTACCAGAGCCTCACCATTAGATGGCTTTATGTCATATACAGGGCACTCGTTGGGGAAGTCTTATCCCTCTGCAGTGATGCAGTCGATGGATTGTACACACCCCAGCAGAAGCACCGATAAAGAGTGTGCCACCTGAAAGAAAGAAAGTAAGAAAGGAAACGAGAGAGAAAATTGTTTGCTTTGGTTTCTTTGTTTAATGGCATATCAATCTTTGTAGGTTATTCAATGCCAAATCCATTCTTCTAAAATAACAGTAGTGGTGCTATTTAAACCATAGCTGGGAGGATAAGGGGGTTAATACCTTTCCCAAAAGTATTTGCCCAAAAGTGAACGTACATCTGGAGTACATCGCTTTAACCATTACAACACGAGGATATTCCCCCGAGAAAATTGTAGAAAATAGTAAGTTAAATAAGTTTAGGTTGTGCCATACATATTATCATATTTGGGGTTAAAAGATTTTCTTCATTAAAAGTTTTATGTTTTTTCTTTAATGTGTTATGTATCTTTTAGTCGAGGTCTAAGAAGCCAACCAAAAAAAGGAAAATAATGAAAAATCTGTGTATATATTTTACAGTCTCAATTTTTTTTTCTTCATATAATTGAAGGAAAAAAAATAAGCCGTTTAGAATGAATTTTCTTAGTTTTCTGTTTTAAGTTAAGCGTATAATTTGTCTCAAAATGTAATTTTTAAATAATAAAACATGATTACTTGAATACCATTCTTTAAAAAAGAACGGAAATTCTTATTTTATTTAGAATTTTAACAATATTTGGTGAACCATTTTCATTTTCATTTTTTTTCTCAAATTCAAAATAAAAATCTATTATTGTTTTCTTACAAGAATCTAACTTCTTTTACACTAAAATGATCATTTCGGAAAAAGAACAGATGCGATATATTTTCGATTTATAACCGGCTTTTTTATGACAGAGAAGAAGGAGTTAGATTTTTACTAAAAAGTATGTTTATCGTATTTCATGAAGTTAGAAATAAATAACATTGTCTTTACTCAAGTAGTTCAATTTTAAGATTGTTTGGTTGTATTGTAAATATAATCTGAATAAAAATGAAACACATCACGGCTAACAAAGGCATGGGCAGCTATCGATAGGCTTTCGATCATATGGAAATCAGACCTGACCGATAAAATGAAACGCAGTTTCTACCATGCAGCGGTCGTTTCGATACTGCTGTATGGATGCACTACTTGGACGCTAACTAAACGGCTGGAGAAAAAGCAAGACGGCAACTACACAACAATGTTGCGAGCAATATTGAACAAGTCCGGGAGGCAACACCCCACATGGCACCAACTATACGGCCACCTGCCTCCCATCAAGAAAACTATCGAAGTCAGACGAACCAGACATGCAGGGACGAGCTCATAAGTGATGTACTCCTATGGACCCCACATATGGCCGAGAAAATACAGGACGACCAGCTCGAACATACACACAGCAGATGTCCCTGCTAGCGGCACGACATGATTATGATGATGATGATGACGATTGATGTTTAATATTTGCTCGGCGTATTCATTTGAAAGCGTAAATTCCATTTTTAATAAATACTAATAAAACTTCTACTTCTACTATAAATGATAATAATGAAAATAATAAATAGCTAAAGTCGATGTGAAAAACTCTCAAGAAAGACCAGAATACGGAGAAGAGTCCTGGAACACTTGAGGAGACTTGCTGTCACTCAAACTCCAGTGAAAAACCATTAGCTAAAACTGATGTGAAAAATTCTCATAATAATGATAACTGACTACCGAGTAAAATAGAAAGAAAGCGAAAAGAAATATAAGTATCTGGACCTTGCAAGGGAATTGAAAAAAACCTGTGGAACATGAAAGTGACGGTTATACTATTTGAACTTGCTGCTATTGGTACACATACCAACTGATTGGTACAAGGACTGGAGGACTTGGAAATGAGAGGACGAGTGGAGACCATCCAAACTACAGCATCATTGAGATCATCCAAAATACTAAGAAGAGTCCTGGAGACTTGAAGAAATGTGCTATCAATCAAACTCTCAGTCATAATTGACTTCACAAACCTATACAGTAATACCCACCCTACGAATTATGTAAACAAGCCATCTCATTTTGAATTGATAAATACCCAGACACATTACAACCAGGGGTGGGGTTAAGAATGATTCTTAATAAGAACGTGTTCCAATTCAATAACGTTAACTCCACTACATTCGGGAAAAAACTCAACACAAGGCGTTGTTAAATCCAAGAATAAAAGTGAAAGACCATCGGCTAACGCTGGAGTAAAAAATTGGAAAAAGGAGGAAACAATAATAATAATAATAATAATAATAATAAGTCTGGACTTCTGGCCGGGATTAGGTGATCCGTTTGTATGTTAAAGGAAACTCCTATTGGACTTTAACATACAAATGGATCACCTAATCCCGGCCAGAAGACCAGACTTGATAATAATCAACGAAAAAGAGAACTTGTAAAATAGTCGACTTTGTTGTCCCAGCTGACCACAGAATAAAACTGAAAGATTGTGAAAAGAAGGATGAGTACCTCGAACTTGTTAGGGAATTGAAAAAAAACTGTGGAACATGCAGGTGACAATTATACCAGTTGTAATTGGTGCGTTTGGAACAGTAACTAAAGGATTGCTAAAGGGACTAACGGACTTGGAAGTTGGCGGACGAATGGAGACCATCCAAACTACAGCATTGTTGAGAACGGCCAGAATACTAAGAAGAGTCCTGGAGATTTGAGAAGACTTGCTGTCACTCAAACTTCAGTAAAAAAAACTCTAATGAGTAAATAATAATAATAATAATAATAATAACTTTGCCAAGAATGAAAAAGAATCAGGAACCTTAATGGAGGTAGTGTGGATATACAGTCCGGATACAGGGAAAGAATTTAGCATAGAAAAATATGCCATGGTAAGAATGAGAAACGGTAAGCGGTAAATAACGGAAAGAATAGAAATCCCATTCAGGAGAAATTAAAACGCTCCGAAAAAAGAAAAAAGTTACATGTACTTGGAAATATTGGAAGCAAATGTTTTCAATCAAACTCCAGTATAAAAAAAATCAATAAACTGGTTGTGTGAATGTCACTCAAATTCCAGTCAGAAACCACCGGATAACGCTGGAAGGAAAAAAATAATCATAATTCGCAACAAAATAGAAAATGTCGGCTATGCGGTGACAGAGATGAAACCATCAATCACATAATAAGCGAATGTAGCAAATTGGAGCATAAGGAGTATAATACTAGACACGACTGGGTTGGCAAGGTGATCCACAGGGAAATGTGCAAGAAATTTAAATCTGACCATACCGACAAATGGTATATGCACAAACCAGCACCTGTCCTTGAAAATGACACACATAATCTCTTATTGGAATTTGACATACAAACGGATTACCTAATCTCGGCCAGAAGACCAGACCTTATAATAATCAACAGAAAAAAAAAAAAGAAAATTTGAAAAATTGTTGACTTTGCTGTTCCGGCTGAACACAGAATAAAACTGAAAGAATGTGAAAAGAAGAATAAGTACCTTGACTTTGCTAGAGAATTGAAAAAACTATGGAACATGAAGGTGACAATTATACCAATTGTGATTGGTTCTTTGTGCACAGTTACTAAAGGATTTTTAAAGGGAATGGAGGAGTTGGAAGTTGGTGGACGAGTGGAGACCATCAAAACAACATTACTGAGAACGGTCAGAATACTGAGAAGTGTCCTGAAGACTTGAGGAGACTTGCTGTCACTCAACTCCAGTGGAAGACCATCAACTTGCGCTGATGTGAAAAATTCTAAAGGAGTAAATGATAATAATAGTAATAATAATAATAATAAAATTAATGATAATAATGTGGTAGTTAATAACAGAAACAACAAAAACGACACAAATATTGCAGAAAAGCAAGAAAAAGGGAAATATAAAAATCTGATGAAAAATATCTTCATTGACACTTCTAAATTCAGATTGCCTACAAGTTTATTTGGGTAAGGCAACGAGGAATGAGTAAATCACTATTAGTAGAAGCCCAGAAAAACGCGAAAAATACGGAAGCTAAAAGAGATAATTCCAGGATGAATATAAGGCGTCGGTTATGAAGAAATGAAAAAGAAAGAGTCCACGGCATTATGAAAGAATGCCAGAAACTGATGCAGGAGTATAGGTTCGTACTTGACTGAGTGGGAAAAGTATCTTCATAGGTAATGTGCAAGCAATTAAATTTTTGCCATACAGATAATATAAGTAGAGAAGGGTATTTCCACAGGAAAATCAGACAGGGTTCATTTTTGCTTTGCTTTCGTGACATTCTGGTCTGCTTGAAGAATGATGTTCATTAAGAGCAAAAGTCTTTTCTGCTACAAAACCTGTTTCGTCTTATAACCTATCAACGAGCATTTTAAGAATCAAAAAATGATACGCTTATTTTACGGTTAACAATATGAACTAGATTATAATCTGTGTGTGTGTGTGTGTGTGTGTGTGTGTGTGTGTGTGTGTGTGTGTGTGTGTGTGTGTGTGTGTGTGTGTGATGAGCTATCTCCACCATTATTTTCATTACAGTAACACTCATGTTATAAATTTCTTTCCTGCAGTTTTTGTTTTGATTTGTTTTAATCTAAAAAGGAAGCTATTTTTTTTCAAACTTTTGTTATCGACAAAATAAATTATAAAAATTAGTGATCACTTTGATTTATTCTTTATATGCATAAACATTTTTAGTTTTGGTTGAACCTGATTACATCATTCATTTTAGTTATTTCAATGACACGGAATAGTTCTTAATCCAGCTGAAATAAGTACATTGGATTAGAACATTGGATGAATACATTGAATAATTACATTGGATTACTGCATTGGATGACTACATTGGATAAGAAGATCGGATAATACATTGAATTAGTACATTGGATAAAAACATTGGATGAGTACAATCAACGAATACAATGGATACGAATATCGGATTAGAACATTGGATGAATACATTGGATAAGAATATTGGATAAGTACATGGAATAAGTACACTGGATTAGTATTTTGAATAAGAACATTTGATGAGTACATACGATGAGTACATTGGATCACTACATTGGATTAGAACATTGGACAAATACATTGAATAAGTACATTGGATTAGTACATTAGGTTACTACATAGGATAAGAAGATCGGATACGTACACTGGATTAGTACATTGGAAAAACATTCGATGGGTACATTGGATTACTATAGTGGATAAGAATATTGGAAAAGTACATTGAATAAGTACATTGGATAATAACATTGAATGAGTGCATTTATTAAGTACATTGGCGGAGAACATTGGATGGATAAATAAATAGATGAGTATATTGGATAGATAAAGTCAAGACTTTGAATCATCGGTATTTCATAATTTTCTGCATCAGTACAGAATCACAAGTTGTTATGTGAAAGATTTGAGATGCAACCCAAATAGTATATAGCAAATGGAGGGAATTATATTCTGTGTGCTCTTCCAACAAATTCTCATATTCATAAATCTATTTACACGGTTGTTAATGAAGATAGACATTCATTTGTGGCAATTTTGAACGAATTAATTTCCATTGCAAAAAGGAAATTATTATTTGGCTCTTTTTTTTTTTGTTATAGTTACTCTTACCGTTAAATATTATGATCGTGAAATGCCAACATTATGATGAAACTCAAACTGTTATCAAATAATATTTTTTTGATTCTCGGACAATAAATTGTTGTCAGTTGCAATCCAGGAGTAATATATTATTGATTTAAAAATTTATTTCGAAATAGCAGTAGATCAAATAAATTGAAATATAGCAGATAACTAATATTGCAGATAACTAATGTAACACATAACTAATATAACAGATATCTAATATAGCAGATAACTAATATAACAGAATAACTAACATAACAGAATAACTATTGGTTATAGCAGATTAATAGTTAAACGATTTGAAAAAAAATCGCTCTAATATAAAAGGCATAAAAAGACGTTTAATTTTTTACTTTTTATTTTAGCAGTCTAAAAAAAGTGTATGTTCTTTTTTATAAGAGCTTTTTAATGGAATCTGATGCAATAATTACAATTTTAAGGGTGGTATGTATACCCTATTATTAATTTAGATATAATAGCTTATTTTTATCAATAATTCTGAAATAATCAACAAGTTTGTTTTTTTTATTTCGATGGTTTAAGATTTTACTTTCAATGCATACATAAATGTATTGAAATATAACATTTGAGTTGAAAGTTTTTCAATTAACTTAATTGGTACAACTAATTTTGCTATTTCCGGTAAAATCGAATTATATTATTCAAAAGACATTTATTTATCTATTTATTTTTGAATTGGAGTAACCTGTTGTTTTAATCTTTCTTATATTGAAACTTGTTTTTCTTTCTTTCTGTCAGTACATTCTTTCTTTCTTTCTTTCTTTCTTTCTTTCATTTATTTATTTTTCAAATTATTTATTTCGGTCAGCCTTTATTCCTTCTTTCTTGGGTGGAAGTGCTCGTGGCGAATGGCAAAGGCGCTGGAGCGCAACATCGAAGTAAGTTCTATCTACTTTATTTTCGGGTGAATACCCTTGGTAAAACGTGATATGGTAGGTCCATATTATAGAGAGAACGAGATGATAATTTTAGGAGAAGAAAAGAGAGAATAATAATAATAATAATAATAATAATAATAATAATAAGAAGAAGAAGAAGAAGAAGAAGAAGAAGAAGAAGAAGAAGAAGAAGAAGAAGAAGAAGAAGAAGAAGAAGAAGAAGTAGTAGCAGGCATTGAATCTAAGGAAACAGCTAGCTGACCTCTGAGTGACTTAGGCCAAAGCACTGGATGTAGGTCAGTCAGTCATAGGTGAATGACTACGGTAATTAAGATAATTAGAAAAAAACTAAGGTCCCAAATATTTTGCGTAGGCATGGAACAACTAGAAATGGATATTTTCCTCCTTCCGACAGCGGGTGACTCGGGTTTGAAAGTTAGCTGACCTCAAGACGTGACGTGGTAAAGACGTCAGTTGTACACTAGTCACGAAGATGTAAAGACTGATGAAAATTTACAAGGTCTATTTTAAGGTGGGCTCCGAAACGGGGCCTTAAACAAGACGCGCCCCAGTGAAGGTGAAACCAGGGAACTAACACGTTAAAACTACAGTGGAAAATCAGCAAGAAAATTCAAGGTATCTGTCTGCCCTCTCTTTTTCTCCTCATGACATGTTTCATCTTGTCCAGCTAACGCGGTCGGTTCAACTTTCATACGCTCTTTCTTTCTCCCGGTGACTACTTTCAAATTGTAGCAGCGATTAAACGTTTGTGTTAGTAAACTATTACCAAGTTTTATGTGTTCGTCAACTTTTCCCACGGTAAGGTTTCAACAGGGCCGACTACTACTGTAGATGTAGCGACACAGCCATTTACTCAATCAAGCACGCGGTGGTACAACCGTACAGTTGATGTGAAACGGTAAAACACTCTATTTGGTGCAATAGCATTACAATGTTCTATTTAGTACCATCATATTAAATTGGGGAAAGGTATGCACATGCTGATTCTCCTTGATATGGGTTAAACAGTACCATTAACGTTTTTCTACAAAAATGGTTTTCCATTAGATTACCTGTAAAAGTCGAAATGCTACTAAAGAAAAACAAAACAAAAGAAAAAACAATTAATTTTTCCCCTTCCTTTTTTCTTTCAACCTATCCTTACTCATTCGTTCATTCTTTCTTTCTTCTTTTCTTTCTTCTGTTCCCTCTTGTTATTTCAAAACTCCTGGATGATCAATGTTTCTAAAGAGGTCAACGGACCAAAATGACCGAGGCCATCATTTAAAATTAATCGCCAAAAAATTGACCAATCAATACGTAGATAAATCACAGGAATATTTTTATATTAAAATGAAATTTATCTATTATCTACTAAGATATAACCAATTAGTCAAATGTATGAAAGACTTGCGTCTATATCTTAACTTAGAAATGCAGTACAGAAGAAGAAACACTGTCAATTTAAACCAGCTTCACTCCTCATCCTATCGACAGGGCTTAGAGTGCATTGACTACATCATCCGCAGAGGAGGAAGACTTGTGCCCTAAAATGGGTTGTTCTGTTCATAATACTAAATTACATCTGACTGTGAGACTACTGTTTGGAAGCTTTGAGTAGTGTGGAATACGACTTCATTACTATTATTCAAGGTCAACTTTCACCCGGTTTGGTAGTACCGATTAGATCAGGATTACTAGATATCACATAAACGTGATAAGAAATTGCTAAGAAACAACTTCATAAAATTGTAAATACGACCATACAATGAACGCTTTCCTCCAACCGTTTGGCAAAAATAATCCTGGATGCGTTGATATGCCGTTAGATTCAATTGACCTTCTGTCCTACCTTCTCCGTCATGTAAAGGTTGGGTATTTGAATTTATGTTAAAGCAAGTACTTTTGATTGCTTTACGATACATTTGATTTCGTCTTCTAAAATCTGTGTGAACTATACACTGCAAATAGTAAGACTAATTAAAGTGAAGTGATCTAAGGAAGAAAAGTAAATTAAATACTTTATCTTTTTTTTCCTTCTAGTATATTATTTACACAGAGAAAAAGGATCAGTCCTTTTGGTATTATTTCTTTAGTATCCTTATTCGACAGAAGTTCGTGTACTGAATAAAAGAAATGGGAATTCATCGTTGCTGTTGAGCACCAGAGTTCACGAAACGGCAGACAAATCATTTTTTTTTTGTTGTTGCTTCAAACAACGATGCTTTCAATTTAAATTGACGCGCTATTTTAGGATATGTGTTTTATATTTTCTTCTTATAAAAAAAACAACATAGAGTTCAAAAACAACATCCGATTTTGTTGTGGGTAATTTTGCAGATACCCGAAATAGTTTAGAATAAAGTGGTATTTATAAATTTTACGAGTAAACATGAAAGCTGAAATAAAAATGCGAACACCGGGCAACGTCACAAGGGAAATACTAACTGTGCATGTTTGTTCATTGGGAAAAAAAGAGAAACAGGAAGGAAAGAATTCTTTGTAAATGAATTGCTTACAAGCACAAAGAAAATAGCATTTGCGCACTAGCGAAATTTCACAAAAAGACAACTGCTGAAATATCTTTACTAAACAGATATTATGACATTTAATGAAAGAAAAGAAACACAATAATATTAACAAAATATAATTATTAACTAAAAGATGTAGACACTCACTCACGGACTCAGGTATACTGACAAGAACACGAATATACTGACGTAAACAAACAATCCAAAAACTATACATATATATATATATATATATATATATATATATACAAGGATCATTGCATAGGTTTCTATACTTTTTCGTATGGGCACTTTTATTGATAGTACACACATGAAACTCAAGTCCCCGTCAAAGTAATCTCTTCCGGCTGCAATGCACTTGTTGTACCGTTCCAACAACTTTTAGAAGGCCTAATGGAAGCCCTCTTGTGTGAGCGTATCAATGACTTTCGTCACTGCCTCTTTTATCTCCTCAATTGTCTCATAATGACAGCTCCTGAGCTTAGGGAATAACCAAAAGTCACAGGGACCAACGTCTGGACTATAGGGACGGTGAGCCCACTTTTGTCAAATAGTCTGTGACGAGGATGAAGTTGTGGACTGGTGCATTGTCCTGCTGGAAATGCCACTAACCCGATTTGAAGAGTGCTGGCCTCTCCCGACGGAATCTCTTCCTGAACTCCCTTAAAACCTTCCCATAGTAACCCTAACCCTAACACTTTGGCCAATCAACTCGGGTGTATTGATTCTTTACTCCGCCCACACCTCTCACCATCTCACAGAGACTCCCAGCCTTCCTTGAATCTCTGATACTCGATTCATGCAAGATGGTCGAAAAACAGTCTTTAGCATTTCATACGTTTCTGTGGCATTTTTTCCAAGTTTAAAACAGAATTTTATTGGATAACGTTCTTCCTCACGTTTAGATTGCATTTATGAAATTTACCAGCAGTGACAATCAAGCTTTAGTAGGGTGTATTCCAATTCCTGCTGTAGCGGTTCATTGGAAGCTGAAATCATAAAAATTGGTCAGTCATCTAATAAGATGTATAGCAATAACATAGTGTATTTTCATGAGTCTATGACAATTTTAAATGCCAGTAAAAAATAAGTCTGGAACTTAATGAATGCACTACGTATATATATATATATATATATATACCTTCTTTAAGAAAAAAAACAAAGACCGGTTACTTTAGGATTATAAATTTATTTCTATCCTGTTTTGTGTTTCTGATGTAAATTTTATCCATGAGATCTGAAGAATTCCTGTTATATTTTTCTTCGTGTTTTTTGTTTACATCAGAAACACAAAACAGGATGGAAATAAATTTATAATCCTAAAGTAACCGGTTTTTGGTTTTCCTTAAAGAAATTATTGCTCTATAATATTAATTACATTGAACTCTTTACCAGGAAAATTTAAATGTTCAGTTTTTGAATAATTTTCTTGTCCTGAAGGAATTGCTTGACCGAATAATACTATATATATATATATATATATATATATATATATATATTTAGTTTCATTCTAAAAACCCGTTTACAGATATTAGAGAAGAAAGCTTACACGTCCCTTAGCTTATTTGATAAAATCCGCTTTTCAATATATCTGTCCAATAATGGTAGTAACATACAAAACAAGATTCTCTTTAAAAATAGGAGTTTCTTATATTTCATACTAAGGAGGAAGTTTGGTTGTGCGATGACATCTGATAGACATATATTCCATTTTTCTTCGTATGTTTTGTCGGATTGTGAAAAATTAGAGTTGACGAAAGGATTAAATTCTTTCGTCTGCCCTCCCGTAACATTGATTCAGTCACAATTTTTTTCTGAAATAGAGTTATTGTTCTTACAATTACTCAAATTTTCTCCAGTGTCTCAACAGTGTTTGACCTATTTGAAGACACATTTAGCCGAAAAAGATCATGGGTTTGCTGATACTACGAAGGGTATTTCTGCGACAGAGGAATCACTTCGAGGTGGCGAATGGTTAAAAACGCAATTATGATATCCTACTTACTAGACCAGATAACGGCGTGGGCGTTGTAATTGTGAATCGTACTGATTATATTACAAAAATGGCGACTATTTTAGACGATAAAACCAAATTTCTAAAACTTGGTGATTTATCCCTTGATGACACCCATAAGATAAAAATTAAGTTCCTTGAATTGTTCGGGAAAAATTATTTTCTGAGAAGTTTACGAGTTAATCCGTCACAGAGTCCAAGAATATATGGATTACCAAAAATTCATAAGTCCGGTATCCCTCTGCGACCTAATTTGTCCTTGTGCCATTCCGCACAACATGAATTGGCGAAACGGCTAATTCAGTTACTTAATCCTGTTTTAGAATTTTATTCAGGATTCCGAGTTGATGATTCATTTCCTTTGCTTCCATTATTCGTCAACTTTCTCCTCATGTTGACTCAACATTTTTGGTGTCTTTTGATATTCTTTCGTTGTTTACTAATGTTCCTCTTGATGAAGCAATTTCTTTGCTGACTTTTTATACCATTGTCCTTTAACATCAGTTCCTTCTTTCCCTAAAAATATTTTTGTAGAATAAATGGAATTGGCTACTAAGTCAGTTTCCACTAGTTTTAATGGCACCATGTATCGCCAGGTAGAGGGTATTTCGATGGGTTCTCCTCTTGCCTCTATTATCTATACTCGCTAATATTTTGTCGGATTTTAAGAGAGATTCTTTTTTGATAGATTCCATAAGCCTTCCATCTATTTACATTACGTTGATGACACATTTGCTTGTTTTAGTTCACGTACGAAACTTTGTTGTTCTTGCATTGCTTGAATGATTTACATCCTTCCAAACTTTTACTATGGAGGAAGCGAAGGACAATAAATTACAGTTTTTAGATGTGTTGGTAGAACGCCATTCGTCTGCTTTCTTGACTTGTATATATAGAAAGCCTGGGTTGACCGGTTGGTAGCTGAGTTGGGCTGCTTTTGCCCCCAAGTCTAGAAAGGTCAACCTTATTAAATGTCTTCCATCCAGGGCTTTAAAATTTGTTCAGTTAGTAAGATTAAAAGTATGTTTCAGTAAATTAAAAATCAACTTTTGAGTAATGAGTATCTCGAGGAAGTCATCGATGATACTTTTAACTTAACTGTGGATAAGTTCAGTATTAACTGCTAAACAAACGTAGTAAAACAATTGTAGTGATTCTATTTAACCAATATCTGGGTTTGATAAGGAGGGGTTCATAATTCCATTGGGTATGTCCAAAATAAATATTATAGAGTTATTTGAGCTCGAACACGTTCATTACAGATTTGTTGCCCGATACGTTAGGAATTAAGTCAAGACTTACCATCTTTATACTCATCTATACATTTATATACCGACGCCGACTACGCCGATAACATAGCAATACTAGCAAATACACCCAACCAAGCTGAAACACAACTGCATAGTTTGGAACGAGCCGCCGCAGGCATTGGCCTTCATATGCACACAAAACTGAATATATGTGCTTTAATCAAGCAGGCGACATTTCCACACTAGACGGAACCTCTCTGAAACTGGTTGACAAATTCATCTACCTAGGAAGGTGAAAAAGACATCGACAAACGGCTAACGAAAGCATGGACAGCTATCGATAAGCTATCGGTCATATGGAAATCAGACCTGACCGATAAAATAAAACGCAGTTTCTTCCAGGCAGCGGTCGTGTTTATACTGATGTATGGGTGTACAACTTGGACGCTGACAAAACGGCTCGAAAAGAAGCTAGACGGCAACTACTCAAGGATGTTGTGAGCAATATTGAACAAGTCCTGGCAGTAACACCCCACAAAGCACCAACTATACGGCCATCTGCCTTCCATCACAAAAATTATCCAAGTTAGACGAACCAGACACGCAGGACACTGCTGGAGGAGCAGAGACGAGCTCATAAGTGATGTACTCCTATGGATCCCCACTTATGGCCGAGCAAAAGCAGGACCACCAGCTCGAACATACATGCACCAGATATGTGAAGATACGGGATGTAGTCCAGAAGACTTGCCGAAGGCGATGAACGACAGGGAAAAGTGGCGAGAGAGGGTCAGGGATATCTGTGCTGAAGGCACGACATGATGATGATGATGTACATTTATACATACTAATCATATCATGTTTGCCTTTTTCTTAAGGGTTTGCCTTCAATTAATTGTTCTACAAGACCAAGAGATCGGACTTAAACAAGAACTTGTTCTTCGGATCATTGTGGATCAGGGAGTAATAGTAATGAAGAGGTACTCCACATTCCCAAACGCACCCGAACAAGAACCTCACCATCAGATACAGTTTAATGTAATACCTAGGACATTCTGTGAGCATAGATGCACCCACCTTCATGTACATCCAGTCGGTCCGAAATGCTGATCTAGTATTGGACCATTCTCGCTGCCTCAGCAGCTTCTCAAATAAAGAAAACGGTATACAAGCAACTTTCTAACCCTTGTGAATCACCAAACACCTTCGTGCCCAGCATAGAAAGATCAAAATTATTATACCTCAACCTGTTAACAAAAATATAAGAATAATGCAAGACAAACCTAACTCTGATATACCCTAGAGTAGTAGAACCATTATATCTTAGGAGCTCCAAAGATGCAGCATTGAAGTTTCGGCTCTTAGTGAGGTCAGATTTGTTGAAAGTATCCGCATGGGAGAGGAGACAACTAAATCGGGTAAACTTCAACAGAGATTGAATCAAATGTGACTTTTGCGATCTAGAATGGTTTTCAGCCAAGTATGTCTAAGGATCCCAAAGAACAAAGTAACAGACTTATCACGCAGTTTCCATTTGTCTACACTAAATGTTGTACCTGATCGCAGCTTAAACCTCTACTATGATCAAAACTAAAAAAAGGCAGATCCAACGACCAGATACTTCGTGCTATCCCGAATAAAGACAAAATAATCTTTATTGGAGACTTGAACGCTTGAGTTGACCAATTACCTCATACTAGGCCGAACTTTCTTGTCAAGTTTGAAACGAAAAACGCTAATACCAATGACAATCTAGTGCTATCCATCAGCACAGAAAAACAGCAGGCAATTACCAACACATACTTAAAAAACAATGAAATTCACAAGAAATCTTACTTGCACACAAGATCCAAACACTGCGAGTACATCGCGAAGCGTAATCTGCAAGACTTTCTGAACACAAAAGAGACGGGAGAAGTCAACTGCAGCATTCACCATATGATATAGTCGCATACCAAATTTTGAAAGAGGTGGATAATGAAGAATAACGAAATACCAATAAGGAAGCTTGCAACCAACAAGATCCAGATCAACAGACTCAAGGATGACGTGTAGGTCTCTCAAAATGACAGACTAGCAAGAATTCCAGTAGGTACCGTAGAAGAAAAGAGGAACACCTTCAAATCAATCGTATACTAAGTATCAGTCCGCTTTATAAAACAACAGACGAAATCATTTGGGAAGAGAGCGAAACAGGACTGTGTTTTTTTTTCCTCATGCTCTTCACGATTTTTCTTCTTATGATATTGTCTGATGCCTTCATCAGTTTAATCCCCGTCAATTTAAGTCTGCAAGAATAACCAGAAATGTTCGGGTAAGCGAACTCATGTTTATTGACGAGACTGATTTCGTAGTACACAACCAGCAAGATGCACAGAAAACAATTACCTGTTTCTCAAGTCTAGCTCAACAAATACCTCTCAATAAAAACTAAATGCGCAGTGTACAGCGCTATAATTCCTTGAACCCTCATGTACAAAATGGAACCTTGAACAATTTTTAAAGCAGATCACTAAAGACTTCACGACGACATGATGCGTCACTTGCACAAAATACTAACTCCCTGGCATGTACGATATACTCACCTCACGCAAACTACAATGGTGGGGTCACTCGAACAGATATTGAAACAGCAGACTGTAAAAACATATACTATACCCTCAAATTAGTGAACGATCAAGTAAAACAGATCACTCAAAACTAAAGTATAAGGACATAATCAAAAGAAACCTGGGGGTCATAAACATCCCTTAAGACAATTGACAATGCCTGTCCAACAACAAAATGGAGACTGGAGGAAAAAATCGGCAGGACTCCATCATCGGATACGATGGATAACTTGGAGTAGAAGTGGTAGGTTGATTAGTTGATTGTTTTCTTATACGGCGTATCAACCCTTTTCAGGTCATTAAACACCGAATTAAATTTTAAACAATTCAGTTGAGTATAAGTATACTTTTGGTTTACAAACACTTAAATGTCAAAACAGTTCAGTTAAATTTCAAAACAATTCTATTTCAAACAATTCAGTTTAGCATAAGAGTAGAATTTCAACGCCAAACAGTTCGATTTTAAACAATCCACTTTAGCATCAGTATACAGATTAGCTCTATTTCAAACAGTTCAGTTTAGCATAAGTATGCAGTTTCAGTGTAAAAAACTTCTATTTCAAGGATTTCAGTCCCTCATAAGTACACAGTTTAGTTCTATTTGACTCATCGATAGGACGATATCAGGTGCTACCACTATGGGCCAAAGCAGTCCTGGGAGCGATGCTAATGAAGAGGTATTCCGCATTCCCCAAAGCTCCAACATTACTAGAACCTCACCATCAGATTGTTGAGTGTCATATCCAGAACACACGTTGGGAGAGTCCTACCCCTCCGCAGACAAACAGTCAGTGTATTCCGCAGCCCAAACTGACAGGGCCAGCAGTAGTTGTAATAAGGATGAATAAGAATGTTGATGTATTTGTTTCATGACTCACGTTTTAAATAAAGTATAGATAATCTATACTTTACTCAATAACATTATAATTATGTGGGTCATGGTGTACATAATTCGTCCTAGAAATCACCATAAGATTTGTTAGTGTGGCAAATTTTACGTTTGTTGATAACTTGAAACCATCAATCACCTATCATTCTTATTTGGTTTTACATAAGCGTGCAATATTTCCGGGATTTTTTTAAACATTGAACCATTGTCGAAAAAGATTAACAGCACTTTCTCCATTAGAAACTAAATGTGGATTACATTAAATCATTCTTTATTTTTATCTTTTTAAATAAAACGTTTTGAGAGTTGCTTTTTCCACAGAAAAAAAAATACCGTTGCGTGGTTCAGACAAACAAATCTTGCTTAAATTCACTCAAGTATTGACAAGTGCGTTAAAAGCGTCAATCTTTGATCATTTTAAAATAAAACAAGCATTTATAAACGGGTAGAAATGTCTGTCGTTTTGTGAAAGACGTAAGAAAATACGTGGCATGTTTGTCGTATTTTTTTCTTTTTTTTTTTTTGCACTTTCACGAAGAACGTGATGTTCTTGATCGGCATTGAATGCAATCCTCTGAAATCTCATTCTGTGATTTAACAGGAATTACTTCCTTAATGGAACAAGTCGAATCGAAATAAAACAATATTAGAAACAGCAAGTTTAAAATCAAATCAACTTTCAATTTAGGTTATCGAAAGTTGCGACCTGACGATTCTATCTATTAAAGGATTTGCACTCAAATACTTAATATCCTTAAGAAAATATTTTTAATGGCATATCAACATTTTCCGGTTATTTGATGCCGAAGCCATCCTTGAAGAAGAACAGCTGTGATACGATTAAACTCATATCTCATCGGATAAGAAGGTTCATAACTTTGTAAGGGGTTTTAGTCTGAAAGAACTGAGTTCGTACCTACTTAGTTCAAGGACGCAGTTCAACGCTCAGCCTTTATTCCTCTTAAGAGTACAGTTAATATATATATATATATATATATATATATATATATATATATATATATATATATATTGTAATTTGCTTGAAGCATTACACAAATTATTTTATTTTATAGTATTGAATTAATTTAGAGGGCTATTGTAATGCGAAATAATAATTATTTTAGTCTAATTAATTTCAAAGAAAAAATTTATCATCAGAGACTTTTTCTATATTAAATAAAAACGATGCTGGAGGTTAAAAATTTGAACATCCATCATCGCGTTCATTTATTTAAAAAAAGTCTCTGATGATTAAGTTTTTCTTTGAAATTAATTAGACACAAATAATTATTATTTTTGCATTGCAATGGCCCTCTAAATTAATTCAAATAGTAATCATGACACAGCGTTTCACGCTTTCGAACCTCAAGCGAGCTATTTTTTACCCGACTGACATTTTTAGCTGAGCCAATACTCATTTTTATGGTCACATGACTCTTAAGTTATCGTCATAAAAAATCACCCTGACACCGGATTGAGTAACATTTCTCTTTGAATTTTATCTTGGTTTATTCTTGAAATTCATATATATATATATATATATATATACTATGTTTCTTTGTTTTACTGGTATATTGAACTTATATAATGCAAGACGTCATCCATGTAGAATAACAATATGGGTACTTTTTAATCCATAGCTTGTGTGGATGAGGGAAATCATTCCATTCCAATGGGCATTGGCACGAAAGTGAATGCCATAATGCAACAAGAGATAAAACACCTTTACAACAATACCGCAGAGTGGCACATTAGTCTCTACGCTGTGGAATCTACATACTAGTGTGTCTATATGTGACTGTGTGTAGGTATGCATGTGGGTGTGGGCTTCGATTGTCAAAAAATGACAAACGGTGATCTACAGACGAAAGTTTTATCATAAGAACTAAACGACGCCAGAATGCAATAGTTTACCATTCTTACAGTGGTCTATGATAATAATGTCGTTTCTATTTAGGAGAGAATTATTGTAATTGCCTTAATTAGCATCTTTAATAGTTTTAATTCATTTTACTTGATTAATTTACTTGTTTTTAATTAGTATCTATTCGCATCCGCAAAGATTTTAATTAGCATCAATTCGCATCAGCAAAGATTTTAAATAGCATCAATTCGCATCCACAGAGATTTTAATTAGCATCAATTGGCATCCGCAAGGATTTTAATTAGCATCAATTCGCATTCGTAATGGTTCTAATTAATCTTATTTTATTAATCTAATTGTTTTTAATTAACATTATTAATTCACTTGAGTAAGTGATTTTAATTAGCATTAATTAGCATTTTCAATTATTATGATTAACTGGATTTAATTAATTAATGAATTCAATTAATTTGCATTAATTTATCATGATTTCAATTTCTTTGGCATTAATCTCCAAGGATTTTAAATAATTCAATTAATTAGAATGAATAAGCATTAATAAGCATTAACGCATAATTTTGATTAGCTGCGTTTTGTAAATGTGATGATTTTAATTGATTTAATTTAATTAATTTGCATTCATCAGCATAAGAACGATTTTAAGAAGCATTTATTAATGTCTGTATTATACCGAGAAATTATAAATTGGAATGAAAATTGCTTTATTTCGTAAAAGTATTTTAGGTGCCTTGTTTAGTATATGGGATTATTTTTTGCTGTTTCATTGTTGTACACATAAAAAGCACAAGAACTTTAGTAATACTGAGACATATATAATATTTCTTTGAGGACTGAATCTTTCAACAGGATAAAACAAAAAATCAGAATGATTTTACCCATTGTTAGTCTTCCTTTTAGTGTATTATCCATGTAATATTCAGAAGGGTTCGTTTTTCTTTAGTAATCCTCACGTATATATATATATATATATATATATATGTTGATGATAAAATAACATGATCGGCCAACATTACAGATGAAGTGTGCTTGATATCTTTAATAGATCTAAATGTGAATAGCGTAGACACTGAGTCAATAACCCTTTGTGGCGGCCTCTTTCTTGCCTATGTTCTGATGACCGTATATTTAAGAGACTGGATGTCACTAACCGCTTTTGACTCTGTGCCTACGCTATTCAAACGAAGTCTCCTCTCACTTTTCTCTTCTTTTTCTCTCCTACTTTCCAAATACCCTTCAACCACGCTATATATGCAATAAGATTTTCAAGAGTGCCTCATTACCAGCTCACTTTTTTTTCTTTTTTTTTCCTCATTATCAACGAACAGCAAAATTTAGAAAAAATTAGCATGGCACTTCTCAAGTTTGCTAAACACATTTATAAAATTAAAGTTGGCGACCGTAGGCGATAGCGAATTGAAGTCTCCGTTTTCAATAGCTACTACACCTTAGGGTGTAGGGGGTGCTACTCCTTTCCTTAGATGTCTCCATTTTACCATTAATACGTACTTTATAATGCTGAGTGTTAAGCAAGGAGGAATCAAGTACCATTTTTAAAAATCTTTGGTATGACTCGACCTGGAATTGAACCCCGGGCTCCTGGGCCATTGCAAATTCATATAGAACTACCAAATTCAGTATATAAGTATAATAGCAAAGGTTTAACGTAAAATGTATTCTTACTTGAAAAAATGGAGGTCTAATCAATAAATTGTGTTAGGAAAGCCATATTCGTTTCGTTGTTTAATGGTATATCAATCCTCCTTGATTATTTAATTCAAAAGCCATATTTGTTGAAGAACAGCACTGATACGATTTAGCTCAGAACTGGGATACAATGGGGTTCGTATCTTTCGCAGAAGTACTCCGGACGTGAAATTTAATAATAGTACATTTAGTAATAACGCAAATGGAGTTCGAACTCACTTACTTCAAATTCGCCGTCCAGAAATTAAGACATTAGTCTACGGCTTCCAACAAGACATAAATATTATGTATAGAAGTGAAATTGATTAGGTTTATGGGCAGTTCCTCAATGTCCATAAGTAAAATAAAAAATATTACTTACTATTTGAGTTTAGAACCCACATAAAAACAAAATTGTGTAAAACAAAACTGTGTAAAACAAAATTGTGTAAAACAAAACTGTGTAAAACAAAATTGTGTAAAACAAAATCTAAGCATTGCACTATATTCTTTTTTTGTTCTTCTTTTACTTAGATTTTTAGATTTTTCAGATTTTAGTTTATTCTTTTTTTAAAGAATATAAACTTCTTGAGATAATATCAAGATAATATCACTAAATTTCATTTCTGTTATGTGATTTTATCTTTCTTGTAACAATTACCGTCTGTAAATGTTCGGTGTAATTTTTTTACTGACAACAAAGATTTTACGATAATCAGTAGCAATTCAGTTGCTGACCTTTTAATGTAGCGTTGAGAGTACTTCAATTTGTATTCTAATAATTAGTATCACTTGTATCTCAACAAAGAAACGAAAATAGCAACAAAAATAAGATAATGACAATAAGAGAAAACACAACAAATACATAAACTGCTTACACTTTCAGAGCATTTAAAACCATTTTTATGAATGGTTACTCCGATTAAATTAGCCCAGTCGGCTGGGGCTGAAGAATACACTGACTGCATCTCTGTAGAGGGGTTAAGAACCCCCACCCAAACGAGTTTCCTGCATACGACATTAAATAATCTGATCCTGAGGCTCTAGGGAATGAGGAGTATCCCTTCTATGCCATCACTCTCAGATCCACTCTGTCCCGGTGTGGTATCATTTGAAAGGGCCCCATCTGTGGCAAATAGAACTGTTTCACATTTAAAATGAGTACAAACAAAAGATATGCTGTTCTGAATTGTTTGAAATTGATCTGTTTGGTCTTTTAATTGAGTGTAAATAAATGACTGATATCTAATTGGATTGTTAGTGATAGATAGCAATACTTGCAACCATTTAACTGAGTACAAACAGAAGAGTAATGCTGAATACAATAGTTAGTGTTAAATTGCTATACTCGGACCATATCATTGTGTGCAACGAATGATTAATATTTAATAGAATTATAATAGTAAGATAGTAATAAGTGAAATCATATACAGGTTGGTTGGTTGGTTGGTTGGTTGAGTTTTTTGGCATATCAATCTTTGTAGGTTATTTAACTCCAAATACATTTTTATACAAATAGTCAGTTCTATTTCAAAAAATTCAGTTTACCATGAGTACACTGTTTAATTGACAAAAATATTTCTATTTCAAGCTATTCAGTTTATTAAAATAGAGCTAATTCACTTTAGTATCAGTACAAATTTCTTTACACACATTAAATATCAAAACAATTCATTAAATATTAAACAATTCAGTTTAGTGTAAGTACAGTTCCAATGTCAAAAACACTTCAATTTCAAACAATTCAGTTTAGCATGAGCACGCAGTTTAAAAATAAATACAGTTTAATAGTCAAAAACATTTCTATTTCAAGCTATTCAGTTTAGTCAAACAGTTCTAATTCAAACAATTCAGTTTAGCATAAGTATGCAGTTTAGTTCTATTTAATCCATAGACAGGGCCCTATCAGGTACTACCATTCCGGGTCAGAGTGGACCTGGGAACAATGGCAATGAAGGGGTACTCCACATTCCACAAAGCTGCAGATCATTAGAACCGGACCATCAGATTGTTTAGTGTCATATCAAGGACAATCATTGGGGGGAGCTTACCCCTCTACAAAGGTGCAGTCGGAGTGTTCTACAGCCCCAGCTGACTGGGCAAACATTTACTTTTTTAAAAACAATAATAATACAAGTGTGTAAACAAATTTGTTTTTATTAATTTAATAATAAAAGTAATGCCCACCTAATCTTACATATCATATCTATATATACATATACATATGCATATATATCTATTTGAATGTGTAAAAAGTGACTGTTAGATTGTGATTTTATATAGTAATATTTGTAATCATTTAACTGTGAGCAAACAAATGATTATAAGTAAGCAGATGTATTCGTATTAGATATCAGTAGTTGAAGCCATTGGACTCAGGCTCATTTTAGAATATTATGAACAAAATGTGTTAATAAATTATATATATATATATATATATATATATATATATATATATATATATATATATATATATATATATATATATATGAAAATACAGGATGGGGCATTAAATAAACGACAATGCTTGATATGCCATAAAACCCAACCAAACTAAATCATATATATAATTTATGTGTATAAAAGAACATTTGGCATAAAACAACCTACAAGGATTAATATGGTATAAAACCTAACCAAACAAAAGTATATATATTTAACATATCTGTATAAAGGTGATTTAACATTCGATAACCTAGAATCGTTGATATACCATAAAAGCCAATCAAGGAGCTCTGTTCAACTCTTAGCCCAATGGCGGGGTTGAGAATATACTATGTCCTCTGCAGATGGCTAAGACACATCCAACAAAAAGGGATTTTCTTTGTATGGCACTTTATGCATCTGATGATGATACTCTAATTCTGGAACTCTGCAGAGTGAAGAGGAACACACTTATTCCAATTTTTCATCGATACACTCTTGCCCAGATTGCTTAGGTTCTCATTTACCGATCAAATAGATTTATTTAAATGATAATCCTCTTAGTTAGGTTGGTTGGTTGGTTGTTTGGGGTTTATGGCATGTCAACCTTTGTTGGTTATTTATCGCCTGATCCATTTTTATGCAAATTGTTCTATTTCAAATAATTCAATTTAGCATAAGTACACAGTTTAATTATCAAAAACGTTTCTATTTTTAGGTATTCTGTTTATTCAAACAGTTCTAATTCAGCTAATTCAGTTTATCATGAAAATAGATTTTGTTTACACAGTTAAATGCCAAAGATGTTCTAAATTAAACAATTCAGTTTAGTGTAAGTACAGTTTCAATGTCAAAAACAGTTCCATTTCAAATAATTATGTTTAGCATAAGCACACAGTTTAAATGTAAGTACAGTTTAATGGTAAAAATATTTCTCTTTCAAGCTACTCAGTTTAGTCTAAGTATGCTATGTTCTAATACAAACAATTCAGTTTAGCATAAGCATGCTATTTAACCCATAGATAGGGCCCTATCAAGTGCTATCATTCCGGGCCAGTGTGGACCGGGAAGCAAAGGCAATGAAGGTATGCCCCATGTTTTTCAAAGCTCCAGCATCACTGGAACCCCACCATCAGATTATTTAGTGTCATATAGAGGATACTCATTGGGGGGGGGTCTTATCCGCCTGCAGAGATCCAGTCGGTGTATTCTACAGCCCCAGCTGATTGAGCAATCCTATTAGAAATATTTCTCTCAATATAGCTCAACATTATTAGCACTAATTATAAAATTTCAATAAGGATTTTCGTTAGTTACTAGTAACTATGCAACTGTGTACGAAAAATATATTTATTATTGATTGGAAATAATTACCTGAAACTATATAAGAATGCTCGATATCATACAAGTGCGTGTAAATTATGAGTATTTGACAGGAATACTTGATATTGTTGTATGATTCTAATAATAACAAAAATAACAATAATAATATTGTCAATACGAACGGTTTTATTTCTTTCTCTCTTCATCCCTTGGGGACACCAGGAGAGAAACACATTTCATAAATGCCTTTGCTAACCATACTATGCTGACCCTTTCCCACGCTCGGCACTTCATGTCATGTCTATGATCCCAACTCATCTCTACCGGTCGAGACCCATATCGGTCTTATCTGATCAGATACGAGAAAACCAACCGCTCGCTTCAACAGACGAACCTCAATGCTGTCTTTTCAAAATCCAAAACTTCTCAAGTCTTCTCTTCTCGGTATGACGTCATCCACCCACTCAAATATCTCCAACTGCATGTCCAGCCTCTTTTCCTGTCTGTGAGTTTATTATGACAAATTATGATTGTCATATCCTTTCCGCACGGATATGAGAGTGCCCTGGCTATGGCACCTGAACTAGAGCTACCGGGTAGTTCAACACCTTATCAAACTAAATGATGGAATATTATTAACGAAAAATGATTTATATGATTATTGATTACCTTAATTATATTACAATATAAAGTGCGTTCCAAAAACTCTTAAGAAACATCCATACGTGAAATATAAACATTAACATACAATGAACATGTGTCTCAAATCTCTTACGCCTTCTTCGACATGATCAAAGGAGTCTTGCAAGGAAACATTATTTTTATGATTTGCCAAGATTACGTGCTACGAATATGAATAGATCTAAGAAGGGAATTGTATTTACACTAAAAAAGCAAGAAGCAGACGATATCCAGCTGAAACTATAATAGACATAGACTACGCATATGATTAATTGCTTCTAGTAAATGCACCTGCCCAAGCCATATATCTTCTATCGCGTCTGGAGCAAGCAGCAGGAGGCATTGGCCTTAACATAAATGCAATTAAAGCAAACTTCCTCAGTTTTAGAGAAGAAATAGCAATCCGAATTCATTAAACCAGTTTACATACTACGACAGCAATATCTCATCAACTGAAAATGATACGCATAGCGATGGCTTGAACTAATATTGACTGACTATTGATCGTAAGGAGGCCTGATATTTCCGATAAAATAAAACAAGATCTCTTTCAAGCTGTGCCTGGGTCAACACTACTGTATGGGTGCACCGAATGGACGCTAACGAAATGAAAGGGAACAACTTACATGGGAACTTGAAAAGAACCCTAAGTGCTATTTTGAACACGAAACACGAAAGAAACAGTTGCTATACCGCCACTTACCACTCATATCACAAACCAACCAAGTAAGATGAACAAGACATGCAAATCACGGCCGGTGAAATAAGAACGAACTCATAAGCGACATTCTTTTATGCCTTCCTACACACGGACACGCCAGTGTTAGCCGACTAGTAAGCTCCAACATAAATTAAATTTGACCTACATAAATCAACATTGTGCTAATGCAAGATGCCTTCTAGAGGACCTAATTAAAGATAGGAATTTATGGCGAAAGAGAATCTGGTAACTTCAAGCTGTCAGCACGATTTTACGATGATGATAATGTTTTTTTCAAAACACATATGTATAAAACCTTTCTACCCATTTAATAATCTTGTTCAAAATACATTTATTTATAAGTCATCAATCAATACGATGTAGGCAATTAAATCCTTGATTATTCTTATTGTATCAACATTGACGTAGGGAAAACCATTACGTGACAGATTTGGATTAGCTGCTGACAAAAAATACGTTGGACATAAAACTCCGTTTGGTATTGATCAGTCAATTATTTCTTTTGTGCGATAAAAAAAAAAAGAAAAAAAACAATCTTTCTGATCATCTTACATTGATGAATCATTCGGTGAGTCATTTCCTGGTCAACAAAACCAGACATAACCAGTCGAGTGAAACATTCAAACGATAAGGCACGATCATATTTATGTGTTTTTGATAAATCTGCATTTTTGGGGTCGATAACATTATGATTTATTTCTTTATGCGACATCATTGAACCATCAAAAAGATACTAATATATAATTTACAAAATTCAGCAAAAAATAATTTGTTTCAAATTTATATGATAAAGAATACTCCTTTTTATCAATATCAACACGGTTGTTTCATCGATAATCTAATCCTTCTATATATTTTACGATAGTGTAAAATAGTAGAAAATGGCACACGGCAGCGAGATTTCTGTTAGCGCTAAAATGCTTTGATGGAGAGAATAAAACAATTTCTAATCTATTTTGCAATTTAATAATTACTACACAGGTGATTGATATCGCTTTAAGTATAGATATGTTTTCGGCAAAGTGGAGATCTGATAGATCTGAAAAAACAAAAGGAGAAATCCAAAAAGATGTAGTTATCTCAGTGTTACTGCATGGCTCCGCCATTTGAATTCTTATGAAACGAAACATTTGGAACGAAAGCTATATGAGAACTGTGCAAGGATTCAGCATACTGCTTTGAATAAATCCTGGAAGCAATACCTTACAAAACAGCAGCTGTACGGCCACTTACCTCCCATCACACAGACCATCTAAATAAGACCAACGAGGAATGGTGGGCACAGCTGGTGAAGTAAGAACGAGCTTTTAAGTGACGTTCTCCAATGGAATCGGATACATCGACATATGAATCGGATACATCGACAATATGAGCTGACCACTAAAAACTAATATTCATACGTTCTGTCCAACATTGAGGCTCTCAAAAAACCTTACCAAGTCTCATGGGTGATAATGAAGGATGGTGATAGAGAGTCTTGATGATGGTACTACTTGTAAACTCGCTGGGTTTATTCTGTTATGGTTGTTTCTTTTTAGGAAAAATTGAAGGAATTTAATTATTACAATCTCATAATCATGTGTGTTATGTCAGTAACAGAAAATTATTTTCAGCACCGTGTCAAAACACCTAAGCTCATTTAATCCCTCGAATTTATGAAATTACGTTCAATTTACATTTAAAAAATATTTCTAAGAAAAAATCAAACTGACCGCGTGCGACACTTGATTTGGCCAGAGTGAAAAAGGGAGAAATAATCCCGGACAATATGGCACCAAAATGCAACCTCCTACTAATTGTCGAGAACTACTAGTGGGCCTCTCTGTACGAATTCGGGTACCAAACTGTAAAGGCAGGAAAGAATAGCTAGAAGAAGGGTTTCGTCACTCGCTTCTTGAATAGCCGATAAGTATTTCAAACAGGCTAGACGCTTCCCAAGAAATAAAACTTAAATCAGACGAAAGTACGAATTTGGGGACCACACTGTAAAGGCAGGAAAGAACAGCCAACAGAAAGGTTTCGTCATTCGCTTCTTGAACAGTCGATAAGTATTTCAAACTGGCAAGAAGCTTCCAAAAAATAAAAGTAAAATTAAACGAAAGTCGATTATTGAAATTATACCAAGTTAAACAACTAAAAGAAAATTCAACTGAGAATTCTGCTAAAAAGATAACTTTGCAGAAGACTCGAAATTAAATGAAAACTAAAATATTTCGAAAAAACAAAAAAGAAAAGAACAATACACAAATTCAAAGGACTTTCTTTTCCGGATTCACTCGCAGATAAGTTCCTGCAAATTACAATAAAATTTACAACACTTTATCTTTCTATTTCTTTCTTTCTTTCTTGTTTCGTTGTACAACATTTCTTTTTAAAAACTTTATTGTCTGGGTTATCTTTTCGAATCAGTATCATAACTCGAAAGCTGTGGAACTTATCGTTTGAACTTACCGTTAAAAATTACACACTAAAGCCTCCTAAAAACAATATCCAGTTAAATACTAAATTTGGCTCTAGTGTCACTTTCTTCATATTAAATTTCATTCCCTTTAAACCTCTTTCTCGTCACTGTATCCGCATGGAAAAACTCTGTCAACGCTGCAGTAGGAGGGGTAGGATTACTTATAGGACCTAGAGCATTAAAAACGCTTAATAGCGTTAAGAAAATACAACCTAAAATGATGGCAGCTACTTTTAACGGCAACCCCAGAGCAACAATCATCTCATGCTACAGCCCCACCAATGTTAGTGAAGAAACTGAACTAGTCACCTTCTACGATGAGTTATCCTCATTAGTGCGTAGCATCCCGAAACACAACACGTTAGTCATAGGCGGAGACATGAATGCCCAAATTGGGAAAAACGGAAACAACAAATACAGCCTCCACAACACGTCAAATAGGAATGGGCAACATCTAACAGATTTCATGATAGAAAATAGATTATACAAACTACCAAAAAAGGAAGGGCAAACTATGGATATACACGTACGCAAACAATGCTAAAGCTCAGATAGACTACGTCCTTATAAACAAGAAATGGAAAAATAGTGCAATGAATTGCGAGGCATACTCGTCTTTTGAGGGTGTGTCCACCGATCACCGAATAGTCACAGCGAAAATACGGTTAAGCCTACGAAAAAACGCCAAACGAACAGCGACCACCAAACACTATGACTGGGCCCTATTGAACAACAAAGATATACGAGATAAATACGTATTAGAATTAAGAAACAGATTCGAAACACTACAAGAAAGGACGGAAAAAAGTACACCAAACGACGAATATGAAAATTTCGTCAATGCACACCTCGAGGCAGCAGCAAAATACATTCCAACAAAACTTAAAACTAAATATAGAGTCCCCTGCGAAACTTTAGCAGTGAGAGAAAAACGTGCACTAGTGAAAACAGCCTCCAAAAACTATCGAAAAAACCCAACAAACACAAATGCCTTAAAACTAAAAACTGCACAATATCAATTAGCAGGCATATATATAAAGGAACAGACAGAATACATTCAAAATCAGATAGATAAGATTAGAGACTCGGTGGAAGATAGACAATCTAGAATAGCCCTGGCAAACAATAAACGAAGTGAGCAGAAGAAAGAACACAGCCAAAGCAAAACTGAATGCAGCAAACCAACAAGAAAGAATAAAACTGTGGAAACAGCACTTCGAAAACCTACAAGGAAACCCACCGAAAATAACACAGGAACCAATCACCAGAATAATTAGCAAACAATTAGACTTTAAACTAGGACCGTTCACACAAGAAGAACTCGACTCGGTTCTCAGAAAAATTAAAAATAGGAAAGCTGCAGGGCTGGACGAAATTCCCCCGGAAGTGTGGAAGACCAGACAATTCGACGACATACTGCTCCGACACTGCAACGCATTATACAATCAAAATCCGATAGATAGATGGATGAAGGGATGCATACTCCCCTTCCCTAAAAAGGGGAACCTCGGATTAGCCAAAAATACGGACGCATAACACTTACATCCATAGCAGCCAAAATCTACAATGCCCTACTACGAAACCGCATAGAACCCAAAATCGACAACATACTTAGAAAAAACCAAAATGGCTTCCGAAGAAATAGATCCACAACCTCACAAATATTAACTATCCGTAGAATCCTTGAAGGTGTTCGGGCAAAAAACCTACAAGCGACATTAATATTTGTTAACTTTACCAAGGCTTTCGACTCCATTCACAGAGGAAAGATGGAACAAATCCTACGAGCGTACGGCATACCTAAAGAAACCGTAGCGGCAATAACGATTCTCTATAGAAACACTAAAGTAAAAGTACGATCACCGGATGGAGACACAGAATACTTTGACATTGTAGCAGGAGTACTACAAGGGGACACGCTGGCTCCGTACCTCTTTATCATTTGTCTAGACTACGTACTTAGAACATCGATTGACAAAATCAAAGAGAATGGCTTCGAACTGACGAAGAAAAGAAGCAAAAGATACCCCGCAACAACAATTACTGACGCCGACTACGCCGATGACATAGCGATACTGGCAAATACACCTGACCAAGCCGAAACACTACTGCACAGTTTGGAACGAGCAGCAGCAAGCATAGGCCTCTATGTTAATGCACACAAAATGGAATATATGTGCTATAACCGAACGGGGGACATCTCCACTCTAGAAGGAACCCATCTTAAACTAGTAGACAAATTCATTTACCTAGGAAGCAGCGTCGAATCAACCGAAAAGGACATCGAAACGAGGTTAACGAAAGCATGGACAGCTATCAATAGGCAATTAATTATATGGAAATCAGACCTAACCGGTCACATCGATACTGCTATATGGCTGCACTACATGGACACTAACAAAACGGCTGGAGAAGAAGCTAGATGGCAATTACACAAGAATGCTGCGTGCAATCCTGAATAAGTCCTGGCGGCAACACCCCACAAGACACCAACTGTACGGCCACCTGCCCCCTATCACGAAAACTATTCAAGTTAGAAGAACCAGACATGCCGGACACTGCTGGAGAAGTAGGGACGAACTCATAAGAGATGTACTCTTATGGATCCCCACACATGGCCACGCAAAAGCAGGACGACCAGCACGAACATACATTCAGCAGCTATGTGAGGATACAGGATGTTGTCCTGAAAACCTACCTAGGGCGATGAACGATGGGGAGGAGTGGCGAGAGAGGGGCAGGGATATCCGAGCTACCAGCACGATATGATGATGATGATGATATTGCAAATTTTATTCTATTTAATTTCGTTTAACATTAATATTTATATTTTTGTGTAATTTTTTCTTTAGAGTTTTTTATACAGTTATATGATATTGCGTATTTTTTATCGAAAACAAATAGTTTGCTATAATCATAGTAGTATGAAGTATTCCTATATAATACAAATAATTATATGGTTTCAAGTTAGTATTTCTTTTTAATAAGATTCATTTATTTGTACACAGTCACTATTAATAATTCTTAGTAAATTATTATAGCTTCAAGTAATTATTCTTTGTACAAATAATTTGGACAAAATTGTATGGTTTCAAGTAACTAATAATGATAATTATTTGTAAACTACTATAGCTTTAAGTAACTATTAAGACGAATATGTCATCGTTATATAATATCAAGTATACCTCTATTGTTGCTTGCAGGATTTGTTGAATATAGCTCTCCGGCGACTTACCTCTCATCTATAAAACCATCCAAGTAAGACGAAAAAGATATTCTGGATACTGCAGGAGAAGCAAGGAAGAAATCATAAGTGATCTTCTCCTGTGGACTTCTTCCCATAGATAAGCCAGTTTTGGCTTATCCACAAGAACTAACCTACAACAGCTCTGTATGGACATAGGATATAATCTGGAAGACCTGCCGGAAGCGATAAATGATAAGGATTGATGGAGACAGACAGACAGACAGAGACAGGAAAATCCGAGCTAACAGCACAATTTATGAGGATTATGAGACCTATCAAATAGAAATACGAGGAGAATACGATAAGTTTCCAGACTTTTTTTCGTATGGGCATTAAAATTTATCGTAGACTCTTGAAAATTCAGTATCTTGTTGCTACACACCTTATGGGATGATTGACCTACGTTTATGATTTCAGGTTCAAATGAACAGTTACAGCAGGAATTGGAATACACACTACTAAAGTCTGATAGTCACAGATGGTGAATTTCAAAAATGCAATCTGACACTTTAGAAGAACGATATGCGATAACATTCTGTTTTAAACTAGGAAAAATGATGCCACAGAAATGTATGGAATGTTTCAGACTGCTTTTGGAGCATCTTGCATGAATCGAGCATCAGTTTTTCACGGTTATGGTTACTATGTTGAGGTTTTAAGGGAATTTAGGAAGAGATACAGTCGGAAAAGACCAACACTCTTCAAATCGGGTCATTGGCATTTACTCCAGGACAATACACCAGTCCACAACTCCATCTTTGTCACAGACTATTTGACCAAGATGGGCATCAAGACAGTTTCCTACCCTCCCTATAGTCCAGGCCTTGCACCCTGTGACTTTTGGTTATTCCCTAAGCTCAGAGGCTGTCGTTATGAGACAATTGATGAGATGAAAGAGTCTGTGACGAAGGTCATTGATATGTTCACACAAGAGGACTTCCATGGGGCCTTCCAGAAGTTGGTGGAACGGTACAACAAGTGCATTGCATCCGGAGGAGATTACTTCGAAGAGGACTAGAGTTTAAGTTGTGTACTATCAATAAAAGTGCCCATACGAAAAAAGTCTGGAAACCTATCGCATGCACCTCGTAATTTAGACACACCTGTACGATTCCAAATATTCTTATCTGATACATATAATTATATTGTTTCAAGTATTTCTATTTAATAATTTTCATTCGCTTTCAAACAGTTATATGATTTAAGTATCCTAATACAAACCGTATAATCACCAAATAAAAACATACCTAATACCTATTTTATCTATAGATAGCACCCTTACAGTCACTTAGGCGCCTCTGGTGGTGTAATGGTTAGCAAGCTCGACTAGCAAACCTACACGAGTGAGTTCGAGTCTCATTGGGTGCCCCTTTTATATGCCCTTGTGCCACATCTAAGCAAAAAGCTTAGTAAATTACCACCCTTACAGTCACTGCCACTTTGGTTCCGAATTGACCTGAAAGACATAGTCAATAATAATTTACCCTATAATTGAGCTTTATATTCGAAGTGAAAGACAAAAGAGCTTATTACTCAATAATAATACAGATAATCCTTATTCTAAAATAAACTAATACATGCTAATTTTCAATACAGACGAGCCAAAAGAAATGTAACATGAAAAGACGTATAGATTGAACAAGCAACGGCTGAAGCCTTATATATATATATATATATATATATATATATATATATATATATAAGGCTTCAGCCGTTGCTTGTCCAATCTATACGTCTTCTCATATATATATATATATATATATATATATATATATATATATATATATATATCCATGATGACTGTTAGATCTTTACAGTTGATAGCGGGTTTTACTACGGGAATTATACCTCAAACATCCTGACTTAAGTCATGTACAGGGTTAATTCGATCAACCTGAGGAATATTATTTTTACAAATCTTCTCGTTTCTTTTTAAATCATGTTTTCGATGTCCACTTGTTATCACAAACAGCTCTTGTATGACTATGAGGACGAGTTGGTAGAAAACGTTTATAAGTTTCTTGATGTTCTATTTACTATGGGATTTGATATGGTTAACATGTCCAGTCTTTCATAACAAATAACGATGAAAGAAATTTGCTCTTTCAATTCTCAAAACGACCAGGTAGATTCACAGAACAATTAGCCGTGTACATACCATGATTTATGTTTACCAAAAATGTGTCTTGACAGCGTTCTTTGGAAACATGGACAACACATCGGAGGCATATTAAGATACTTGAGAGATTTACTTTTAAATAGTTGAGAACAATCCTTAATATTGATTGATTAGATTGTGTACGGAATATTGACATTTTCAAGAGATCTATCTGTTTGAGAATATAATAATTGATATATACACATTGGGTGATAAATAGAATGATACATTTAATCATAGTCTCGGATTGATTGAGTCATTGATCGATTGATCAATAGATTATAAAAACCTATCGACAGCACTGATATCCTCAATTCTCTCTCTCTCTCTCTCTCTCTCTCTCTCTCTCTCTCTCTCTCTCACACACACACACACACACACACTATTTCTCATTCACTGTATAAATACATCATCTCTCATAGACAGAAATCTAGATGGCACCCAGATTCCGGACAGACGTGATAAATGTAATTTTTTCCTGGTCGACTACCACTGGCCTTTTCATTCGTAGGAGTTCTTAGTAGACCGTCGTTTATGTGTTAATCTTTACTTCTGAAGCAGTGCCTTCACATTATGTTCGTTTTATATAGATGGTTGGTGAGATACGAGATTGGTAGCTGTAAAGCTGCTGTTTTATAGGGTGCTGCAAACAAGATTTTTTTTTCAAATTGTACGCAGTATCCTCGAGTTCTTCCCAAGTAGATTTTCTCCAGTCTTTTCGTTTCATGTGAATCCAAGTAGCTAAGCGATACATACCCATTGCCACGACAACAGTTTGGAAGATTTTTTTTTTAATCAGAGGGATAAATGTTTGATAACCATTCAATAATATTCCATAATTTACTAATGCGTATATGAACTTCGATTTAATTAGGTGAGATATTGATAATAAGGGCCATTATTATATTTTATATTAACGTCAAACATTTCAGCAATAAGTTTTTAAACAACTAAAACTTTGCTTTTGTTCAACTAGTTTAGAACACATATAAGCATGAAATCCAATTTTTAAGTTGAAAAAAGATCAGGAATTAGCTTTCTTTAATCAGACATTTAAACACAGAGAATTATCATCATTGCTATTGAGGTAAGCGACAAATTGGTCAGGAAATTGTTATATTCTAAATGGTTGTATCTAGCAAACACGTCCGTCTCAAGCAGGGTATGACACAAGGTCAATTTCTAATCGGAATACAACTGACTTCTGAGTTTTCCTTCTCCAAGATTGGTTGCAATAGGAAAGTTAAAGAGTCTAATGTGTCTTACTATTTACACTTAGCTAGGGGAGAATAGTTGGATTCATTTCTTTCATAAGGGTATTAAATCTATGTGATATGCAAACAGCCCCAATAATAATTTGAATATAAGTTGATGGGTTTGTTTCAACGACGATAATTATTACGACATATTAGTGTTGTCCAAAAAGTTGAGAACTCGAATTGTAATGCTCATTCAACCATATCTCTACGATATATTTTTTTTTGGGGGGGTCTGTTAATTTATGATAAAATTTGCAGGCCAGTTTTTATGCTCTGTCTGTTTATTTTAATAAGTTTTTTTTTTCTTTTTTATTCTTAATAGGAAGTTATGTAGTCATAAAAATGAACATGCGTGCAAACATGCATGAATGTGTGTGTGGGGGGGGGGAGGATAGCAAGCTCTCAGTGTCAACAGTGATTGGACACAATCAATTTCTTGCGAATAAGATCACTAGCCCTGATGTTCTATCGCCAAATAGGACTACACTTTATTTATTAATAGAGCAAACTCTATTATTGAAATTGATAGAACGCACGCACAAACACACACACACACACACACACACACACACACACACACACACACACACATGTATATATATATACACTTGTTTTTGTCTATATCATGTATATTCAGAATTGTGAGTATTCATCTACAAACATCTACACTCAAACACGCAGACAAACACACGCAGACACACGAACGCAGACACACACACACACACACACACACACACACACACACACACACATATATATATATATATATATATATATATATATATATATATAAATTTCCGTATTTATCTGCACATATATATGTGTGTGTGTGTGTCTGTGTGTGTTTATAGCTATTTAAATTATTCATAAATGCTTGCGTAGTTATCTGCACACACGCGGATAGATAGATAGATAGATAGATAGATAGATTCCTTATCTTTTGTTTGTTTTGTTACTTATTTCTCGAAATGTTGAAGAATTGGCAAAGGATTGGAAAGTAGGAAATATCCACGGAACATCAAAAGAAATAAGATATCAAAAGGTCTCCTCTCGTCTGAAATCGCCTTGGATGATAGAAGGGATAAAATCAAAGTAATAATCAAAGTAAATAATACAGAAAAAGCTCAGATCCTTCTATGCGAGCATTTTTCATGATGACTTCTTCACCTTTCGACATAAAAAATGAAGGGTCCTTTCTTTACGATCTAAAGATATGTTTTGTGTGTGTGTGTGTGTGTGTGTGTGTGTGTGTGTGTGTGTGTGTGTGTGTGTGTGTGTGTGTGTGTGTGTGTGTGTATAATACCGATGTAAAAATATTTTGGAGAAGAAAAGCATTATTTATCTGACGCCTTGGGTCGTTCTTCGTTTTTTTTCTTTTTTTTTCTTTTATTTAAAAGCCTGTTTTAAATTTTGTTTTGGAAATCAAGAAGTTAAATATAAAAACGAAGTATTTAAGGAATATGAAATACAAGACGGCATTTTAGTTGTCTACCATGCGTCAAGAAAACTGAGAGTCGGCTTTAACTGACCGATGACCATAAACTTGCAATATAACAGTTATACATTCTATTCGTATAACACCCCAACACTGTGAACAACACTCAGCTTCAATTTGCTGACACACTCTTTTTTTGGTAATAGAATTATTCGTAATGTTTTTCCAGTGAAGATATAGTCATCTTAAAGGAAGCTCTGCAGAAATATTTAGCATACGCTTGCTCTGATGGCACGGGCTGTACAATGCACCGACTTCACCTCTGAAGAGGAGTAAGACACTCCCCTCCACAGAGGGGTAAGACACCCCCTCCGCAGAGGTGTAAGACCCCCCCCACACACACAGCAATGAGTGTCCTGATATAAAACTAAATAATCTAATGGTGAGGTTCCAGTAATGCTGGAGCTTTGGGGAATGCGGAGCACCCCTAAATTGCTACTGCTCCCAGGTCCACTCTGGCACGGAATGGTAGCACCTGATAGGGTCCTATCTAAGGGTTAAATAGAACTGCATACTAAATTGTTTTAATTATAAGGGTTTGACTAAACTGAATAACTTGAAATAGAAATGTTTTTGACACTTAAACTGTACTTACATTTAAACTGCGTGCTTTGAAATGGAACTGTTTTTGACATTGAAACTGTACATACACTAAACTGAATTGTTTAATATAGAACTGTTTTGACATTTAACCATATTTACCAACCCCTTCACTGGGGCAGGATATGATACATGGTCAATTTTTAAGCGGAGTTTAACAGGTTTGAATTCAGAGTTTTCCTTCCCCTAAACTAGTTGCCTCGCCAAGGCTGAAGAACCTAGTCTGCCCTACTATTTACCCATTGCTGGAGGAAGAATTATTGGATTCATACTTTTCCCAAGGGTATTAGTGCTATATGAAATGCAATCAGTCACCTCCAGGATTTGAACTCGTGTTGCCGTGTCCATTTCCTACGACGATAACCATTACACCACGGGCACCTCCTTTTGATATTTAACTGTGTGTAAGGAAAATCTATACTTATAATAAACTGAATCAGCTGAATTAGAACTGTTTGAATAAGCTGAATATCTTGAAATAGAAATGTTTTTGACAATTAAAATGTGTACTGATTCTAAACTGAACTATTTGAAATAGAAATGACTTTTTGTATAAAAATGGATTTGGCGTTAAATAACCTACAAATGTTGATATGCCATAAAATCCAGACAACCAACCAAACCTATTTAGCATACTCTCATGGAATGTGACCAAATGAGGTTTATATTTTGACATTGACCTCTGGCAGTCAACATGCTTATACCATTTGTGTTACAAGAGGTTGAATTGAAAGAAGCTTTGTCTGTTTATGTATTATATGTTTTTGGTTCAACCTGGAGTGTCTAACACGCGTGTTCTTCGACTAATGAAATCCTACTGACTATCGAAGAATATCTGCTGTTCAGACCCGCTAGCTCTTGGTGATAAAATAAACTGATGTTTTTTTTTTTTTTGGAAATGACAACGTGCATGGGTATTTTTCTATTTTTAACTTTAATGAAACATTCGGCTTAGGGACCGTTAGACAATATCACGAGTTGAATTTGTTTAAGTAAACACTGCCATATTTTGATTTTTTTTAATGGTATTACATAAAAAGACACTTAAATAAGGGGAAACCTTTCATCAGTAGGCCTATTCCGAAATCGATATTGATCATATGGAAATGATATAGTCATGTATTAATCAATTTCTAAAATGGCTGACAAGAAATAAATATTCTGATTGTTTATTTTAAATTGATTTCGTGATTAACCTTTTTATCACAATGCCAGGAAGACTTCCCTGCTTCAATATTAAGCAACATCTTACGAAAAATTCGCTACAACATTCAGGCATCCATCGAAATAATTGCTTGTGTCTATGCATTCAAAATTCAGAAAGTAAGAAATTAGTCTAAATGAAATATTAAAAAATGTTTTCTCTTATTAAATGTGTGCAAATATTTTAAGCATCTTTCTTTGTTTTTTGTTTTGTTTTGTTTTTTGATTATTAAACCGTTTTCAGCTGTGTACTCAGTCTTTCGATTTTAGAAGAAAAGAAACAAAAGGCGACGAAGAGTTTGGCAAAAATCTGATTCCAACAAAATAAAATTGATTTGAAAATGACAAAGAAAGTAAAAAAAAAAAAGTTAAGAAAGAGAATAAATTCAAGTTTGAAATGAAGTGTAGATTTGATCAAATTTCTTCCAAACCTTCAATAATTCTTTAAAAAAATCAATTTTCATTTGCATAATTTAATTGAAAAATGCAATAGGACTTTTTTTTTCAATTTGATAGGGTACTGTATTTTATCTGAAATCATTCAAGCTCACGAGGGCAAATTAAGCAAATTTCACAATGAAATATTTTTCCGAAGTATCTCTATTGTATCTGGTAAGTAGTCAAAATATTTAGGTATATAGGATTTTTCCTGAATTTTCTTAAATATTTAGTCCTATTGCAGTTTATCTAAAAGACTGTGGTACACCAATTTATACTAGAATATCGAAATACTTATTAGGTTTTGAAAAATATACAAGTAAAAAAATAGATGTAAATGAAAGGAGGAAACCAGTCTTTTGCTCGATACCCGTGTTGACTCATCATTTTTATCCTTTATTCTCCAGTTACTTTGTTAAAGGGATAAATTAGTACATCATGTGGCATTTTCTTTTCTAAAATTACTTTGTCTATTTGATAATGCAAAAGTGAAAGTTGAGTTGTTCAAGAATTTAAAACAGGTTCCAATAGTCAAATACTAAAGAAAAGTTCAACGATAAAAGTCAATCATGATTTAGGATGCAAGTACATCTTACTTGTTAGAAAAACATTATAATACAATCTACGACATTGTCAACATCTTTTTTTCCGGATCTGGGCGCAGATCAAATTGAATAAAAAAGATTTATAGTTATAAAGGCTCGAAAATAAAATTGACATGAATATATACAACAAAAATATAATTTCAAAAGTTTTAAATAATAATCGACATTATTTTTAAAAATTAAATATTATTAAACTATTTCAGATCAAAATCGATGTTGATAAAAATATTTTTGTTTCTCTTCTACAGACTGCCAGACATTTGATGAAACTCAACGAAATTCAAAATCTATACATATCCGACTCAAGAAAACATTTGACATGAAAAGAACGTCTCAAAAATAGAGTCTGTCATCGAAATGGTTTTCCTCGATTAGAAAGATTTTGCAATGTAATTAATAAACTGTGTGAAGCCATGTTTCAGCAACATGTTATTTATCAGAAATACTTTACATTTCCCAACATTAAAAGAAAATGTAACCAATTATTTTTCTTATTGAAATAATTATGAAAATGTAATAGAACATCGTGATTTAAGTTTATAGCTCTTAAAATGAAAAGCAGTTTCTTCCAAGCAGCGGTCGTGTCGTTACTGCTATATGGATGCACTACATGGACGCTAAGTAAACGGATGGAGAAAAAGCTTGACGACAACTACACAAGACTGCTACGAGCAATATTGAACGAGTCCAGGGGGCAACTCCCCACAAAGCAGCAGCTACACGGCTACCTAGGAGGTTCCCGTGGTGTAATTGTTATCATTGTAGGAAATGGACACGGCAATACGAGTTCAAATCCTGAGACTGATGGCATTTCACATAGCACTAATACCCTTGGTAAAGGTATGAATCCAATTATTCTCCCTCCAGCTATGGGGAAATAGTAAGGTAGACTTGGTTCTTCAGCCTTGGTGAGACAACTGGAAGGAAAACTCTGAATTCAAACCTGTTAAACTCCGCTAAAAAATTAACCTCGTCTCATATCCTGTCCGAGTGGAGGGGTTGGTAAATATGTACACGGCCATCAACCACCCGTCTCGAAAACTATCAAAGTTAGACGAAACAGATATGCAGGACTCTTCTGGAGAAGTAGGGACGAGCTCATAAGTGATGCACTCCTATGGACCCCTTCACATGGCCCCGCAAAAACAGAGTGACCTGCTCAAACCTACAATCAGCAACTCTGTGTAGATACGAGGCGTAACCCTGAGGACATGCCTGAAGCGACGATTGATTGGGAGGAGTGGCGAGAGAGTGTCAGGGATATCCATGCTGATGGCATGACAAGATGAGATTATGATTCCGTACTTAGGAAAACAAACGATTTTATTTAATCTATAAATCACTCGTGTCTCGCACTTAAATTAAAATATGGATTTTCTCTTCAAAGATGTTTATAAAAATATATCAGTTCCATAAGATGATAGAATATAATTATTTAATTGTTGATGTGTCCAGCAAGACACATGGCGTAACGGTTATAGGCGTTGGTTCCCTGAGCTTCTAAGGAGACAATCATCTGCAGGTTCAATTCTTACTATAGGAGAGTAATATACAGGAATACTTAACACTTGTACCCGGTTATGGCTAACGGAATCAGAACAGGCGACCCCCGTGGTTTCAATAAAGGACGTAGTTCGGAGTTCCGTGAAGGTTCCCGAGTTCGACAAACACCTGAAGAAGGCCGGAGGACATATCGACCGAAAAGTTGTGGAAATAATAATAAAGATGAAAACAATAGTCCGAAAAATCTTAATGATAAAAATTATTTACTTGCTCTTCTATTATTTAGTTTTATCGTTTAGGGTAAAACATGCCGTTTATAAGTATTATTTAGTGTAAGAATTTTATTGACAAAAACGATTGTAAAATAGATATTGATAAGAAAAACAATAGATTACTGTAATTGTTATGAACTGTTAAGTCTTGAACCCTTATCAGGCTTAAAAAAGAGATTAAGTTAAGACTTAATTCAGTCAGTAATATAAAAATTATTCAAAGATGTTTTTTGCAGTACAGAATTCAATTCTGGCAATAAAAAAGACCAAAAGTTTTATTCATAATAAAAATTAAAACATAAAGATGTTATGCTAGATAACCGTTTTCGTTCCTTGCTCAAAAAGGCTAAATCGTGGAAAATATGCAATAAAAAACCGCAAATATGTGGGGGGAAGAAAAAAATTTTCAAGAATATACTGAAATAATATCAAGTCACAGCAGGCATTCTCTCTGTTTACAGAGAGACGGTCTGCCGGACAAAATCTATGTAGAAACAGTCTCCAATACTTTTAAATGGAATGAAGACTGTGACTAGATCAACACAGAGAAAAATATTTATAGTAACAATAATTACGTTTTCTTGTTCTTGCTAAATCGTATAAACATTTTCAATTGTCTCTTTAAAATATTTTTCATTAAATTTTATCGGAATTTTATTAATTATTTTTCTTGTGTTTAACATATCTTTCTGCGTGCTCGGAATATTGGAAGATTGTTACCTTTTGTATATGGATATTTCGAAGAAAAAAAAATAAATAAAAAGACAGTGTTCTACCAATTTCATTTGGAATGTAAAAAGCGATGAAACTGAAAATTACATTAGCGATGCTGGCATCAGAGAATATTGAAATGTACTACTATATTTATCTGAGGTCTTTAACACGTGTCGTAGAATACGGGTGAAGTTTCTTTCATAAACGATATATATATATATATATATATATATATATATATATATATATATATCAGCGAAATGATATTCAGAAGAAACAACATTTTAAATGTTCAAGTTATTCATACCAAGTTATAATTTCATACGATGCAATATTAAGAAACATGCCACAATCAATTCAGATTCCAGAGTACCTTCACAATTAATAAAAATATTTTTAAAAAATTGACAGAAGCAAAGATGTAATTTATTTACTTGTTTGCATACTCTGTCAAAAGATTATTATGATGGTATTTTTTTAAACAGAGCAACAACTGACACGAAATCAAATCTAGGGTTTTACAATTAAAGACTTTCATTGGATCAACGTTTTCACTCACAGATCCTCGACTAGGGATGAAAATTCTTCCATCGAATGTCTTCGAACTTTGAATCCAAGAAGCTTTAACATGAAACTAAATTGTCCCCCAAACACCGTTTTGAAGTTGAATAAACAGATAGTTTGCCTCATCCAAATCTAAATGAATAGATAATTTTTTAACGAAAATTTGAAACGATCGCTGCTTGGAAGACACTGTGCTTCATTTTATCGGTCAGTTGTGACTTCCATATGACCGAAAGTCTATTGATAGAAGTTCATGCCTTTGCTAGTCGCGTGTTGATGTCTGTCTCAGTTGATGAGACACTGCTCCCTAAGTAGGTGAACTTGTCAACTAGTTTCAGGGTGCACCGATTAAAGCACATCTTGTCTGCATTGAGATGGAGGCCGATGCCTGAAGCGGCTCCTTCCAGACGATGTAACAGGGTTTCGGCTTGGGCGGATGCATTTGCCAAAAGCGTTATATCATCGGTGTAGTCGGCATAGGTAATTGTTTTAGCGGGGTACCTTCTGCTTCTTTCTTGTGTTAGCTTGAAACCGTTTTCTTTGATTTTATCGATAAATGTTCTTAGTACGTAATCTAGGCAGATGGTAAATAGGTATGAGGCTAGTGTGTCTCCTTGTAGTACTCCAGCTACAATGTCAAGTAGCCTGTGCCTCCATCCGGAGAACGGACTTTTACTTCGATGTTTCTATAGAGGATCCTTATGGCTGCGACGGTTTCTTTTGTTAGGCCGTAGGCGAGAAGAATTTGCTCCATCTTAGCTCTGTGAATGGAGTCAAAGGCTTTAGTAAAGTCAAGAAATAATATTGTTTCCTGTATTTTTTTTTGAGCGTACACCTTCAAGAATTCGACGGATAGTCAAAATTTTTGAGGCCGTGGATCTATATCTCCGAAAGCTATTTTGGTTTTTTCTAAGTATGTCGTAAATTTTGTGTTCTATGAGGTTGCGTAGTAGGGAATGGTATATCTTAGTCGCTATGTATGTAGGGGTTATACCTCGCTAGTTTTGGCTCATCCGAGGTCGTCCTTTTTACAGAAGTGGAGGATGTCTCCCTTCCTCCATTTGTCTATAGGATTTTGATTAGATACGGGATTACAGTGTCGGAGCAGTATGTTGTCGAATTTTCTGGTCTTCCACACTTCTGGGGGTATTTAATCGAGCTCTTCAGCCTTTTTATTTTTATTTTTTCTCAATACCGAGTCGAGTTCTTCTTGAGTAAACGGTCTTACTTTGATGTCTAATAACTTACTTATAATTATCGTGATTGGTTCATAAGTAACTTCCTGAGGGTTCCTGAGTAAATTCTTGAAATGCTGTTTCCACAGATATATTCGATCTTGTTGGCTGGTAGCTTTCAGTTTAGCTTTGGCAGGGCTATTCCTTCTGCTCACTTCGTTTATCGTTTGCCATGCTATCCTAGATTGTCTATCTTCAACCGAGTCTCTTATCTTATCGATCTTATTTTGTATGTATTCTGTCTGTTTTTTTAGCTACATATTAACTAATTGATTTTGTGCCTTTTTAAGTTTCAGGGCATTGGTATTGGTAAACGGCAATGCTCCTAGGAAGTGAACACGGCTATAAGAGTTCAAACCCTGAACGAGGCTGTTTACACGTCACGTAGCGTCGATACCCTTGAGAAAGGTATGAATCCAATTATTCTCCTTATATGGGTAAATAGTAGGTTTAAACCTTAGTATGGCAACCGGTCAAAGGAAAAGAAAACTGAATTTTAACCAATCGTAGACTTACAAAAGGATGGGTTCCGCTAAGTTATTCGTGCCCAAGACATGTTATATAGCAACGCTCCAACAACAAAGTTACAGAACAAGTGCGTGAAAAAAGTTAAACGTCACAGAAAAATCGCCGAAAAAGTTGTAAAGGTTAACCTTGCAACAAATAAAATAATCTACTAATATAATTAATTACCATCCTTCATAATGTTACAGTATTGAGTTATTCAATATCAAAAAATGTCTAAGTGGCCGTTGAAAGTTAGTGAGTTTGACTTCAATGACGTTAAAGTCCACAGACATAATACTTATGATCAAGACTTGATGTAACCATTGGTTCATACATAATCTTGGAAGTTATAATATGCTTCATTTTGTTTTGTTTTACCTTTTCTTTTTCCTTTTTTTTTTTTTTTTGAATCCTTTGTTTTGTTTTATCTTTGTTTTGCAATTTTTTTGTTTGTTTTTTGATTTGTTATTCCGTTACGATTGTCTTAAGTGCAATGTGAAAAAAGCAACAAAATGTCCAAAAAGTAAGGATTGCTGAATATACATTCATTAACAAATATAATTATATGAAAGCCATATGATGTCTTTACATTTATTAATTAGTTCTTTATACGCAGGTGCGCTTGAAGTACGATATTAAAATAACTCGTTATGATTTTGCTTATAAATCAAATTGGCTAGGATAAGATCAACTGCAAAAGTTGTATTCTGATAGAGTCGCCATGATTCCTGATTTCATTTCAAAACTTCATCCATTCTACGCTATTTCATAATTATATTAAATTCCTTCCTTCTTTATCAATTCTTTCCTCAGAGAATCAATTTAATTTTGCTGCTTCTCACTGATATTCAATCAATAAATTGTGTTAATTATTTAACATGTTTGTCTGCACGTTTAAAATTCCTCACATCAATAATTATTTGTTGATAAATTGATTTTAACGTCATGCCAACCTGTCTAATGTTATGTTATGCCTATGGGTTTGGGAATCGCATTCCTTGTAAATTTTCTGTGTATATAGTTTGTTTCTTTAGGGTTTTTTGCTTGTAGTTTTACGATATTCGTATCTAATACAAATAGGTGTTTCCTGATGGCGTAGTGGCTAACGTGTTGAATTGTAGCATGGTTGAAAGTGAGTACGAACTTCAGTCGGTCTATTGCCTTCAGTTTTGGACTATTAAACTTAAGAAGCGTATGAACCCCCTTATTCTTCTGGATATGGGTTAAATAGTATAATTGCCTTAGTAGAGGGTGACCCGGAGGCTCCCTTTTTGATAGCTACTATATTAAGGTGTAGGGGAGGGCGCTGCTCCTTTCCCTGGATTGCTCCACTTTACCCATGATCCTTACGTTATAATGCTGAGTGTTAAACAAGGTGGTATCAAGTACCATTTTTTGAGTCTTTGATATGACTCGAATTAGGATTGAAAACCGGGTAGAGTGTTCGCCAATGGTCCAGGAGACCGCCGTTCAATCCCAGGTCACGTCATACCAAAGACTTTAAAAATGGTACTTGATACCTCCTTGTTTAACGCTCAGCAATATAAGGTACGTATCAAGTGTAAAGTGGAGCAATCCTGGGAAAGGAGTATCGTCCTTCCCTATACCTCGGTGTAGTAGCAATTGAAAAGGGAGCCTTCTGGTCGTCCTCGACTAGGGTTGCCAACTTTACTTACTAAGTATCATTGCTATTCTGTAAGGGTATTAGGCATCAAATCAACCACGAAGGTTTATATGTCATTAAACAATGAAACCAACCCTCGCCTAATACAAATAACTTACAAATAGTTGGATGGTTTCAGGTATTCATATATGATATGAATAATTGCATGATTTCAATAGATGATTTCTATTCGATAAAAGTCATTTTTTGCTCAGTTTTAAGTTATCAAGTAATTATCAACAACCCTTAGTAATCAAATATAGATTCAAGTACCTATTTTTAATACAAATAATTTACAGAATTACATCAATTATTCCTATCGAATATGAATAATTTTTAAACAAATCTAAATGAATAATAGACCAGACCCTTAAAGTAATCACCACGCTAGGTCAGAGTGAAACTGGGAGTGATGGCAATAACGGGTTACTCCACATTCCCCAGATCTTTTGAACTGGAGTTTCATAATCAGATGCATTTTAGTGTCATACCCGTACTAATATTTTTGCTGGCGTCTCATCCATCGGCAGGGTATACAGTTTTCCTTCCTAACGACTGGTTGGTAAAGAATCTAGTCTACTCTCGACCATTTACCCATATTTGGTCGGGAGGAAAAGGGAGGATTATAGCCTTTCAAAAGGGTATTAGCCTGAAGGGAAACGCGAACAGGCTTTTCTAGTATTTGAACTCAGGCATACGATTCCATTTCTCTTCACCATAGCAGTTACTCTAAAATGAAAAAAAACTCTCTTAATGAACGAATAAGCCAAACGTCTCTTGTGATGTAATTTTTTTTTCAGTGCAAAATTCTCGGATATATTAGTTAATACTGATAGCAGCAAACATAGTCAGTAATAACCGCTTTTCAAATGGAGAGCTTACCCATAAACTCAAGCAATCTTGATCAAGTTTTGAAAGTATTGACTTTGGTAAGTGTAAAGGTTTCAATGTTTTGGAAACCTGAGACATAATTCAGCAGCTCCACATATTTTGAGACCAGTAAAAGTGTCTAATATCATTGAAGTGAAGCCGAATTTTCCTGATACTCTCCGAGAACTACTCACTGGATTTGCCTCTATGACTTGGCGGGTGGTCTCGTAATCCACGCTTTTACAACTACCGGACAGAACCTGGTCGTCGAGATACTTGTAATCCGAAGAAACGTTCTTCCTCACTCATATTACTCTATAAAGATCAAGTGCGCACATCAAAACATTTCAATTGCTTTGGTAACGTTACAGCCCAGTTCGAAATCGAAAAGCAAAGTTCCCAAAGTAGACAACACTGCACGTTTATCTAAGCAGCTTTCAAATTACAAAACCAGTAAAGCAATATAGAGCGCGTCAACAAACCAGCTACCACGATAATACAAACCACATTGAATGCCGACCAATGTTTGAAATAATCGGCCAATAGATATCCACGCTGAAAAATACCCAATAACTACGAAACTCTTGACACATTCTAGTACATTAGATTGGTTATATAAGTCACTTTAATTAGGAATTTAAACTTTAGCGACTGAATTTTGACAATTTAAATAATCCGTAAAGAAGTAAAAGTTTATATTATTTGTGTAAATTTCTGGGGTTAAGCTTGATAATTGATATTACTTTGAATATTCGGACTGTTGACCTCATCTTTATTGTTATGTTCACAACTTTTCGGCCGATATGTCCTTCGGCCTTCATCAGGTGTTTCATCTCGAACTCGGGAATCCACGCTGAATCTCGAACTGAAAACTTTATTTGAACAACAGGGGTAGACTGTTCCAATTTTTTAACCAGGACCGGGTACAAGGACACGTTGCACAGTGAATAAGGTATTTTGCAGTTATGTGCTTCATCGGGAAGTTGCAGGTTCAATCCCAGTAACACATAAAAATAACAAGGAATACATACTATAATATATCACTTATATTCGGTCATAGTTAATAGAATTGGCACAGTTCAAATAAAGATCCTCTCTGGGTTCCTGAGTTCAACATAAAAAAAAAACCTGAGGAAGACCAAAGGACATATCAGCCGAAACGTTGTGAATATTATGGTAAAAAACAGGTCAACTGTACGAATATTCTAAGTAATAACAATCAAAACTGATATTTCAAAAAAACATTAAATGCAAATGATTTTGGCTGAGCAGAATAATATTTGACCCATTAAACCAAGAATGATGTGTCGTAGTTACAGGTAAACGAAGAAGAAGGTCCTTATTTACAATGAAAAATTAAATATGAAAAAAGGAAGAAGAAGAAGAAGAAGAAGAAGAAGAAGAAGAAGAAGAAGAAGAAGTTCTAACTCATTTTTCTCATTGTTTACATTCACAGATTCCATGACGAAAAGAATTCACCCAGGAGAAAATAGTATAAAAATGTTGAAATAGCAACTGTCGTGTATGAGTAGTTGACTGCAACAACTGTAATAAGAAAAAAGAACCGGTTCCCCAGACTGTATTATATATTCATTGTCACTATTGTAAATCCACCACAGTCTCTAGAATCATGCTTGAGTTTCATGAAATCTCTAAAACTTAAGATTTTACGATCAAAATTCACGTAAACAACATAAAAAATATTCCTTTTTTTCCATTTCAAATACGTCTGTGTTCATTGCAAAGTCTGAGTTCAATTTTTGTCTTTTCGTTTTTGTTCAAGAGAAAATGTAATTTTAGGTTATTTTTATTTTTCATTTCTTGAACAACAAATCACTACATTTCTGTGTTTGTTGATGCCATTCTGATAAGGAATGACATCTCATTTCCTTTTACGCTATGTCCTCTTCCGTCTGCGACATTCGAACATCGCTTGGGTCATTATCAAATCGACATTACTTGCCTATGTTTTTGTCGCGGGCATCCAAGTCGTAGTTGATGGAATCTTATCAATGATTCGATGCCAATAAATGACTTTTGGAAAAGTAATTTGAAGTTGGGAAAAGCTGCAGAGAATTTAACGCAAGATCCAATGTAAAAGAAACAAGCTGACCAGATGATGCTTATTTCATGTGCAAAACGACATTTCAAATTGTAAATCAGGATAATAATTTATGTAGTTTTCCAAAGTACAAAGTAACTTTATGATTATCGTCATAAAAAACAGTAATTAGAAAACCGAGTACGATCTCTGAAAGAGGGTTTCCTATCTCTGCTTATCAGGAAGATCTTTGTTAAGGCATGAACTCACGATCCTCCGCTTTATTCTACTGACGGATATTGGGAAAAATGCTCTAACACTAACTGGATGGATTTTCGTGCTTTTATGAAGAAGTTAATCATATTTACCAACCCCTCCGCTCAGGTAGGATATGACACAAGGTCAATTTTTCAGCGGAGTTTAACAGGTTTGAATTCAGAGTTTTCCTATTCCTAGACTAGTTGCCTTACCAAGGCTGAAGAACCTAGTCTGCCCTACTATTTTACCCATAGCTGGAGGGAGAATAATTGGATTCATACCTTTCCCAAGGGTATTAGTGCTATGTGAAATGCAATCAGTCTCGTCCAGGATTTGAACTCGTCTCGCCGTGTGCATTTCCTACGACGATAACCATTACACCACGGGCACCTCCTTATGGAGAAGTTAATGAGCGAGTTGATATTTTGTGAACTTCTCACTCAGTCACTGGTTCCCTAGTTTGCTTTTTTGGTCGTGGAGACCCTACCCATAAAAGCATGACGGAACTTATAATTCTCCGAGTCTATAAATGTGTTGAATTAAGACCGGTTGATATTACGATGTCAAGTCTTCCCAACTATTTACACATACGAGGATAATAGGTTTCTAGCCTTTTTCCATACGGGCACTTTTATTGATAGTACACACATGAAACTCTTGTCCACTGCGATGTAATCTCCTTCGGCTGCAATGCATTTGTACCGTTCCAACAACATCTGGAAGACCCTATGGAAGTCCTCCTGTGTGAGCCTTTCAATGACCATCGTCACAGCCTCTTTTATCTCCTCAATTGTCTTATAACGACAGCCTCTGAGCTTAGGGAATAACCAAAAGTCACTGGGAGCAAGGTCTAGACTATAGGGAGGGTAAGGAACTGTCTTGATGCCCATCTTGGTCATATAGTCCCTGACAAGGGTGGAGTTGTGGACTGGTGCATTGTCCTGGTGAAAATGCTACTGACCCGATTTAAAGAGTGCGAGCCTCTCCCAATGGAATCTCTTCCTGAACTCCCTTAAAACCTCAACATAGTAACCCTAACCCTTTGGCCAATCGACTCTGGTGTATTGATTTCCTTACTCCTCTAACACCTCTCATAATCCCTCACAGACTCCCTCCCTTACTTGAATCTCTCATGCTACTCAAAAACTGATGCTCGATTCATGCAAGATGCTCCAAAAGCAGTCTGAAGCATTCCATTCTTTCAGTGGCATTTTTTCCAAGTTTATCACAGAATTGTATTGCATATTGTTCTTCTAAAGTGTCAGATTGCATTTTTGAAATTTACCAGCTGTTACAATCAGGCTTTCGTATGGTGTATTCCAATTCCTGCTGTAGTTGATCATTTGAACCTGCAATCATGAGAAATTGGTCAGTCATATCATAATGTGTGTAGCAATAACATACTGTATTTTCAAGAGTCTACGGCAATTTTAAATGCCTGTACAAAAAAAGGCATGAAACCGCGTATACGAATTGAGACTATTTGGTAAAGGGATTATCGTCATAGGGAGAGGAGTTGGCAACCCAAATTCAAGTGCTAAACATTGTTACCGTTTTACATAGGTCGAAAACTAATAAGAAGCATACCGTTCAATTATTAAATTGTCTAACTGAAAGGGAATGGAACATCACTGAAAGCGGCAAGTAGTCAACGTAGATTGATCATGTGAGCAATGATTGTTCCACGCTACAAAAGGAGCAATCGTTCTTTTCTTTTATTGATGAAACCGACCGTATGCTAATGGACTTGCTTTTTTTTACCTGTTTTCTACCCTTGTTTGGTTTGGTTTTATGGCATGTCAACCATTGTTGGTTATTTTAATGCACGTTCTATAGATAACATTTTAAAATGAGCCTGCGTTCATTTTTTCTTTACACACAGTTAAATGGTTTTAAACATTTCTATCAAACACGAATAATTATATTAACTATCAATCATTTTCTGTAAACATTTAAATGTATATATATATGAAAATATATATATATATATATATATATATGATTTTTAAGTTAATAGTTTGTTGGTAATTTCATTTTTAAACTAGTTAGAACAAATTTGTTTACACAGTAATATTGCTATTTTTTGTATATAGTTAAATGGTTGAAATTAGTACTCTTTAACGCGAATAATTCTATTCAATAAAAATCATTTGTTTACACACAATGAAGTATTGCTGTTGTATTGTCGGGAGATTGGAATGGAAATGTTTGTTAAATAGACGCCTTAGTGGCTAAAAGCTTAATGGATAAAGATGACACAGGCTTACAAAAATAGGAAAAGAGTAACAAGATGATAAGACAATTAACCAGGTGGTCATGACACATTGATCCGAGAAATGAGATGACCTATATATAAGGCTACGGAAATTATGGACGAAAGCCCGGAAGCAAAAAGTACCGGAGTCGTCAGACAGAAAGAAAATACTTTCGTGACTGACCAGATGTGAGTTAATGTGTTTATAAAATTAGCTATGTTCAGATGTAAGCCAGAATCTCGGCCAACGGTCGAAATGAAGAGATCTCCCGTCAATTCCCCGAATGTACTCATAAACTCTTCTAATTTCTCTTTCTTAGACTCCACACTCGTAGCAACCCGGAAAACAAAGAAAATAAGTTATATTTTTTTATATAAGTGTTCATCATTTTTTGTTATCAAGTCCAGCTCCTGTGTGCAACCCGCTAAGAAGAACAGCAGGAGCAGTATACAATAATACTATTTAGCACTAATTATTCTATTCAAAATTACTCGTTTGTTTGCGCGTAGTTAAATGGTTGAAGGTATAGCTATGTATCAGTAACAAATCAATTAAACATCTAATCTTTGATTACATTTCGTTACATGATCAAAAACTGTATTTCTAATTATTCAGTTTCGCATAAATCATTTGTATTTGCATAATTTAAATGTGAAACAGTTCTGTTTGACTCATAGATAAGACCCGACCAGGTGCTACCACGCGGAGCAGAATAGACTCCGGAGCAATGAAAATGAAAGGGTATACCATATTCAATAAACCTCCAAGACTGGAACCTTAGCAATCTTATAGATTAATGTCATATCCAGGACACTGATTCGAGGAGTCTTACTCTTCTGCAGAGATGTAGTCCGTGTATTCTATAGCCCCAGCCGACTGACCTCTAATCCCAAATATTTCTAATTTATTTAATTTTTATTGATAAAAGTTATGTAATTACACATCTTATGTTTTGGCATTTTATGAATGAAACTTATGTAAATCAATTTAATATGAAATAGTTTTTTGTAAATTTATGTATCATGATATTTTATGAATGAAACTTATACAATGTTATCTCTAACATATTTAATAAAATAAAAAGGCAACATGAGAGCAAATAACATTAAGCGAGATAAAAGGATTAAATTAGAAAAAAAAAGCGAATTCTTTTTTAATATTATATATATATATATATGTGTGTGTGTGTGTGTGTGTGTGTGCGTGTGTGTGTGTGTGTGTGTGTGTGTGAGGACGTATATATATTTGTCTGTGTGTGTGAGGACATGTATATATGTCCGTGTCTACGTGCGCTTTTTTGACATTTTTTTTATATATTAATTTATTGAAATTTATAAAAAAAATATTTATTTGCGTGAAAATTCGAATAAAAAAAAGTTACTTCATTTAAAATCAACGATTTGAAACTTTGAACAATGTAAATTGAAAAAAAAAAAAGAAATTCGATATGTAGCAGACGACTATCGTATCAAGGAAAAATGAAGATTACCAGTCATTTCCAAAATATAGTCATGACATGAGACTAAATTTATTAGATATGAATATATTAGTAATTAAAAAAAGGCTATTAAAGAAATTAAGTTGTCTGAATGACTATTTTAAGGTGCAACGTTTTATTTTCGAATGAAAGATAAATTATTTGGGAGTTAAGATAGGAAGCAACCTCGGTGATAAAGTTACTATTAGACAATAGATTGTGAACAAAAAAGATATGCCCAAGAGGAAATAGATAGATTGGTGAATAAAACTTGATAAACTAAGAAATACAAAAAGAAGAATATAATGGGAAACGAAGTCGACGTTATAACGTTTCGGTTCTAACGAACCATCATCAGAACGAGGAAGGATGATATCTAGTGATGTTAAATCTCAAATGAGACCCTTTCCCCGTATGTATAGTATTTCCTTATTGTTTTTAAATATCCATCAGTATTAAATCGTCACTAGATATCATCCTTCTTAATCCTGAAGGTGGTTCGTTAGAACCGAAACTTTATAGCATCGACTTTCAGTCTCATGAAACCCATCTCTTTCTCGGGTCACCTTGTTTATCAATTTTTCTCAATATTGTCGCATTTACTTCCATTATTTACTTTCATAGAGAGATAGATATAGAGAGAGATAGATAGATCTTTGAGTCTTTATTTTAAACGTAGATAGTAAATGCACATTTCAGGGTAAATTTTGGTGTCTCTAATAATAACAATTTTGTATCAATAATTACATTCAGAATGTGAATATTCAAGTAGCCTCTTTTCGTAAGAAAGTAAAATGCTTTAGATAAATGTACACATATATTTGCCTCTTGCCGGAGACGAAATCTGCAACGTCTTCTACATGCATGATGACATTCTTAAGAAGATACTACTCTTTATATATAATATAAATTAGGTGATATATAGAATTCGTAACAAGCGGTAAATAAATATGATTAAATTTAGATGCATTTTACAGTTTGTGTGTAGGACGGTGAAAAGAAACGGGCACTACGACCAAATTTTTTATGCATGTGCTCTTTCTGCAGTGTAAATAAATGACATTTCTGCACAAACATTAAGAAATTGCATTTGATGTGCTTACGTCAATTTAATGCGATCCCCATTGGCCATACTTAAATAGTTCATGATCGAATGATAGCTTATTTCAAATGAACAGTCTAACCACATTCAGGTACACCTACTTGTCTTTGTTTGAGTTTGTGAATTATCCCCCACAGAAAAGAATTTTTACGACACAATCATACGCCGTAACTTCAAATGTCAGTCAACCGACAAAAAAGAAAATAGTTTACGTCTCCAGTTGTTTGTGCGTAGATTCGAGTCAAGCAAACTTCTGCGGTCTTGTCAATATTGTTGTTTCGAAGATTCAGTGAATACTCAATGGGTCATTATTTAATAATCTAAAAGTAGCAGAGTAAGCTTTTAAAACTATGGTTATTAAACAAGAAAATTTGTCTGCTTTCAATGAAAGAGTATTGTCTTCAAAAATAAAATAAAGTAACTAGTTAAACATTCGTATGGAAGAGAAAAAGGTTTTCTTTTTCAAATGTCAAAGTGAGACTAATATGTTTACTTGAAAATAAATAATAATAAATCAAATTATATCTCTGAGAAAATTTCGATTGACAAAATCAGAGAAAATGGCTTCGTGCTGACAAAGAAAAGAAGCAGAAGGTACCCCGCAAAAACAATTACCGACGCCGACTACGCCGATGACATAGCGTTACTGGCGAATTCACCTAACCAAGCCGGAACACTCCTGCATAGTTTGGAACGAGCCGCCGCAGGTATTGGCCTCCATATCAATGCACTCAAAACTGAATATATGTGTTACAACCAAACAGGTGACATTTCCACACTAGACGGAACCTCTCTGAAACTAGTACACAAATTCACCTACTTAGGAAGCAGCGTCTCATCAACCGAAAAGGACATGGACACGCGACTGACGAAAGCATGGACAGCTATCGATAGACTCTCGATCATATGGAAATCAGACCTGACCGATAAAATGAAACGCAGTTTCTTCCAGGCAGCGGTCGTATCGATACTGCTATATGGATGCACTACTTGGACGCTAACTAAACGGCTAAAGAAGAAGCTAGACGGCAATTACACAAGAATGTTGAGAGCAAGATTGAACAAGTCCTGGCGGTAACACCCCACAAGATACCAACTATACGGCCACTAGCCTCCCATCACGAAAACTATACAAGTTAGACGAACCAGACACGCAGGACACTGCTGGAGAAGCAAGGACGAACTCATCAGTGATATACTCCTATGGACCCCCGCATATGGCCAAGCAAAAGCAGGACGACCAGCTCGAAAATACATACAGCAGCTATGTGAGGATACGGGATGTAGCCCCGAAAACCTGCTAAAAGCGATGAACGATAGGGAGAAGTTGCGAGAGGGGGTTAGGGATATCCATGCTAGCGGCACGACATCATGATGATGATGATGATATATATATATATATATACAGAACCAGTAATGAAGATGATTGTTTCTCTGTCCTGCATAGAGCTGGAGATAAATCCCACCTGAAATTCCTTGAGGCAATTTATATTTCCACGAATCGCCCCTTTCTATGCAGGCAGTTAAACAATGATACTTTAAATATTTTGGGGGAACTGCTAGATACTGGGGTGACTTGGACTTTTTTTTTTTTTTTTACACCTCGTATCAGGTAATCCAGATTATATAATTCATACCTCCGTTTTTACCTAATTTCCGGTGTATAAAACTTGAAAAGCGCCGGACGAAAGGACTTTCGTTTATTTTATTATTTTATTTGAGTTCCCCTTCTTTCATTAGCAATAATGTGTTTGCTAATCAGTTTATATAAATTTTCCTGTGCCAGAAATTTAATAAAATATTCTAAGGTGAGGTACAGCCCTAAAATCATTGGTATTTTAAATAAAATTATACATTTATGTATCTTCTTGACTGCTATAAAAATTAGATCTTTCTCCCTCAATCTTGCCAGGACAAAAACAGCTCCGGGTTATATAGTTCGACGTATTAGGAAAATAAAATGCCGTAATTCTACTAATGTATTTTGTGCATTTTTAAAGGACGAAATTTCTTATTTCATGGACTCAATAGAGTCTGTGAAATTTCGTTTATATGGTAAGTGGAGATCATGTTAGTCTTCTCTCAGCTTTTTCAATCTTCTTCGATTTTCAAAGTATCTAACCAATAACTCTGCTCGATTAAAGTGTAAGTTATCGAATAGCACCCATCATTTCTTGAACCTCTTAATTAAAAAGAAATATGGTTCAATTAGCAGACATATTTTTAATTTTTTCTTCGTATGTTTTGTCAGATAGTGAAAAATTTCTGTTATCCAGGGGGGGGCTTCATTTTTGTGTTCCCCCCACCCCGTTGTATTAATTCGGCTGATGTATTCGCCGAAGTTGAATTATTGTTCATGCAGTTAAAGAGACATTCTTTAGCTGCTACTGCTAATATTGCTTACTTAAATGTTCGTCTGGCTGACTTGGCTCAGACTTTTGTTAATACCACTGTCGATTCTCAAAGTTTCCCGTGGCAGAGGATGCATTTTGAATCGGCAAAACAACTAAAAAGGAATAATGATATTGTTCTTACCACACCTGATAAAAGTTGCTGGCGTGGTGATTTTGAATAAAGCCTATTATCTAAGCAAAATGGATGCTATTCTGGGGGAAACTGGCAAGTTCCTAAAACTTGGGGACTTGACTTTTCATGATACTCATAAAATTGAAAAAAAGCTGCAAAAGTGTTTTCATGAGTTATTCAAAAGTAAATTGATATCGAACGAGATCTATGAATTTATTCGTCCAGTTGGTTGGCAGAGACCGAGAATGTATGGATTACCAAAATTCATAAATCCGGTATTCCTCTGCGGCCTGTATTTTATATGTGCCATTCTGGTCAGCATTCTTTGGCTAAATGGTTTGTAGAAGTCCTTAACCCCGTTTTAAAATTCTATTCCGGGTGCTGTGTTAAGGACTCTTTTGCCTTTTCCTCTATTATTCGTCGACTACCCGTTTGTATGGAGTCCCAATTCCTGGTCTCTTTTGATGCTGTCTCTCTTTTTATGCAGTCAGTTAAACAATCATACTTTAAATATTTTTTGCGAAACTGCGACATACTGGGGTGACTTAGATTTTTTTTGTTTTTGTTTTTTTTTTTTACACCTCGTATCAGGTAATCCAAATTATATAATTTATACCCCCGTTTTTACCTAATTTCCGGTGTATAAAATTTCAAAAGCGCCGGACGAAAGGACCCTCGTTTATCTTATTATTTTATTTGAGTTCCCCTTCTTTCATTAGTAATGATGTGTTTGCTAATCAGTTTATATAAATTTTCCTGTACCAGAAATTTAATGTATATATATATATAGAGAGAGAGAGAGAGAAAGAGAGAGAGAGAGAGAGAGAGAGAGAGAGAGAAGCGATATTGACCGATTTACCATCTCCACTTATAAAAGAAAACTACCAACATTAATCCCTGTAAATCCTAGAAGCCCAACATATAAATACAAAAAACCTAGAATCAATAGAATTATTTTTGAAAATAGTGACATATTTTGAAATGCCGTTATTTATCTGTTTTTTGTTTTTTGTTTTTTTTTTAATATTCTATATTTCTTGAAAATATTCTATTTCCCTTGAAAGTGTTCTGCTTTCTAAATTCATCAGTATCTCAGTTTTATATAACACTGCGTTTCCGAAATTTTGTAATGTTACAAAAAACCTAAAAAAGTCTTACAAAAACAATCTTTATACATGCAAGCAACCTGTGACAATAGCCTATGAAAGGTACGAAAGTACTCGGGAGAATTTTGGTTAATTCCCCCGCCAATTCCAACCTGAAACCAATACACTTATCAGGAAACTTGTTAGAATCTTAATAAAATCATATAGTCAAGTAGGTAAGTAAATTAAAGCTGGCGATCTTAGTCGAGGGCCACCCGAAGGCTTCACTTTCGATAGCTACTACACCAAAGTGTAGGGGAGGATACTACTCCTTTTCCTGGATTGCTCCACTTTACCTGTACCTCATAATGCTGAGTGTTAAGCAAGGAAGCATCAAGTACCAATTTTTGAGGTTTTGGTATGACTTGACCTGGGACTGAACCACAGGCTCCTCGGCCATTAGGCGAACACAATAACCATCACGCCAATGTCCGGTAAACAAAATGTGTTTATCATTTAATCAAATATCCTTAAATGAAATGCCCAACTACATAAAAACGCACACACACACACACACACACACACACACACACGTGTGTGTGTGTGTGTGTGTGTGTGTGTGTTATATGCATATCTACAAGGAATGCCGCTTTACCAGATGGAAAAAAAGAAATGTCCTTATCATAAATTTGTCCCTAGTTTTGTACGCAAGAATGCTCCAAAATCACCAACAGATACCTGATACCACGGATCGTACAGAATCCAAGTATTGCTACTGATATATATATATATATATATATATATATATATATATATATATATATATATATATATATATATATATGAGATTATTTAATCCGGTAAATCTATAGTTAGTAACCATTCCAATCAGAATAATTAATTAAAAAAAAACAATAACTCAACAATGGGTTACATTAAGATGATAAATTTATGCGGGAGAAATAATTTTTTGTGGGGTGGGGAGTCTGGTTATTAATGTAAAAGAGTTGGTTTAATCTATTTTTTCTTTGATCTGAAGAAGTCCCGTTAATTTTTTTAGGGCATTGATTTATGTCAGTGCTTTTTAACGGAGGGGAAATGCATTTATTATCTTAATGTGACTTATTGTTGTTGTTATGTATGTATGTATGTATGTATGTATGTATGTATGTATGTATGTATGTATGTATATGAGTGTGTGTGACTGTGTGTGTGTTTGTGAGTGTGAGTGTATGTGTGTGTGTGTGTTAAGCGTGAGGAATGTTAAGATTTCATGGAATAAATTTGTATAAATTTAACAGATTCTATTTCTTTAACTTGAATGAAGAGTTCCTTTTCTTGATCAGAAAAGTTAATATTTGTTCAAGCATAAATATGACACAATATTTACATAAAATAAAAAATAGTTCAAGCATTTAAATAGCGGTTTGTTTTGTTTTAAAGTAGACAATATAAATTCTGCATGTAAAAAGATGTCCGATGTGCATGTTAAAGAGAAAGTAATATTTATGACATTCCATTTTATGTGTCAGCTAGACAATAATAATCAGTCGTAAGAAATGTTGTATTTGTATACGTATTTCTAGGATAGAAGTGTCAACAAAATGGAGAATAATATTTTGTTAACAAATAAGGTAAAGAGCGTTTAATGTAAACTATGGGGCACATTAAATGTTTCATCATGTTTTTTGTTGTTAGGTGAATCTGAAGCTTTGTGTCTGACTCCTTTGTCTTTTACCGCATTCACTTGTTTTCTCTTTGTCGAAGCAGTAAAGGATTAAGGGAGGAAGGGAAAGCCAAGGATACCTTTAGATTCAAATTTTATTTTTGGAGTTTATGACAATTCGAGGGTGTGGGTATGTTTTGCTGAATAAGTAGAAATAGTTACGCTCCATCAGACAAGGGGCTTGAAGAACATAAAAGAGTTATCTTTGCAAATTACAAGTCGATAGTCTGTCAAATTTATGCGTTTTCAGTGGGTACGTTCGACCGAGCCTGCTACGAGTTTGAAGAGACACAATGCGCTGCTAAGTTTGGGACTCAGCAGGCATGTACGCCCCCAAGCAAAACTGAGAAAAAGGTCGTCTGTCTCAGCCGAAGTGATAAATACTTTAAAGGAAGACCTCGTTGGCGCCAGTAAGCTACAATTTTTATGCATGCGCCAATTTCGCATTTTGTTAGAGGCTTCCCCAGAAACTTAATTTTGCATTTTACTTATTTTATGTCCTTTTTTTTATTTATTTCTAATCCCTACAAAATACATCACGAGAAACTGAATGTTACAAAATAACTGAAATTCGCTCAAAGGAAATAAAGACGAAAATCGTCAATCTGTAAGAACGTAATGTTTATTGAAAACTAAAGACGAAAGCGTTTTATCGCTTACTTATAAGTAGGCTCGAAAAAGGATAAAAAGTTGATTAATTTATCGTGGGTTTTAATTTGTTATATAATCTGGTTTCAATAGTGGAAGTGGGAAATATCCTTCAAATACTAAGGGATTTATCCAACAATTATTTCGATGCAGATCAATACTATGGTTTTCAAAAGGTGCTTATTGGTAAAAAACTGTGATTTTTCAATAATTCTGGAGCTTTAGGGAATGAGAATTACCCCATAATTAACATCGCTCTGAGGTCGACTTGGATCCAAAATGGTAGCACTTGATCCGGGTCAAATTGAACTGTATGAAATCAAAACTAATTGCAAACAAATGTCTTACAATATCTTAGAATAATCGAATAATGAGTGTTAAATAGCAATACTTGTAACCACCACACTGTATGAAAATAAATGATTAATATTGAACAGAATTATTAGTGTTAGTTACCAAGTCAGCTGTTGCTGTAATGTAGACCAACTACTTTTCTGCAAATGGGGTAAGACCACCCCCTGACTAGCGTCCAGGATATAACCTTAAACAATCTGATGGTGAGGTTCTAGTAATGTTCCGAGCTTTAGGGAATTCGGAGAATTCCGTCATTGCCATCGCTCTCGGGTCCAATCTGGCACGGAGTGATAGCACCTGATGGAGTCCTATCTATGAGTCAAATAAAACTAAACTTTGACCTTATGCAAAACTGAATTATTTGAAAGGAAAATGTTTGACTAAGCTGAATAGTTTGAAATAGAAATGTTTTTGACAATTAAACTGTGTACTTATAAATTAAATTGTTTGAAATAGAAACTATTTATTATAAAAATGGATTTGGCTTTAAATAACCTACAAAGGTTGGTATCCCATAAAACCAAAGCAAACAAACAATTATAAGTGTCAGTAATTATTGAAATCATTTAATTGTGTATGAGCAAAAGTAATTCCAGTGTGCGAATAAATTAGTTCTTAACTCGTTTAAAAATAAAATTACCGAAAAAATAATGCATTACAAATCATGCATATCTATTTATTTTCCTTCTTGTGCAAAAAAATGACCGATATTACGTTGTTAATGTTATATAGTAATACTTGAAACCATTTAACTGTGTACAAACAAATGAGTAATATGAAATAGGATTATAAGTGTTAGATATCAATACTTGAAACCATTTAACTGTGTACAAACAAATGATTTGTAATAAATTGAATTATACATATAAGATATAATTGCTACTGGTGCCCGTGGTGTAATGGTTATCGTCGAGTTCAAATCCTGGACGAGACTGATTGCATTTCACATGGCACTGGTACCATTGGGAAAGGTATGAATCAAATTATTCTCCCTCCAACTATGGGTAAATAGTAGGGCAGGCTGAGTTTTTCAGCCTTGGCGAGGCAACTAGTGTAGGAGAAGGAAAACTCTGAATTCAAACCTGTTAAACTCTGCTTAAAAATTGACCTTGTGCCATATTCTGCCCGAGCGGAGGGGTTGGGTAAATATGATATAAGATATAAATACTCGATGCCATTTGGCTGTGTGGAAACAAGTTGAGCTCAGCCTCTTTTAAACGTGTTTTCAACAAAATGTGTTAACACACCGTATGTATTTGATATATATGTATAAACTGCATTTTTATCTGTAATCTGCATAAACAGCATAATTATCTGTAATGGTTGATATGCAATAAAAGCAAAGCAAAACAATCCGAATGAAAGGATTTGAAAATATTACTTTTGTCAACGAAATTAATATTGTTTATAATAAATGATAGCTGCATTATTGATTCAATTAAGTGAATGTTGGGTAATTTCTTGCCATTCTTATTCATGTCTAATTTACTGGAAAATGATACCTAAATCTGCGAATAGTACAGAATTTTAGAATTATATATATATATATATATATATATATATATATATATATATATATATATGTCCGAGTAGAGAGTTCACCGTTGGTCCGGGTTGACCAGTGTTCTCTCCCAGGTCAAATCATACCAAAGACTCCAAAAATGGTACTTGATGCTTCATTGCTTAGCGCTAAAAGGCTAGGATCAAGGGTGAAGTGGAGCAATCCAGGGAACAGAGTAGCGCCCTCCCCCACACATAATTTTAGTAGGTTTTGAAAAGGGAGCCTTCAGGTCACCCTCGACTAATATCGCCAACTATACTTTTACTTATATATATATATATATATATATATATATATATTCATTAAAATTGGCATGGTCAATACGATAATGCTCACAAAACAAGGAAAAAGAAAAAAAATTCCATCGGAAGCTATTGAAATAAAAGCATCCAAAATTTGATTGTGTTTTTTGAACATTTTGAATAAAACCTTCCACTTCGTCCGGTAATAAAAATGCAGAAGAGACTGGTCTTCAACCGGATGTAAATCTGTATTAAATTGTTCAAACGGGTTCGTTTATGTTTTATAAATATTTCAAAAGATATAACTATGACATCCAGGTCACCTGAAGATGCTTGTACCTAAAGGTTCGTTTTTGTATATATATATTTTAATTCATTTATTTTGTTCTTACATGTGTGTTATACATAGGTATGTTTCCAGTTTGTTGCTTTCGTCAAAAAACACATGTTGCAAAAGGCTTTTTTAATGGGGTACTTAATGAGACTGGAACTCTCTCTTGTTTCCTGTATAACTGGCTTTTGGCTGGTCAAGTTGATTTATATTGGGGTTGTTGCTCATCTTTCCTAGTGTGTGTTTACTTTGGTCTGCTTTACCCGTCTTTGATATTCCATTAATTATATATATATATATATATATATATATATATATATATATATATATATATATATATATATATATATGTATGTATGGATAAAATATGCTAGAGAATAGTAAAATAACGTGTAAACAAAATTAGAAGACTTTTTCATATGACGTGTCGTTTAGTATCGGTCTTACGAAATATTGATAGTAAATATATTAAATTCAAGAAAAAGATATAAAATGAAATTAAAATTCTCATCAGACCAATCAAAGATTTAATTCCTCTGGTCGCGTTCATTTCCTACCGTCAGAAAAGGGTTCAAGTTGAACATCGAATTATAAAAAAAAGTCAAACCTTTTCTTGATGCAGTCGTCGAAAGACAAGTGATATCCAAAGGTAGGAAACTTATAGTTGTTTAAAAAAAAGAATCTTCGGGAAAATTCGAAATAAATTAGAATACGGTGATTCATAAAAACGTGTTCAATTTTAACCAGTATCAAAATTCGAAAAACTAATAATGTGATATAAATTAAAATAATTATGTATTTAAACAATTTATTTAGAAATATGAGAAAAACGTAACATTTAACATCCGGAAATTTTTAAAATTCTTCTGAGAGAGGAAAAACTCTGTTTTTAATTCTTAACGGCAAACGACTGAGTTTTTCTAAACATAATCAAATGAATAAATTGATAAAAAAAAAAATATTAATTTGAGAGAATTGTTTTTTTCTTTTGAAGGAGAGAAAATCTAAATATACATCTAACTTCAGCAAAATAACTCCCGCTTTATGATACGTAGCTTAGGACCACAGCATTTTTTCTGATCAAACAGTCTTCATAATTTTTTTCTCATTCGTCTTCGTAATATTTTCTATTATGTCCGACCCAAGCCCATTGGCTGCAAAAATCTATAGACAGCATTCAAGTCAAATTTAGCCTCTACATGTTCATTGGCTGGCTTCACGGTTCATGGGGAGTAAATCGGCTTTCTTTTATATTTATGATAATTTATCTAAAAAATAAATTTTATCTTGTTTTTTTTTCCTTTATTTTAAAACTATTCCACGACTAGGCAATTATTGTAACTCCTTTGTTACCATCTATGACACCGACGACGATAAACCGAACGCCATATAAAGCGAAACTATCTCACTAACCCTAACCCTACGTTGCCCATTCGGCTGGGGCTGTAGAGTACGTCGACTGCATCTCTGCATTGGCGTAAGACCCCGTAACGAGTGTCCTGGAATGTGACACTAAACTATCTGATGGTGTGGTTCTAGTATTGCTGGAGCTGTCGTGAAAGCGGAGTACCCCTTCATTGCCATCGCTCCCAGGTATACTCTGGACTGGTGTGTGTTACCAGATAAAGTCCTATATATGGGTCAAATAGAACTTAACTGTGGTTTCGAGAGTTTACTGTTTTTGCATTTAAACGGCGTATTTATGCTAAACTGAATTGTTTGCCCTACTACGAAACCGCATCGAACCCAAAATGGAAAACATCCTTAGGAAAAACCAAAATGGCTTCCGGAGAAATAGATCTACAACCTCACAAATACTGACCATCCGTAGAATCCTGGAAGGCGTTCGGGCAAAAAACTTACAGGCGACATTACTATTTGTCGACTTTACCAAGGCCTTCGATTCCATACACAGAGGGAAGATGGAGCAAATCCTACTAGCTTACGGCCTACCAAAAGAAACCGTAGCAGCGATAATGATTCTCTACAGAAACACCAAAGTAAAAGTACGTTCACCAGATGGAGACACGGAATACTTCGACATTGTTGCAGGAGTACTACAAGGAGACACACTAGCCCCGTACCTCTTTATCATCTGTCTAGACTATGTGCTTAGGACTTCGATCGACAAAATCAGAGAAAATGGCTTTGAGCTGACTAAGAGAAGAAGCAAAAGGTACCCCGCAAAAACAATCACGGACGCCGACTACGCTGATGACTTGGCGTTACTAGCGAATACGCCTAATCAAGCAGAGACACTACTACATAGTCTGGAACGAGCTGCAGCTGGCATTGGCCTACATGTCAATGCAAACAAAACCGAATATATGTGTTACAACCAAACAGGCAACATTGCCACACTAGACGGAGCCTCTCTGAAACTAGTCGACAAATTCACCTACCTAGGAAGCAGCGTCTCATCAACCGAGAAGGACATCGACACACGACTGACGAAGGCATGGACAGCTATCGATAGGCTCTCGATCATATGGAAGTCGGACCTAACAGATAAAATGAAACGCAGTTTCTTCCAGGCAGCGGTTGTGTCGATACTGCTATATGGATGCACCACATGGACGCTTACGAAGCGGCTGGAGAGGAGGCTGGACGGAAATTACACAAGAATGTTGAGAGCAGTATTAAACAAGTCCTGGCGACAACACCCCACGAGACTCCAACTATACGGACACTTGCCCCCCATCGCAAAAACTATACAAGTTCGACGAACCAGACACGCAGGACACTGCTGGAGAAGCAAGGACGAGCTCATAAGCGATGTACTCCTGTGGACCCCCACTCATGGATGTGCAAGAGTGGGACGACCAGCACGAACTTACATACAGCAGCTATGTGAGGACACGGGTTGTAATCCTGAAGACCTGCCGGAGGCGATGAATGATAGGGAGAAATGGCGAGAGACGGTCAGAGATATCCGCGCAGGCGGCGTGACATGATGATGATGAATTGTTTGAAATAGAAATGTTTTTTTACATTTAAACTGCGTACTTATTATGCTAAACTGAATTATCTGTAATAAAACTGATTTTACATTTAACACTGTGTATTTCCCAGTCGGCTGGAACTGTAGAATACGCCGACTACAGCAGGATAAAGCCCCAACGAGTGTCCTGGATACGACACTAAACAGCTTGATGTTGAATACGCCGACTGCATCTCTGGAGAAGTGTAAGACCTCGCCATCCACCTAATGTGAGTCCTGATAATGATACTAAACAATCTGATAATGATGTTCCAGTAATGCTGGAGCTTTGGGGAATGCAGAGTACCCCTTTATTGCTATAGCTCCCAGGTCTACTCTAGCTTGGGGTGGTAGCACTTTATAGGGCCCAAACTCTGGATTAAATAGACCTAATCTGCGCACTTATGAAGGGCTAGATTACTTGTAATATAACTGTTTTGATACGTAAACGGCGTACTTATGTTTAACTGTATTGTTTGAAGTAGAACTGTTTTGACATGTAGCTGTGTGTAAACAAAACATATACTTATACTTAACAATTTTTTTTTTAATTAGAACTGTTTGCCTAAACTGAATAGCTTGAAATAGAAATGTTTTTCGAAAATTAAACAGTGTACCTATACTGAATTGTATTGTTTGAAATAGAACTATTTGTTTGAATAAAAATGGATTTGGCATTAAATAACCTTCAAGGGTTTAAATGCTATAAAACTCAAGCAAACAAACAAACTAACCTAACAGTAAATATTCACTGCTCACCTTGAATTTTTACCATTTCAAAGTCCGAATGAGTCTATCTCTTTTTTTTAAAAAATTTTGTTCAATAAATAATTGCTTTCCTTTACCTTTTTAGTATAGCAGAATTATTAGCATCAGTTTTTCTATTATTAATCGGTAAAGGTGCCCGTGGTGAAATGGTTATCGTCGTAGGAAATGAACATGGCGACACGAGTTCAAATACTGGACCTGACTGATTGCATTTCACATAGCACTAATATCCTTAGGAAAGGTATGAATCCAATTATTCTCCCTCCAGCTATGAGTAAATAGTGGGGCAGACTAGGTTCTTCAGCCTTGGTGAGGCAACTAGTCTAGGAGAAGGAAAACTCTGAATTCAAACCTATTAAACTCCGCTTAAAAATTGACCTTGTGTCATATCCTGCCCGAGCGGAGGGGCTGGGTAAATAGGATTATTAATCGGTAAACAAAATGAAGAGTTTACTTTTAGGTTCAAATGCACTCAAGTGAAATCATAGACAGGGAAACCGCGGATAAAAAGTTACGGTAAAAAAAAGAACTGTATTTTAAAAAATGGATTTAAAAGAACAATGAGTACAGTGATTGAATAATAATCTAAGAAAAGTCTTTCATGAGAAAAGATAAAAAAGGGTACGCAGAAAAACCTAGAACTTTCGTTCTCATAGACACATAAAGATTCAAAGAAATAAGCGCTGCTAGGGAAATATTGGATAGATTTGTGTGTATCTATTTTAAACTTATGTAAAAAATTGATATTTTGATGTATATTTCAATGACTTGAAAAGTTTTCTTTAATAAATGATTCGTGACAATAATTATATTCAAAATGTTATCGTTTAATTACGCATCACTGAAAAGACAGACAGTTACAAATTTACCGTCAAGAAAAAAATGGACTCAAAAATACAATAGGCCTGATTGAGTAAGAACAGTAACTGAATGATGATTGTGCAAAGGTCTAAAACATACTCCTTAAACCAAGAATATTAGAACATCAATGAGAAATCAAAATATTAAAAAAACCGTTTATGAAATTCATTTACGCAGATTAGAAATATGGAAAGAATAACTAATTGCACACAGTAAATCTTTCAAAGAATTCTCTCAAACGACGCGTCTTAATATCATCATAGAACGCACTTATAATGAGAAATTCTGAATATGTCAATAGATTTTTAATTGCATTTAATGACTAAAATGATTGATAATTACATTAGCGATTTTAAAATATTTGTTTAAAACTAAAAGCTAAAGAATTCTTACATATGAATGAGTAGAACTTTTTGGTAACTAATTAGATCGAGAAATATAGCCCCAGCTTAATGTGTTATAAGGGTAAATCGAAGCGATAGTTGGCACGAACGTATTTTTCCGATTCAGGTAACAAAAATAATTTCGGTCAACGGACAACACTTGCGTTGGGTACCAAAACATTTTTCCTTCCCAATGATACCTGCATCGAGAAAATTGGGTATTAAAAATTTTTACCTCGAGATAGACTTCTTTGGCTTGAAGTAATTAGTAATGCCACTCAGGCTCAAAGTAAAGAAGACAAACAAAAGCAATGAGATCCATCCAGGAAAGTATGAAGGCACTTAGCAGAAGAGATGATAAGATTATGACACTTAAAATAAGATATAAATAAATCCCTCTAAATTATACGGCAGAAACACAATATATTAGAACGTAAACGGCAAAGACACGATGAAAATATTAAATGCTTCAGTTTTCTCTCGTGATTTCTTCCAAATCCATCCTTAATAGGGCAAGAAAACCCCCCAAAAATATGGGCAATGTATTTACCCAAAACTTCAGCCATAAGCGTGATATGACAAGAGATCAATTTTGAAGCGGATTACAGCTGGTTTGAATTAGGATTTTCCTTCTGCTAAACAAGTCACCAAATCAAAGCTAATGGTTCCAGTTTTCACTACTCTTTACTCACGGTTGGAAGAGGGAGAGCAAACGGTCTCATGCCTTTCATAAGGACATTAGCACGTATGGAATAACAAAGAGCGTGGTTTACACTTTGAAATCGGTCGGCGATTCAATTTTCTTCGACGATTACCATTGTTCTAAGTCTGGCTCATTGAACTTGGGTTGCAAATTGCATTCCTTCAACAATAAAGGAAATAAAAAAGGGCAGAGTCATGCATTCATTTAAACCAATTATATCCATTCTTTCTTTTTTCAGATTAATTGACTAAGAGTTGTTACATTAAACATTCTTAATTTTTTTTTAAAAATTCGTGATTTTAAAAATTGAATTTAACAACGTATTTTATAACAAGAGGGTTCGGAAGCAAAATTAGGAATATTTTTGTATAATAATAAAGACCCTATTATAAAACAAGATTAATTTTAATTTTGATAAATAAACAACAAAATAAGATGATAGACACAAAACAGAAAATGTAACCAATATGGTCGTCATTTTCTTCAATTATTGTATCAGCACGTCTTCGAACAAATTCGTATGCCTTCAAAATAAATTACTCAGTCATATTCCATTTCTCCTCAAAAGCAGTCTTAAGTCTATTTAGATGGGAAATTGCATTTGTTATATTTTTCTAAAAAGCACCAAAAACGTAGTTAAGTGAGTTATGGTCTGGGCTTGATAGAGACCATAAAGAAACTTGAATTATTTCGGAAATTGTTTGGCGTGTTTTCGGCGTTAACCAAATCATTGAGTTTTTGTCGTTTCTTTTCTTGCTCACTCATGTCGAGTTGGATTTTAATTAATATAAAAAATAACAGCGCCAATCATGAAACTATAGATTTATTGCGTTTTTTTTTATTGGATTAATCAGACTAATTTTTTTTTCAAATTATTCCATATTTTTCTGCCGTACTCTGTAAGATTTCGATTCATCCTTTACTCAAGACATCTGTTGTTAGTGGGCCGAGAGTTCTTACACGTGATGAAGTCTGCGTATTCTAGGCCCCGTTACAGAGCGGGTGAAGCGATTCCTCAAGACTATATGTGAATGGCAGAATCTTGGTAAAAGATTGGATGATTCGGGAGGGAAAACCTTTTAAAGAATTCTGTAACTCAAAACTCCTCCGGGTTGTGGAAGATTAAAAACTAACAAATCATTCGATGTCAGATAAAGGACTGGATATCTCCTAACATCCATGTCCAAACGATTGTCGGGCGAGAATATTTTTTGTTTGACACAATCAGAATGAATAAACATAAAACGGTTTGGTTTTTCCCACGCCGATCGATCGCTATGGTATTCAGTCGGAGGGACGTTGCCGAAAATGAGCAATGGATGGAAAAATAGATAACTATGTTTTTCTTGGAGTTGCCTGTGGCCTAGCTGTTAAAATAAGAAAAATGAAACCTGTGTGAGAATTTCTATTTACTTCACACTAGAACATATGCTAAAGGCAGGAACCTATACTATTTTTTACACACACATGCATGCTGACTGCTCTGTTTTGTCCGAAAATCACCATCTCTTCTTTAACACTTATGATCATCTGCACAAAGGTGACTTTTCCACTCAACATCCAACCAATATGAACATTCGCAAAGGTGACAGTTGAACTTTCTTCGAAATTTCCGGCGGCGGAACATCTTCGTGTATTTTTGCGTGTTTTGTCAAACGAACTGATCATTTATAAACCAAATTACCGGTAGGACTGGTGTATATACATATACATACATACATATATATAAACATGTCAGGATGCAACCGTTTTTACCTTATAAAATGGACTTAAGAAACCAAGTTTACATCCTCGATAAAACTTTGCTTAAATGTGTGTTATTCTCAGTAGAAATATATAAATCTATCCTATTTCTTTCAGCTATTGAAAATAGTTGGGCACACTTGACTCTTCAGACTTCGTGCGGCAATCAGTCTAGGAGGAAGAAAACAACGAATTCGAACTAATATACTTTGATAAAAAAATAACTTTATCTTTTATCTAGTCCATGACGAAAGGGGTGGTGTATATACACATACACACACATTTCTCTCTCTCTCTATATATATATATATGTGTGTGTGTGTGTGTGTGTGTGTGTGTGTGTGTGTGTGTGTGTGTGTGTGTGTTTGAGTACATATTTATATATATATTATCATCATCATCATCATCATCTAGTCACACAGATTGCTACGAGTTCCTTTACTCTCTTTCACGATCAGTCCCTAATTGTCCTTTATATAATGCTACGATACCTAACAGAATATAATATAAATGTACCGTTACCCTTCATACACGGCTCTGATAGTTTCTTTTGTGTCGTGAGTTGTAAGGGTTGACAAACATGGAAGATAAGAGATATCAATTTACGGTGAGAAAAAAATTCACCGACTAATGTAAGCAACCTTAGTCGTTTTGCTGTCGAAAAGACAGACGAGCAGTGTTTAAAACGAGAGCCGCTCTTAATAGCCCTCTGACTAGTTCATCCTGAGTGGCGTTTCAGCTACACCAGAGCAGTTTTATCATGTGAAAGTTTGTTTTGACTACCTTTCTCATTGTCGTGACGAAAAGAAAGGGGTAGACACTAAGAACGTATAAACTCATTTAGATAGGTAGACTGGGAGCGAGGTGGTGATGTATAGATAGAGTTATTATGAGAAACGAAAAAGGACAGGCACTGAAACTTTCTTCGCTTTCTTCGATTATCCTATATATCCTTTTCTAATCATTCTCTCTAATTTATCTCTTAATCACACGTAATCACTAAAAGTTTTTTGTGACACATAATGGCTAAATATCAGCTAATATCTAAATGTTTATTTTGATATTTCCTTTGCAGCGGAATCTTAAACAAACCTGTCGATCTTTATTTTGACAGGGTTGACACACGTATTCAAAAAATGGTTTACCCACTTTGAACTTTCTAAATTAAAAACCTGCAACTTCGAACTCAAACCTTTTTTCCTGGAAAACAATTTATCACTAAAAAAATATCAAAACCCTAATTATATTACATCCAGACTACACCAAATGTTCGCTCATAGCTGATGTATGTAATTACTCGTTGGATTGCGCATACTGGCGTGTCCATGAGTGAAACTCCATAAAAAAATGTCGTTTAGTAGATCGTCCTTATTGCTCCAGCAGTCTCCAGCATATCTTCTTCCCCCAATTGGATAGTTTTTTGAGATAGGAGGTATGTGGTCGTTCGGCAGCTCTGTTGCGGAATGTTGCTTCCAGAATGTGTTCAAAACTGTACTTTGCATGTCTGTCTAGTTTCCATCAGGCTTTTTTCCATTGAGTATTTTTGAGTACTGGTGTGAACGTTGACGCGGTTTCAGCAGATGAGATATTGCTACCTAGGTATTTAAGCTTGTCTACTAACTTTAGAAGTTTGCCAATAACAGTGGAGATGGCACTTTCGTTTTTAAAACAATGAACTCAGTTTTGTTTGCGTTCATGGTAAGTTGAATGCCTCTTAATGCTTACCCCAGTCTATGCATTAGGGCCTTAGCTAGGGCAAGTGTACTTGTGAGAAGAGCAAGATCATCGGCACAGTCTGTGTCTTTTATAGTTTCTGCTGGATATCATTTGCTTCGTATCTTTTTAAATATTAATGTATTTTCTTTTATTACTTCTACTGTCGTTTGTAGTATGTAATCTAGGCAGATTATAAACATATATGATTTTAATGTATCTCATTGCAAGACTCTAGTATCAATGTAGAACAATTCCGAATGAGCCTCGGGTGAGTGAACCACTGCTTTTATGTTTTAGTAAAGTGTCATTATAATGGTAACAATTTCTTTGTGGAGACCGTATACTTGCAGTATTTCTTCCATCTCTCCTTTGAACATGGAATCAAATGCCTTGGAGAAAGATGAACAAAAGTGATGACGTATATGGATATTCATTTAAAATAATTTGTTTTTGTTTTTGTTTTTGTTTTTTTTCATTGTACTCAACAAGTTTTGCCCTAAGGTCATCATCAGGAAAAAGGTTTTACAAAGAAAAGTTTTTTAAAAAGTTTTTTAATAGTTTTTCAAAGACTTCATATGTTAGAAAAGAAAAGAAGAAAATGAACAGCTCATGTAGCGTATCTTTTTGTTTAATAAAGCTTTTTTGTATCCAATTATCTTTAATTAACACTTACATGACCTTTGCTATCGTAGACACCTTGCATTGAGCTTTCCTTTTGGGAGATATATGTTAAAAATTTATAGGATGTGGTTCAAATTAGCCGTGATAGTTTGGCCATGCATTTATTTATTTAGTCGTTTATATGTCATTCTAAACATTTCAAACAGGTTTTTAAGGGTCATTTGGTTCGATTTTAAAGATATTTGTTGTATTCTCTTTTATCGCCGTGATATTGTCGAATGCGTTTTTATTCATCTATTCGATTAATTCTATGATATTGAAATTGGGTCTGTGTCAAAATCATGACTGCTGAAGCGGAAATTTTTTTCTTCAACAATAAGTTTGATGAATCCTTGGATTTGATTCTATGTCTCTAGTTATGTAGTTTAAGCTGAATTGAACAATCCGTCATTCCAACATATTGTTTTTGGTAATGCGTGCAGACCAGAAAATAAATCGCACGATGATCCTGCAATTAAATTTGTGCTCAACTTTAAAACATCTTCTACTAGTAAAAGTATTGAATGAGTTGATAACTTGAAGTGTTTGAATCATTGGCTGTTTTTAAAAGTAACCGCTTGGCAAAATTTAGTGGATTTTGTTGTGGGCTTCTAATTGATTACTTTATGGTTTGGTCCTGTAGACCTGGTTTCAATCTCAGGTCACGTCATGCCAAATACTTTTAAAATGGTACTTGATTCCTCCCTGCTTAACACTCAGCAATATAAGGTACTTATCAAGGGTAAAGTGGAGCAATCCAGGGAGAGGAGTAGCGCCCTCTGCAACACCTTGGTGTTGTAGCTATTGAAAAGGAAGCCTTCTGGTCGCCCTCGACTAAAGGGAGACAACTTTACTTACTTTATGTAATTTCTTGATCTAATTGGACACAAGAGAAAAAACAAACAAACACACACACACACACACACACACACACACACACACACATATATATATAGTTTAGTTGGCTATTTCGGTTTGATGGCATATCAAACATTGTAGGTTATTTAATGCCGAATCCATTTCATAAAAATAAAGTTCTATTTCAAATAATTAAGTTTAAAATGAGTACACAGTTAATTGTCATAAAGATTTTCATTTCAAGCTATTCAGTTTAGTCAGAGTTTATTCAAACAATTCAGTTTAGTATAAATATAGATGTTCTTTACTCATAGTTAAATGTCAAAACAGTTCTATTTCAAACAATTCAGTTTAGCGTACATACAGTTTTAATATCAAAAATAGTTCCATTTAAAACAATTCAATTTAGCATAAGTACGCAGTTTAAATGTAAGTACAGAGTTTAATTGTTAAAAACATTTCTATTTCAAGCTATTCAGTTTAGTGAAACAGTTGTATTTCCAACAATTCACTATAGCATAAGTATGAATTGTTGATGTCAAAGCAGTTCAACTTGGAGCAATTCAGTTTAGCATGAGTTATCATTATCATGTCAGGCTGCTCGCACGGATTTCACTGATCCTCTCTCACCACCCCTCTCTCTCGTCCTTCACTCCCGGGACGTCCTCCAGGCTACATTCTATATCGGCACAGATGTGTTGTAGATAGGTTCTAGCTGGTCGACCAACTCTTGCTCATCTATATGAAGGGATCCACAGGAGTACATTGCTAATGAGTTCTTCTTTACTTCTCCAGCTGTGTCCCGGATCTCTGGTTCATGTAACTTTCATAGTTTTCGTGGTGGGTGTTAGGTGGCCGTACAACTGCTGTTTGTAGGCCGCTGCCTCCAGGATTTGCTCACTATTGCTCACAGTATTTTTGTGTAATTGTCATCCTATTTACCAACCCCTCCGCTCGGGCAGGATATGACACAAGGTCAATTTTTAAGCGGAGTTTTACAGGTTTGAATTCAGAGTTTTCCTTCTCCTAGACTAGTTGCCTCACCAAGGCTGAAGAACCTAGTCTGTCCTACTATTTACCCATAGCTGGAGGGAGAATAATTGGATTGATACCTTTCCCAAGGGTATTACTACTATGTGAAATGCAATGAGTTTCGTCCAGGATTTGAACTCGTGTCGCCGTGTTCATTTCCTACGACGATAACAATTACACCACGTGTATAATTGTCATCAAGCTTTTTCTACATGCATTTAGTCAATGTCCATTTAGTGCACCCATATAGCAGTATTGACACGACAGCTGGTTGGAAAACACAGCATTTCATTTTATCGGTCAGGTATGACTTCCATATGACCGATAGCTAATCGATAGCTTTCCGTGCCTTTGCTAGACGCGTTTTGATGTCATTTTCGGTTGATGAGACGCTGCTTCCGAGTTAGATGAACTTATCAACTAGTTTCAGAAACCCACCCATTAGTTTAGAGATGTCGACTCTTAGATTAAAGCTGAAGCATTCTTTTTTGTCTGTGTTGACATGGTGGCCTCTGCCACCTGCTGTTAGTACTAGTCTTTTAGCAAGGATTCAACGTGGGCGGGTGCATTTGCTATAAATGCTATGTCATCGGCGTAGTATACGTCCGTAATAGTTTGTGCGGGGTATCATCTGTTTTTGTTGGGGTTTTTTTTCCTTTGTCAGCTTAAAACCGTTTCCTTCATTAAATCTATAGACGTTGTAAGCAAATGGTCTTTACAGATAATAAACAGCAATGGGGCTAATGTATTTCCTTGCAGTGCACTTGCTACAATGTCGAAATAGTCTGTGTCTCTATCCGTTGAGCAGACTTTTACTTCCATGTTTTTTATAGAGCATCATTATGGCTGCGACGGTTTTGGGGGTAAGCCGTAAGCGAGAAGTATTTGCTCCATCTTCCCTCTGTGAATGGAGTGAAATGCCTTGGAGAAGTTGACGAATAATAGTGTTGCCTCGAGGATTTTGCACGTACACCTAGAATTCGATGGATAGCCAAAATTACTGATGTCGTGGATCGATTTCTCCTAAAGCCATTTCGGTTCTACCTAAATATTTTCATAATTTTACGTTCTATCCAGTTGCGTAGCTGAGCATTGTAGATCTTAGCTGCTATGGATATAAGGGTTATATCTCGGTAGTTCTTGACTATTTCACGGTCACCCTTTGTCCCTCTGTCTATTGTGCTGTGGTTATATATGGCGTTACAGTATCGGCGCAGTATGCCGTCGAATTTCCTTGTTTTCCATACTTCTTGGGTAATTTATCAAGCACTGCTGCTTTCCTATTTTATCTTTTATTGTAGTAAGTCGAATTTTTCTTGCATAAACTGTCCTAGTTTGATGTCTACTTGATTACTAATAAGTTTTATGATTGGTTCATCCGTAACTTTCGTGGTGTTTTTGATTAAATTATCGAAATGTTGTTTTCACAAGTGCATTCGTTCTTCTTGGCTGACAGCTTTCAGCATATCTCTCGTAGTACTCTTCCTTCTATTCACTTTATTTACCTTCTGCCATGCTATCCTAGATTGTTTATTTTTTCAGCCAAATCTCTAATCTTATTGAACATATTTTGTATGTATTCTGTTTGTTCTTTTAGGTATTGGTTAGTTATTTCATTTTGTGCCTTCTTAAGATTTTGAGCATTGATATTGGTTGGGTTCCCCCTATAACATATGGAAGCGGTTTTTACCTCGACACGCTTTTTTTTCACTGCTAATCTCTCCCATGGCAATGTAGGTTTAGCTATTTGGCATGTATTCTGCTGCTGCATCTATGTGGGCACGAAGTTTAGTTCTATTGGACCCAGAGAAAGGACCCTATCAGGTGGTACTACTCCAGGTCAGAGTGGACTTGGGAGCGATAGCAGTGAAGGAGTAATAAGCATTCCCCAAATCTCCAGCAATACTGGGACGTCAATATCAGATTTTTTTAGTGTCATATTTAGGACACTCGTTGGTGGGGGGGTCTTCCTTTCTGCAGAGATTCAGTTGGCGTTCTACAGCCCCATCCGACAGGGCAATACACACACACACACACACACACGCACACACACACACACGAACATATATATATATATATATATATATATATATATATATATATATATATATATATATATAAGAAAAAAGGGTAAGACATGAATGAATATTTATTTTGCTCTATTCATTTTTTCCTTGTTCTGTACTTGTTTGTTCCTTTGGGTCATTGTTATGGCAACATCTTTCATGATGGAAATTATTTTTTGATAATGCTTTTACAATAGGTTTTTAAGAATTCATATGTTATTTAGGAAACGACGAAAAATTAACAGATAATGCAGCATCACCTTTTTATCATGAACTATAATTGATATCGGTCCATGTGTACATCAATGAATTAAAAATAATGTTGAGATGATATTGATTCTACAGTCAGATTATCAAATTCAAAAGCAGAAGCTTGTTAAAAATTGTGTGAAAGACCCAACACAACTATTATCTTTAATCAAACATGTCTACAGAAATTCTTGCTTAATTACATTATGTTGTCAGGTGAATATACAAATGTGTGGAGAAAAGACAAGCTCTATTATATAAAGCTGTTCATCATAACGAAGAATTTATCAAAAACAGGAAAGTAAAAAGTTCAGCTTGTTAGAAGTGGTTTGACTAAAGTGACTGAACCTAATACTCGATAGGTTGGTCATAATATATTCATAGTTGCCCATTACCAGCGGGACTAAAAACGACACATTAGTATCTCAGTTTGTATATGAACGTAGTTTTTTATAGAAAGATTTTATTCATCACCCCTGTGAGTCAGTAACAAAGCACAGAGATTAAAGTCTATGAATGAAAAATTAGGGAGCGATGGTTGTATAAAATTGTTTTTGTACGAGCAGCGTAATAGAAGTTTTTAAGCTTTTTTTCAAGATTTTAGATATTGCTGAAGCCACGCGTGGTCAGTCCAAGGATATTTTTAGTACAGAGATGATCTTTCACTTTAAAAAATGGCTACACATCACCCACCCATATACATACACACGCACGAGTACGCACGTAAGCTCACAACACGAAGATGTGTGTGTGTGTGTGTGTGTGTGTGTGTGTGTGTGTGTGTGTGTGTGTGTGTGTGTGTGTGTGTTCAGAATAAAAAAGAAGACAGCCGGAAAATCTAATCTTAGAAACCGACTTCTTTTTCCCATTCAGCCGGTTTCATTACAAACGTTATATATATATATATATATATATATATATATATATTATATATATATATATATATAATATATATATATATATATATATATATATATATATATATATATATATATATATATATATATATATATCGTAGGCATCATATCTATGATATATGTGTTTATCATTCTGTATTGGCGCAACTTATAAATATATATATATGTGTGTGTGTATGTGTGTGTGTGTGCGTGTGCGTGTGTGTGTGTGTGCGCGTGCCCGCATATTCCGGTGTCTCTGTGTATGTGAATATGCACATTTATATTAGTATATATACGTGTGTGTTCACGCATGTGTGCATGTGCATAAGATAAAAAGAAGATGGTTTGGACAATCTGACTTTCTAAACTTTCCCTTTACTACAATACAATCGCATTTCAATGTTAAAATTATTTATATTTCTTCTGTATATATAATACAGGGAGCATCACTCATATATATATACACACACACACACACACACACACACACACACACACACATATATATATATATATATATATATATATATATATATATATATATACATATATATATGTATGGAAAAGTTTGGAAAACCAGATTTTCCAAACATTCTTTTTTTATTTTATACAGACGCACACATGCATGCTTGCAGACACATATGTACTAATCTGAATAGGAGGTTCGATTGATCAACTTAGAAATATGTATGAGAATTCTAAACAGAACACCTTATAAATAATCGTGACTGTGCTAAGAAATTTAGGGTAGAATTTTCTCGGTTCTAAGTAAGTCGCACTGCTCACTTCATTTGAAAGTATTGGAGACTATGTATATTTCGTCATGCAGACACTCGCTCTATAAACAGAGGGGATGTCTGCTAGGAATTAATATTATTTCGGTATAGTCTCCAATATAATTTTTTTTTTCTCATCGTAAATCTTCCTTTTTATTAATCTACACGATATTTCCTCGATTTAGCTCTGTTAAGTGAGGACAGGAATGATCAGCTAGCTAATAATTTTTTGGGGTGGGGGTTATATTTTTAGTTCTATAGGGTTTAAGACCTTAGGTCTGTTTGTTGAAGCAATAAGATATTGTACTCATAAAAATATTTATTTATCAATACACCCCCCATATATATATATATATATATATATATATATATATATATATATATATATATATATATATATATATATATATATATAGGGTGAACGGTTTTATGTGTACGCTTGCGTGTCTAGGTAAGTACTGAAGAAAAATAAAAGCAATTTGCTGTAGCTAAAAAAATTTCAAAATGCATTATAGTATCAGATCCATTAAAGAAATATCTTTTCTTTTTTTACTTACGTCTCATTTGAGAAATGATCGTTACAGAAACCAATGATAAAGAATGCAGAAAGTCAACTATTAGTTGGGGAGGAAAACGAAATAAACTTACACATTCTGTCTGTTGTCAACGAATCATATGCGATGTCCGTATCTCGATCAGAAAACAAATGAGCTCTCCATCAATTTAGTCAATTTAATCAATTTGTAACCTACAATTCTCTTTTAATTTCTTGACGTTTGAGTTCAGCGTTTGAACTCATGATTTCTAACCTCAATATATAGAATAAAACTATCTTTACAGGCCTGCATACACCGAGGGATTCTTTTTGTTCTAAAAAGGGAAAAAATTAACCTTTTTAATACTTTACGCAGCGGTTCCCTTGTGATCTGCTTCAAAACTTAACTTTCTCATGAAGTTGATTTTTAAAAAATAGTCACATAAACATTCATCGTCATCATGATATTCCTGACCCTCTCTCTCCACGTCTCCCTATCATTCATCGCCTTCGTTTACTCTCCAAAACCAATATAATCAATTTGCCAGAAGTACGAACTTTGGCCGCCCTCAAAGATGCCCAGTATATTTGAAATTACATTGGCTTGGCATTAGCTCTACATTTTTAAATAAAACATCAGTCAGCTGTTGTTTCTTTGCTGTCTATGTGCGATTTCTTCTCAAATATGATATTATTTTCTCATCGAATCTCAAAGATGTGTTACCCTTTACTAAAAAAGCTTTTTAATGTATCAATTCAAATACAAATGCAATATTTATTTCATTGGATGCACTCACACAGAGATTTGAAAATAGAATTTAGGAACATGTGCTATCGATCATCTGATCACATAACCAAAAATTACCTACCAGTTTATCTAATCATAACCAAGTACCTAGTGTTAAAAGAATTGATGTAAATCCTATAAATTTGCTATGTTCTCTGTGCTTGATCGCAAAAGGACTATATTCCATCTAACAATTCTAGAATCACTTTGTGTAGCATCTGTCGAACTCAGTCTCTGCAAAAAGAAAGAATTCTGCTCCAACCTCCTAGTGATTGTACCTGTTTGACTCATTAACCTACAAGTATTTTTTTCCTTTTCTTTTCCCTCAAGAGGTTTTATCTGTTCACACCTAAAAACTAACTTTATGAATTCGTTTTCGTTGGTTTCTCTTATAGTAATTCTTAAGTGAGACGTATGCGAAAATAATTTTTTTTTCAAAATGAACTCACTACAAAAATCAAAAGAAAACGGGTTGGTAAATCTAATTATGTTCTTCGTATTTACATGCTGTCAGATTTCTATTTGTACCTTATAATAAATTAATTATGGAGGCTTTTTTATATATAATCAACACTGATTTGCCAGTAAAAAGAAAACTTTACATATGAAAGCCCCTTTGGGAATGCAGCAAGAGAAACTTTAAAATAATGCTGATATAACAGACCGATGACAACTCACTACACACACACACACACACACACACACACACACACACACACACACACACACACTGACTTGTTTAAAGATATTTTGGCTAGGGTTATATGCATTTTTATACACATTAACTCCACCCAATGCACACTCACACATATACACACGCATACACACATACATACACGCATATACACACACATATATATATATAAATATATATATATATATACGTGTGTGTGTGTTGGTTGGTTGTTTGGGTTTTATCAACACTTTGAGTTAATCAATGCCTAGTCGTTTATACGTATCTAATATACATGAATTCTTTATTATTGGTTGGGTCTTATGGCGTATCAAACTATGTAGGTTATTTAATGCCAAATCCATTTTTATACAAATAAGCATTTCCGTTTTAATCAATTCAGTTTAATATAAGTATATAGTTTAAATATAAAAAAACATTCTATTTCAAGCTACTCAGTTTAGTCAAATAATTCTAATTCAAACAATTCAGTTTAGAACAATAATAGTTTTTGATTACAAATTGTTAAATTTAAAAACAGTTCTATTTCAAATAATTCAGTTTAGCGTACATACATTTTTAATGTCAAAAACAGATCTATTCCGAACAATTGAGTTTAGCAAAAGTACGCAGTTTAAGAATCAAAACTGTTCTATTTCAAGCAATCTTGTTAAGCATAAGTAAGCAGTTTGGTTCTATTTGATCCACAGATAGGACCCGATCAGGTGTTACCACTCCCGTCCATAGTGGACCTGGGAGCGATGGTAATGAAAGGGTACTCCTCATTACCTGAAACCGAACATGACCAACACATTGTTAGTGTTATATCTAGGACACTCGTTGAGGGGAGTCTTACTCCTCTCTAGTGATGCAGTGAGTATATTCTACAGCCTCAGCCGACTGGGCAATATATATATATATATATATATATATATATATATATATATATATATATATATATATATATATATAAGTATAAGTATAGAGTAGATTTTTGTGCTTTCCGTTCCTTTTCACTTTAGTATATGCAAATGTTTCACACACACACACACACACACACACACACACACACACACACACACACACACACACACACACACACACACACACACACACACATTTATATTGATGTATACACAATAATCACGAAATATATCTTTGCATGAACAAGATATCTTCATCAACCATTAACTCCAATGGGACATTCACAGACAAAAAATTCTATAATTATAACAAATCAAAAAACCTATTCAAACAAATCGGTGTACACAAAAAACTTTGTAGATCTACTGGATTGGATGTTTTGAAATAGAACTGTTTTTATATTTAATTGAGTGTAAACAAAACCTGGGTACTTATGCGAAAATGAACTTTTTAGAAATAAAACCGACTGATGTTTAATTGAACAGTTGGTGATACATAGCAATACTTGAAAATATTGAGTTGTGTACAAACAAATGATTAATAGTAAATAAAATTATTTGTATTAGATGGAAATAAGTGGAACCATTTAACAGTGTAAAAAAAATGAACTCATGATTGTTTAAAAATGTTATCAACAAAATATGTTTAAAAATCATATATTCAATATGTACGTATAAAAAGAATTTAGCAGTAAATTACCAACAGTGTTTGATGTGCCATAAAACCAAACAAATCAGAACAGGTGGATATAAAGAAAGTTTTAAGTACTTGATAATATTAGAATCAGATACCATCTAACAAGTGGTCATAAAAAAAATAAAAATAAAATCTCAAAACGAGAAAGATCTCAAAATATTCCTGCAGGAGTAATCTCATTAAAAGGATAAACACCTGGGCTAATTCCCTTGCATGATATCCACAACCATTATGGAAATACACGTTGGAAGAATTGAGACAAATGAACCAGGGGACAAGTAAGATAATGATGAGAAATAAGGCTTTATACTCGATAGATCACATGGCTAGATAATATGTGTCAAAAAAGATGGAGGAAGAGGACTTCTTTTGGAGCATCTTGCATGAATCGAGCATCAGTTTTTGAGTGGCATACGAGATTCAAGAAAGGCAGGGATTCTGTGAGGGAAGATGAGAGGTGTGGAAGGAGTAACGAAGTCAATACACTAGATTGATTGGTCAAAGATTTAGGGTTAGGGTTACTATGTTGAGGTTTTACGGGAGTTCAGGATGAGATTCCGTCGGAAGAGGCCAGCATTCTTCAAATCAGGTCAGTGGCATTTCCACCAGGACAATGCACCAGTCCACAACTCTATTCTTGTCACAGACTATTTGACCCAGAGGGGCATCAAGACACTTCCTCAGCCTCCTATAGTCCAGACCTTGCTCCCTGTGAATTTGGTTATTCCCTAAGCTCAGAGGCTGTCGTTATGAGACAATTGAGGAGCTGAAAGAGGCTGTGACGAAGGTCATTGACACGCTCACACAAGAGGACTTCCATGGAACCTTCCCGAAGTTCTTAGAACGGTACAACAAATGCATTGCAACCGGAGGAGTTTACTTCGAAGAGGACTAGAGTTTCATGTATGTACTATCAATAAAAGTGCTCATACGAAAAAAGTCTGGAAACTTATTAAAGGATCCTCGTATATATGTATATATGCGTGTGTGTGTGTGTATGTGTGTCACCGGGACACATAGCTGGAGAGCTGGACGGCAGTGTTGAAGTAAGGAATTTCGAATGACGAATCACATCGGTACTTTCACTTTCAGGATAATATCCTCCGTAAAGTTATAAACCGTCTCATGTCCTTTGCTAGAGGTTAAACAGTATCACTGCTGAAAACTCCCACAAAGGTTGATATGCCATTAAACAAAGAAGGAAAGAAAATATATACTTTTGCGCGTGTGACTGTGTGTGTGTGTGTGTATGTGTGCGTGGCCGTCAATCAAATCCAATTTGCTACGATTCTTCCATGGATCTAGTTTCAGGAAACGAATAATTCTGGTATATAGAAAATCGATATCTTTTTCCTGGTAGCCCTCAAACCTCCAGAATATATAAAACTAAAAATCACAAGAGAAAGATAAGAACTCAGGCAAAATGAAGGAGAATCTATTCTCATGACGAAATATATTATTTTGTAATATGAATTTAAATTCTAATTGCACTAAGTGTTTTTTCTTGTCTGAATTATACAGGTTTTTGAACATTATTGTTTCGATTTTAATGTTTTGGCTGCTTTAAATCCCTAAAGGGTAATAGGAACTTGAAAACTACAATTATTTTAGAAACCCCAAAGCGCCTACCTTCTAAAACTTTTAAATCTGATCTTTAAAACTTGAGTAAGCAATAAAATAAATTATTATTGAAGATTTTTTACCTCAGAATTCACACAAGATTCGATGTTTCATTTAATAAAGAAATTAAAATAAAACATTTGTTGAATGCATTTTAAATCTGTACCAGATGATATAATCTAAAAAAATAATCGTTCTGAACACGCTGGGAAAAGAAAAACTACTGGTAGTCTTTTGATTTGGTTTATTTGTTAAACAGGATATCAATTCTCCATAGGTTATTTAATGCCGACATCTGATTCCTTGGAGGTGCCCGTAGTGTAATGGTTATTGTCGTAGGAAATGGACACGGTGACACGAGTTCAAATCCTGAACAAGACTGGTTACATTGCACTAATACCCTTGGGAAAGGTATGAATCCAATTATTCTCCCTCCAGCTATGGGTAAAATAGTAGGGCAGACAGGGTTCTACAGCCTAGTCTAGGAGAAGGAAAACTCTGAATTCAAACCAGTTAAACTCCGCTTTTAAAATTGACCTTGTGGCATATCCTGCCCGAGCAATAGTAGAGCAGACTAGGTTCTTCAGCCTTGGTGAGGCAACTAGTCTAGGAGAAGGAAAACTCTGAATTCAAATCTGTTAAACTCCGCTTAGAAAACTGACCTTGTGTCATATCCTGACCCAGTGGAGGGGTTGGGTAAATATGGATTCCTTGGAATTGAATCAACAATATATAATATGTTCTATAGCCCTTATTTGTCAATGATATAATTTTTTTTTCGGTTTTGAGATTTCAAATACGAGAATCCTTATAAAATTTTCCTCACATAACAAACACACACACACACACACACACACACACATATAGTCACACGCACAAACGCGTTTATTTTCTTTCTTTCTTTGTTTAATGGCATATCAACCTTTGTGGGAGTATTCAGCAGTGATACTGTTTAACCTCTAGCAAAGGACATGAGACGGTATATAACTTTACATAGGATATTATCCTGAAAGTGAAAGTACCAATGTGACTCGATATTCGAAATTCCTTACTTCAACACTGCCGTCCAGCTCTCCAGCTATGTGTCCCGGAGACACACATACACACACACACACACACACACACGCATATATACATATATACGAGGATCCTTTAATAAGTTTCCAGACTTTTTTCGTATGAGCACTTTTATTGATAGTACATACATGAAACTCTAGTCCCCTTCGGTGTAATCTCCGCCGACTGCAATGCACTCGTTGAACCGATCCAACAACTTCTGGAAGGCTCCAAGGAAGTCCTCTTGTGTGAGCGTGTCAATGACCTTCGTCACAACCTCTTTTATCTCCTCAATTGTCTCATAACGACAGCCTCTGAGCTTAGGGAAAAGTCACAGGGAGCAAGGTCTGGACTATAGGAGGGCGAGGAAGTGTCTTGATGCCCATCTGGGTCAAATAGTCTGTGACAAGGATGGAGTTATGGACTAGTGCATTGTCCTGGTGGAAATGCCACTGACCCGATTTGAAGATTGCTGGTCGCTTCCCAAGGAATCTCTCCTTGAACTCCCTCAAAACCTCAACATAGTAACCCTAACCCTAACCCTTTGGCCAATCAATCTAGTGTATTGACTTCCCTACTACTCCCAGACCTCTCATCCGCCCTCACAGACTCCCTGCCTTCGTTGAATCTCGTATGCCACTCAAAAACTGATGCTCCAAAAGAAGTCTGAAACATTCTATTCGTTTCTGCGGCATTTTTTCCAAGTTTAAACAGATTTTTAGTGCATATCGTTCTTCTAAAGTGTCCTCATGTCCAGATTCCATTTTTTAAAATTCACCAGCTGTGATAATCAGGCTTTAGAAGGGTGTATTCCAATTCCTGTTGTGGCTGTTCATTTAAACCTGAAATCATAAAAATTGGTCACTCATCTCATAAGATGTATAGCAATGATCGAGTCTACGACAATTTTGAATGCCTGTACAAAAAAAGTCAGGAAACTTATTGAAGGCACCACGGGATACAGTTTTATGGTTTCAAGTATTCCTGCCTAATACTAATAATTCTAACAATTCCATGAAAAAGAATAAAAGAAGAAAAGCTGCAGACCTCAACAAAATAATCACAGAAGTATGGAAAACAAGAAAATTTGACGACATACTTCTTTGATTATACAACGCAGTCTATAAACTAATCAAAAGAGAAGAATAGAAAAAAAAAACGCAGCATCCTTGCCTTCCCCCAAAAAGCGATCCTGGAACCACAAAGAATTACAGAGTCATAAATCCTACTGCTATAACTGCTATGATTTATAATGTCTTGCTTGTCAGTCTTATCCAACCTGAAATCGAGAATACCCTGAAGAAAAATCAAAACTGCCCACTGAAAAATCGATCAACAACCACATAAATTCTGACAATCGGTTGAATAATCGAATGAGGACGAACATAAGCTCTCGAGGCAACACTTCAGTTCGAAGATCTCTGCATGGCACTCGATTTTATACACAGGAAGGATGTAGCAAATACTTTTGCATATGGTGTCTTCAAATAAATTATTACCGTTTTAATGATGTTTTACAAAAACACGAAAGCAGGGCTTCTCTCACCAGATGGCGACACTGACTTCTTCAACATAATCACTGGAGACTTACCATATTTACGAACATCTCCGCTCAGGCAGGATATGACACAAGGTCAGTTTTAAGTGGAGTTTAACTGGTTTAAATTCAGTGTTTTCATTCTCCTAGACTAGTTGCCTCACTAACGCCGAAGAACCTAGTCTTCCCTACTACTTACCCATAGCTGGAAGGAGAATAATTGGATTCATACCTTTCCCAAGGGTATTAGTGCTATATGAAATGCAATCATTCCCGTCCAGGATTTGAACTCGTGTCGCCGTGTCAATTTCCTACGACGCTAACTATTACACTACGGGCACCTCCACTGGAGATTTATAAAGAGATTTATTAGCACCATATCCGTAGATTATCTGCCTAGACTATGTACTTCAAATTTCAATATATCTTATAAAAAATGGTTTCGAACTAAAAAAGCAAAAATCACACGATATTCCCCAGAGACTAGGATAGACGTTGACTACGCTGATGATATAGCGCTTCTTGCAAATACACCAGCATAAGCAAAATCCCTATTACATAGCCTGGACCAAGCTGCTGGACATATTGGCCTTTATGTGAAGACCTGTGATTTAAACAAGAAGGAACTATCGTCACTCTCAAGGCAACCCTCTAAAATTTGTCGAAAGGTTCAGATACCTCAGCAGCGCCATCTCATCTACTGAGAGAGTAGCTAATATACGCCTTGAGGAGGCCTGGAATGCTAATGAGAGGTTATCACTCATAAAGGAATTTGATCAATCAGATAAAGCACAACTGTATTTCTTCAAAGTTGTAGCACTGTCCATGCTACCGTATGGATGCACCATGTGGATGCTAACAAAATGCTTAAAGAAAAAGCTAGATGGGAACTGCAAAACTACTATGTGTTGTTCTGAATAAATACCGAAAGAAACACCCCATAACACAGGAGTTGTATAGTTACATACCTCCCATCTCATAAACAAAGCAAATAAGACAAACGAGGTTTTCTGGGCACTGCGCGGAGAAGTAAAAACGATAACATAAGTGACATTTTCTTATAGACAACTGCACATGGACACACCTGTGTTGGCCGACTTCCAAACACTTACATGCATAAGCTCTGTGCGGAAACTGAATGTGTAACGTGATATGGTAGGTCTAAGTTATATAAACAATTTCCATATCTCTTTGTTCACTGCTGGATTTTTCGTTAATAATAATTTAATCTTAAATTTATTCATTAAAAATCTACTACGTATATAAGAATTAAAATTTCCTGCATTTTATTACAATAATATTTTTTTTCATTTTTTCATTATTTTTTATCTATAATTTTTACTTTGTTTTTATAGTACTGATCTGATGCCTGAGTGATTGTGACAGTACAGTTTCCCTAGACGCTCTCTCTCTCTCTCTCTCTCTCTCTCTCTCTGTTCATCCGTCCCGATCAATCAACCCTGTTAACAAGCCTAGTAGAGGGCATATAATAAATGTGAAATGTAAGTTTTTTATGGTCGGCTAATACTGGTGTACCCATCTATCGTAATACAAAGAAGAACATCACTTATGAGTTACTTCTTAGGAGGTGCCCGTGGTGTAATGGTTATCGTTGTAGGAAGTGGAGACGGCGACACGAGTTCAAATCCTGGACGATACTGATTGCATTTTACATAGCACTAATAGCCTTGGGAACGGTATGAATCCAATTATTCTCTCACTATTTATGGGTAAATAGTAGGACAGACTGTATTCTTCAGCCTTGGTGAGGCAACTAGTCTAGAAGAAGGAAAACTCTGAATCCAAACCTGTTATAAGTAAAAGTAAAGTTGGCGACCATAGTCGAAGGTAACCCGAAGGCTCCCTTTTCGATAGCTACTACACCAAGGTGTAGGGCAGGGCGCTACTCCTTCCCTGGATTGCTCTACTTTACCCTTGATCCGTACCTTATAATGCTGAGTGTTAAGCAAGGTGGCATCAAGTACCATTTTTTGAGTCTTTGGTATGACTCGACCTGGGATTGAACCCAGGTCTCCCGGGCCATTGGCGAACACTCTAACCCCTAGGCCAATGTCCGGTAGTAAACCTGTTATACTCCGCCTAAAAACTGACCTTGTGTCATATCCTGCCCGACCGAAGGGGTTGGGTAAATAGGATTAGTTACTTCTTATTTCTTCAGTATTTTCATGTATAACTTGCTCATCTTACTTGGATAGCTTGTGAGATGGGATGTAAAAAGCCGTAAATATTTTATTTTGTTAGTTGCTGCCTTCATGATTTATTCAAATGAGTACGCTGTATCTTTGTATTGTTCGCTTCTTTGCCCAGTCGGCTGGGGTTGTAGAATATACCGACTACTTTTCTGCAGAGGAGTAAGCCCTCATCCCATCGTGTGTTCTGGATATTAAACTAAACAAGCTAATGGTGAGGTTTCAGTAATGCAATGTACCCCTTCATGACCATCGCTCTAAGGTCTACTCTCATCTGCAGTGGTAGCACTTGATAGAGTCCTATCTATGGGTCAAATAGAATTAAAATGCATACCTATGCTAAACTGAATTGCTTGAAATAGAAATAGTTTTATGTACTAAACTGAATTATTTGAAATAGAACTGTTGTTGACATTAAAACGATTTACGCTAAACTGAATTTTTAAAATAGAACTGTTTTGATGAAATAATAGTTTTAACATTTAACTGTCTGTACACAAAAATCTATACTTATACAAAACTGTATTGTTTAAATTAGAACTGTGTTAAAAAACTGAATAGCTTGAAATAGAAATTATTTTGATAATTAAACTATGTACTTATGTTAAACTAAATTGTTTGAAACAGAACTGTTTATTAATTTGACATTAAATGACCTTCAAATATTGATATGCCATAAAAACCAAAACCAACAAACAAATAGTCCGCATCCATATTAAATCTTATTCATATCGTGCATCAAGAGAAAATCAAATGCTTAAATGCTGATTGATATCTCTATCCCGAATTTGAGGAAACTTCTAAATATTTCCCGATGCTTACCAAAGTTACATAACTGTTGGGTGACTGCAGAAGCAATGACAAACCCAGTAAATGTCAATGGTATTTCCTTAAATACATAGGAAAGTAAACGCTGATGAATTATAAACAAGCTGTGATATTAAGGACGGGCGCTGTTGTCAATCAGTGAATGTATCACGAGACTAGCGCGTGCAGGCAGAATGACCTGCAACGTTAGACGTGATTTTAAAATAATCACAGATGCATTATCACGTGTTTCACTTGTGACTTCGAACTTCGAGGATCTTCGATTTGTTCCCCAAAATCTCTTTATAAGAAAACAAGTAATGAGATTTTGGCAGAGTTGAAGGCAGTTGTCAAAACGGGTGCGTTAAAGGTTCCGGAGGCCCCAACCCGTCCTACCCCAGTCTGCTACGACCTATCTGCTATGACAGGCGTGTTTCAAACAGCCAGCTCTCACCCACACTCCGTCACCACCGAGAGGAAGGGAGAAGAGGGACGCAACAAAAATGAACTTTTCGAGTTGCATTGATCATAGCTGAATAAAAACGACTGCTATATTTTCTTCCCTTACCTTCGAGTTTGAGTATTTCTTTTTCTGCGGACTTCTTTACAGCACAAAACGTTGGTCGTATGGTACGAAGCTAGATAAATCCATGTCATATTCAACTCCGAAGAAATATCAAGAAAGATGTAAATTTTCTTTATTAAGTAGAGGAATTATATTGTAAATCGAATTACCATGGCCAGGAAATCTGGCAAATACCTGTGCGTGACATACGGAAATACTGGTCAGCTGGTTCAACCTTATTAAGTCGAATCAGCAGTGTATACCGTAATCCCCCCCAGACTAGCGATCAGACTAGCGATCAGACTAGCGATCAGACTAGCGACCACAGATTACAAAGTCGAAACCCTAACATCTAGCCACGGTACACATGGAACACAACCAATGACAAATCAACTAGTCATCGCAATTGTGCGGCCAATTGACCTGAATGGGTCTTGTAAGTTAAATCAGTAATCTTTAGAGAGGAAACGATCCCCTCCAGGGCCACATCTTCCCAAGAGGATTGGCAATACGCAGCTGCATAAGTATTTCAACCTCAAGGTCAAGGAAATTGATATACATTTTCATTTTTAAGTAGAAAAATTATAATGTAAATTGAATTACCATGACCAGAAAATCCGGTAAAAACCTTTGCGTGACATATGGAACCACTGGACAGCTGTTTCGATCTTATTGTCTAGTTGATTTGGCAGTAGAAGTTTGGGAGTAGTAGTTCCGGATCTATGTTCGCTGATTCGATCTCCAGTTGAAGAGATTTCAGTATACACTTTTGATGAAACCTAAATGGTCGCAACAGCTGTCCAGTAGTCCGTACGTCGAACGTAGGTGTTTGCCTGATTATTTGGTCGTGGTAATTCAATTGACAAATGCCAAAATATTCCAATAAAAATCAAATTTTGAATTCAAGTTCTCTTGATATAGAAATTCTTCAAAATACTTAAGAAGGTTTATATTTGTCTATTAACTGTGCTGTTTTTCTAATATATATATATATATATATATATATATATATATATATATATTACAGACGTTTCGGCCGTGTACTCTGCAGCCTTCTTCAGTTGATGTTTCATTTCTTCACTTAGTGGTATCTGGTCATAAATTGTTTTCAATATTTATCTGAATTCAATCATAATTCTTTTTATTTTTAAATTTCTTCTTGATTGTTTATAGAATCACATTTATATTTGAATTTCAATAAACACTGGCCAGGACCACTTGAAAAAAAATCTACGCCGCTAGAAGAAAGCCGGAGGATATACGGTCGAAGCTTTGAATGAATAAATAAAAAATATTCCCAGGTGCAAAATTCAAATTAGAAAAAAACATAAATAACAAAATCCGTCAAAAAATACCAACAAGAACATTTGAGTTAATAGTAATTTAATTAGCTTTTTGCTTAGAAGAGGCACAAGGCAGTATGGATGGAGCACCCTATGAGACACTAACACTTTAGTAATTATTTACAAAGTTTATATGAGTGGTTACTTGATTAAGTGATTTTAACGGCATTTCATCTCTTCTAGGGTTATTGTATGCTTAGAAGTTAACGAAGTGCATCCATTGTACATTTATATTCACAATTTCTGTGTTGGTGGGTTTAACTTTTTTGTAGGGTAGGGGAAGCATAATTGTCATAAGATATCATTTATTTCTATCAAATACTAAAAATCTATTCATGATCATATGGTTCCAATAAACTATTTCAATTCAATAACAATCATTTGTTTGAAAGCTCTTATATGATTTCAAGCGACTAATAATAATAATAACAGTAATTATAATAACAATAATAATAACACAACCCAGTATCTGTCCTAGAGATACACATAAACTTCAATGGGACTTTGAAATACCAACGGATGACGTAATCTCGGCTAGAAAACCAGACCTTGTAATAATCAACAACAAAAAAGAGAGAACTTGCAAAATTGTGGATTTTGCTGTCCTGGATGACCGCATAATAAAACTGAAGAAAAGTAACAAGAAGGATAAGTTCCTCGACCTTGCAAGGGAATTGAAAAAAACTATGGAGTATGAAGGTGACGATTATACCAATCGTAATTGGTGCTGTTGGGACAGTCCCCGAAGTGATTATTAAAGAGACTGGAAGACTTGGAGGTAGGAGGACGAGTGGAGACCATCCAAACTACAACGTTTTTGAGAACGGCCAGAATAATTAGAAGAGTCCTAGAGACTTGAGGAGACTTGCTATCACTCAAACTCCAGTGAAATACCATCAGTTACACAACTGATGTAAAATACTCTCAAGGAGGAAAAGGCTAGACACGACTGTGTAGGCAAGGGAATCTACTGGGAAATGTGCAAGAAATTTAAATTTGACCATGCCAACAAATGGTATATGCACAACCCTGCACCTATCCTAGAAAATGACACACACAAACTCCTGTGGGAATTTGATAAACAAACGGATCACCTAATCTCGGCCAGAAGACCAGACCGAATAACAATCATCAGAAAAAAAAAGAAAATCTGCAAAATTGTCGACTTTGCTGTCCTGACTGACCACAGAATAAAACTGAAAGAATGTGAAAAGAGAGATAAGTACCTTGTCCTTGCAAGAGAATTGAAAAAACTATGGAACATGAAGGTGACAATTATACCAACTGTGATTAGTGCTTTTGGCACGATAACTAAAAGATAATTAAAGGGACTGGAGGATTTAGAAGTTGGCGGCCGAGTGGAGACCATCCAAACAATAGCATTATTGAAAACGGCCAGAATACTGAGAAGAGTCCTGGAGACTTGAGGAGACTTGCTTTCACTCAACCCCCAGTGAAAGACCATCAGCTTACGCTGATGTGAAAAACTCTAATGAATAATAATAATAATAATAATAATAATAATAGCATTGCTGAGAACGGCCAGAATCTTGAGACGAGTCCTGGAGACTTGAGGAGACTTGCTGTCACTCAAACTCCAGTGAAAAATTATCATCTCACACTGTCGTGAAAAATTCTAAAGGAATAATAATAATAATAATAATAATAATAATAATAATAATAATAATAATAAAGATCATCATTTAACTCTAATATGAAAAACTCTCAAAGGAGTAAATTACAAGCCGTTTTAAACAATTAAAGCTTCAAATAAACAATAAAATCTCACCGGGAAGTATTTTAATACATATAATTTACAGTTATAAGGTATGGAGTATTCATTGTAAATATCAATACTTTTCAAATTGATTTATTCCACTCATTGTTAGAGTGAACCTGTGATAATGGCAATAAAGAGATACTACTCATATAGAGCGTCACCATCAGATACAATTAAGTATCTGACGAAGAACATGAGAGAACTTATAGTAGTCAGTGAAAAACATTCATTAAAAAACAATGGAGTTGTGAACAGAAATCCGAAAAACTACTTGACTGATCCTTCTGCCATAACATTAGCTAGTTTAAAATCATCGAGGAATTGAAAATAGCTTCAAAATTTATTTCTTTGATAAAGATATTTTAAAAGAGAATAAAATTCCCGTCTTACTAAATAATACCAACAATAATTTAATTATTATTGATTCTTACAAACATAAAACATTTTTATAAAGAGATGATAGCGATTTAAGCTTATAAACAACTTAAATATGACACATTAAATGGTAACCGTTTTAATTTGACTGACTCGTTCTTACTTATGTTGTTCAAATATGATGTTCATATTATTGTTATCGAAAAGCTGATAATAAAGTGTCCCTAAATATATTAAAACAAATTGCGTCAAAATACAAATTAGGTTTTACGAAACTAAAAAATTCAGTAAAGTACGTCTATGGAAAGAAAGAAACAAGCATAAAATCAACCAACCAACCAAACAAACAAAAAAAAAAATGTATTCGAGCATGTTTTATTAGTGTTAGAATCTTGATCGCCTCCCCTATCTCCTTTCTAGGCCAGTGGAGACCATTCTACGTGTATCGACTACAATCGGTATCAATGTCGCTTTTATATTCCACCAGTTTTCACCGCTTTTACATTCCACCAGTTTCCACCCTGCCGCTTAAACGGCAAAATCCAGAAGAGATGGTGTTATTTTCGTTTTGTAAATCAACACGAGATTTGGTCTTTTAGTCGGGACTGGATGACCCGTTTCTATTTCAAAGTACTAGTGAATTTTATGGGCCTCATTTTCTTAGATAGATTCGTATTCCTGCATAAACCATTTATCAGTATGGCAGCATTTAAATCCTTGCATAATGATCACTAGATCACCCTCTTCAATCAGTTGAAACTCGTCCTGTATAGCTTGCTTCATTCGCTCATGATATGGTGAACGGTTTCATCTCTGTCACCACATAATCTACACTTGGAATTTTTCAACGTATCATCAAGTTTAACTCTGATATGATTAGTTCTTATGGCATTATTTTATATAGATATTAACAGAGATTGTTTTTTTTTTCCTTCAGGGTTCCTCTTCTAAGCTACTTCACATCTTACGTACGATTTCTTTGTTTATTGCTTGAAGTGTCCTTGCAGTTGTTTTTCAGGCGATCGACTCAGAGTTTTGCTCACGTCTTTGATTGAAATCCCCAAACGAATATGTAAATAGAAACAATCGGAGAACCTCACATCATTTAATGGTTTGTAATCTAGGCAAACATGATTATATTAGGGAGTTAAAATCCCACTGGGCTTCCAACCTTTATAGCTTAGTGCTCAGTAGATAACAACAAATTACCGATTTCACTGTGAAAAAGCACATAAGAATTGTAATGGACAAACTAATGCAAAACTGTCTTTATTAGGAACCCTTTTGAGATGAGGCTTCTTAATCTGAGAATTATTTTTTTTTATTTATTCATTGCCGACTTTTTGTCCACATCTTGGTAGTTATTTGGGGGGGGTTCTTTTCACTACGTTTCGGCCAAATTACACCTCTGGCCTTCTATCCGGGGTCGTGGTTAATCACCTGAAGTAGGCCAGAGGTGGAATTTGACCGAAACGTAGTGAGAAGAAACAACGAAAAAAAAACTACCAAGATGAGGACAAAAAGTCCGCAATAAATTAAAAAAAAAAAATTAATCTCTAATACAAAACTATGCCAACATATTTTGCAGACTGTGTAATGAAGAAAATATTCGCAACTCCCTAAAATTGAGATGGTGAATACTGCTCATTACCAGTGGGTTCAGGATTGTCGATATATAACAGGAGCTGTCTTATCCATTTAGTTCAATTTGAAAAAATACCGCAGATAACACAGACGACTCTCGAAGTGAATGGTACACCGAAACATTCCAGTGCCAATTAATAGGTTGATTATATAAAAAGAATACGGCGAAGAATTTTAAGGAGACTTGCTGTCAGATGTTACCAGGTGTTAACTACTATATACATGAGCTGCTCAAATGATAATAATGATAATACTAGAATCAGGAAAATCCAAACTACAACATTGTTAGAATAGGCTAGAATACTGAGAAGGATTCTCGAGACCTGTGGTTACATGCTGTCACTCAAACTCCAGTGAAAGAGCATCAGCCATCGCAGATGTGAGAATCTTGCCAGAAATAATAATAATAATAATAATAATAATAATAATAATAATAAAAACCATCAGCTAATACTGATGTGAAAAACTCTAGAGGAGTAAATAATAATAATAATAACTATGATAATAATATTAAAAAGCAAAAAGAAGAACCAATACTTGGATCTGGTTCGAGAGCTGAAAAAGACATGGAATACAAAGGTAAAGATGATGCAAAAAATGTTGACGCGCTTGTAAAAGCCCCTCTAGGGTTATGGGAAAGAGACTGGTAGATTCAGAATTCAGAAAAAGAATTGAGACCGTCCACGGCATTGTTAACATTAACTAGAATACTGAGAGATGTCCTAGAGACCTAAAGAGACTTGCTGTCATTCAGACTCCAATGAAAAACTAGTAGCCAAAAACCCTCATAAAGTGAAATAATAATAATGCTGCAGTACAAGTACTAACGAATAAAAGAAAGTATAAAGATGAAAGAAATAGTGGACACTACTGATGAAAAAGTCTAAAGCGATGGGGAAGACTTCCGTCTCGAAATGATATATTGAAGAGCGAACAGGTTTACTTAAGATAATGGCCAGCCTGTTTAGCTTGACATGCAACCCGGCCGACTACACTGCTTCGAAAATCGATTGACTGCGAGAGGATGTGATGGTGAAAGAAGAGGAAAGAATGTTCTTCAAATAGACAATACGGATTAGGCAAACAAAGTGTTCATCTCAGGAATGAGCCATCAGTTTCAATCGATCGGCAAATTGACAGAAGTTTTAGTTCTGGCTTTAGGAGAGATAGGCCAAAATAATGTAACATACCCACTTTTTTTTATTCCCAACTTAGTCTATATATTGTAGAATCTAAACTCTCTCTCTTAAGGACACAGACACAGGTACACACACACACACACACACACACACACACACATATATATATATATCTTTGTTTTTCAGGGGTCACCAATATTACGCGGCTAATGTTTTAACAAATTTTTCTCTATGTATAAGTTAGGATCTCCGAAATTGTACGTTTACACGGTTGATACTTGACAATTGACCATTCTTATGAAGAGAAAATGATAATTTCTCTTTTTCTGTTGCATTTTTCGAGACAAACCTCCTTGACTCATGTTAAGCATCTGTCTTATTCACCTCTAGAATCTTTTAATTTAAGCGCATACTGTCTGGATCAGTTGACCAAGTCACTGACCTACATATGAAAACACATGTCCATATGGTGTATCCTTATAATAGTATGCACACAAACCCTGGTTTAAAAAATGCGTTTTATTTTATCGGATACTTTTTAGTTCTATAAGACCAATAACCTGTCGATAATGAACCGTGCCTTCTCTAGTTGCATGTTGATGACATTTTCCGTAGATGAGACACTGCTTCCGAGGTTGATGAATATCTCCTCTAGTTCACCTTTTTGTGGGGATATGTCTCCTCTTTGATTTTGATTAAAGCACATATACTCTGTTTTGTCTGTAGTAACATGGACGCAAATGCCACATGCTTCTTTCTCCTGACTTTGTAGTAGGGATTCGTCTTGGGCGGGTGTATTTGCCTGAAGCAATATGTCATCTGCGCAGTTCACGTCCGTGATAGTAAACGTGGGGTATCGTCTGCTTCTTGCCTTTTCCAATCTGATGCCATATCCCTTCATTAAATCTATCGATGTTCGAAGAATGTAGTTTAGGCAGATTGTGAACCGGTATGGGGCTAGTGTATCCCCTTAGAGAACACCTGCAACAATAACAAAGACGTCTGTCACTGTCTGGTGAGCATACTTTTACTTTCGTGTTTTATAAATTATCATTACGGCTACGAGGGTTTCCTTGGGGAGACTACAGGCTAGAAGTATTTGCTCCATTTTCCTTCTGTATGTATATTTACCAACTCCTCCGCTCGGGCAGGATATGAGACAAGTTTAATTTTTAAGCGGAGTTTAACAGGTTTGAATTCAGAATTTTCCTTCTTCTTGACTATTTGCCTCACCTAGGATGAAGAACCTAGTTTGCCCTACTATTTACCCATAGCTGGAGGGAGAATAATTGGATTCATACCTTTCCCAAGAGTATTAGTGCTATGTGAAATGCAATCAATCTAGTCTAGGGTTTGAACTCGTGTCACCGTGTTCATTTCCTACGACGATAACCATTACATCACGGGCACCTCTTCTGTATATGGAGTCCAAAGCCTTAGAGAAATCTACGAATAAGAGTGTGGCCTCAAGGATGTAATATAATGGCCGAGGGATTTCGTTTCATGTCTTTGGGTTTAGTTAGGCTGAGTTCCTTTCGGCTCAGCACATGGGTTACTTAGGTGCAACATTAACGCAGGTGTTCACACGCATGCGCGGGTAGAGCGGACGTGTCACTCAGAGATGTCACAATAGCCCGAGATGGGATACGGGGCTAGCAAGTGCGAACGACGTCACGCACTGGAAGCGCGCGGAGTATTTTGGGAATTTGAAGAAAGTTAGTAGAGTTGAGACAAGACACCGGACGAGAAGGGTTGACTTTCGCTTGCTCGCGGAGGCCTGGGCAGGTGTCGCTCGAGATGGGGGGGTGGGCAGATGAAAAAGCCAGGATAGAAAGATTGTGCCTCGCTCTCCTTATGTCGAAAAACCTTTAAACTCAAAGGTAATAAAAAGTTTCGTACCTGAACTGAGAAGTCGTAAGTGTTTTACGTGTTTCGAGATTCCTATGTTCTATGTATATATGTTATGAAAATCCCATGAACATTTCGCATATCCATATCGGGCTATGGTACAAAGGCTTTTTGCACGTATTTTTTCTAGCTTTGGTCTCAGTGTTCGAAAAATCAGCTACAGAACTCATACATATAAAAACTTACTTGAAAGTAAAAACACATGACATGTAGCAAGACTAACGTTAGAACTTAAAGTAGAATAGTCCAACTACCGGTACGGATAGTGTCTTTGGTAGTGCATAATATATGCCTAGTATGCGTACAAGAACACTGGTATCACCATAATGAAGAAATAAAATACTACAGTACTGGCAATGAATGGACAGTTTCTTCCAGGCAGCGGTTGTGTCGATACTGCTATATGGATGCACTACATGGACGCTAACTAAACGGTTGGAGAGGAAGCTGGACGGAAACTACACAAGGATGTTGAGAGCAGTATTTAACAAATCCTGGCGACAACACCCCACGAGACACCAACTATACGGACACTTGCCCCCCATCACGAAAGCTATACAAGTTAGAAGAACCAGGCACGCGGGACACTGCTGGAGAAGCAAGGACGAGCTCATAAGCAATGTACTCCTATGGACCCCCACATATGGCCGTGCAAAAGCTGGACGACCAGCTCGAACTCACATACAGCAACTATGTGAGGACACAGGATGTAACCCTGAAGACTTGCCGGAGGTGATGAGTGATAGGGAGAAGTGGCGAGAGAGGGTCAGGGATATCCGTGCTGGCGGCCCGACATGATGATGATGATTATTATTATTATTATTGTAGTTGTTGATGTTGTTGTTTGCTATATTTATAAATAAAAATTCTCAATATAAATAAGGGAGCGCTAAATGAAGACAGCGTGGTTATAGAATTAATGTTCCGATGATGACATTACATTATAAATCAATCAATAAAAAATGGAAACACTTTACTTACTTCATTGAATATTGGGAATATATAAATGCAAATACAACTACCTCTCTAATAAATACGTTTTTTATCTATGCTATTCAAGTATATAACTGTTTCACTGATTGTCAACCTTGACAGCGATATATTATTCGCATAAGCAAATAATCGGTGGTGCCTACATTTACCCTCCTATGATTCTTCTTAATAAAAGACACATTAGACTTCCATTAATTATTTGTAGTAAAAATACAACTGAAGACAATTATACGATAATTAGAAACTTTTTCTCGTAAAGACTAATTATTTGTTTTTAATGAAAGACAAATTTTAACAGAACTTGATTACTTTTACTTTTTTATTATTTAAACGTGTCTTTCTAATATCTGAGATAACGCTTCACTTTGTATACTATCAAACTGTATGGACTTCGTTCGGCTTAATTTTACGGGTTACATGATGCAAATAGATATATGATCTTTTCTATCTGATGACATCATAATGATTATTTCAGAAATATTTTGTTATTGCTTTTCAAAGTTGTAGTCATAATAGAATATTTCGCTTCGGATTTAATAATAATCAACGAAAAAGAGAGAACTTGCAAAAGAGTCGAATTTGCTGTCCCGGCTGACCACAGAATAAAACCGAAAGAATGTGAAAAAAGGGATAAGTTCCTCGACCTGGCTAGGGAATTGAAAAAAACTGTGGAACATGCAGGTGACAATTACACCAATTGTATTTGGTGGGTTTGGAACAGTAACTAAAGGATTGTTAAAGGGACTAGAGGACTTGGAAGTTGGCGGATGAGTGGAGACTATCCAAACAACAGCATTGCTGAGAACGGCCAGAATACTAAGAAGAGTCCTGGAGACTTGAGGAGACTTGCTGTCACTCAGACTTCAGTGAAAACCATCGGCTAACGCTGATGTGAAAAGCTCTAATGAGTGAAGAATAATATTAAAAAACTGTTGAACATGAAAGTAACGATTGTGCCAATTGTGATTGGTGCGTTAGGCACAGCACCTAAAGGATTATTAAAAGGCCTGGAGGACTTGGAAGTTGGCGGACGGGTAGAGACTATCCAAACGACAGCATTGCTAAGAACGACCAGAATCCTGAGACGAGTCCTGGAGATTGAGGAGACTTGCCCTCACTCAAACTCCAGTGAAATACTATCAGCTGACACTGATGTGAAAAACTCTAAAGGAGTATAATAATAATAATAATAATAATAATGAATCCGTCCCAAAGAATGTGACGCTGAAAATTCTCTGGGATTTTGAGTTATAAACATATCACCAAATCCCGACTACTAGGCCAGAACCAGTGATGGTAAACAACAACAGAGAACCTGCCGAATTGTAGACTTTGTCGTCCCGGCTGATCACCGAGTGAAAATCAAAGAAAACAAAAAGAAAGAGATAAATACGTAGATCATGCAAGAGAAGTAAAAAAAACAAAAAAAAACCCTAAGGAACATGAAGGTGACAGTGATACCAATTGTAATTGGTGCACTTGAAACAATTCTCAAAGACTTTGTAAAAGGACTAGAGAAGTTGAAATCGGAGGACAATCCAAACTACAGCATTATTGAAGGCAGCCAGAATACTGCGAAGAGTCCTGGAGACCTGAGAAGACTTGCTGTCACACAGACTCCTATGAAAGACCATCAGCTAATACCTAAGAGAAAAACTCGCAAGGCTTGGGCAGACGACCAAACCATATAATAATTGACAAAAAAAGAGAACTTGCAAATTTGTGGACTTTGCTGTCCCTGCTGACCACAGAGTAAAATTGAAAGAAAATGAAAAGAAGGATTAGTATCTGATCTTTGCTAGGGAATTGAAAAAACATACTATGGAACATGAAAGTGACAATTATTTCAATCTTGATTGGCGCTTTTGGTACAGTCAAAGAAGGGTTATTAAAGGGACTAGAGGACTTGGAATTAAGAGGACAAGGGGAGACCTTCCAAACTACTACATTCTTGAGAACAGCTAGAATACAGAGAAGAGTCATGTAGACTTGAGGAGACTTGCTGTCACACAAACTTCAGTGAAAGACCATCAGATAATGCTGACGTGGAAAACTCTCAAAGAGTAAAGGATAAAAGATCGAGGGATAAATTGAATTTCTTCAGCAGCACCAACAACGCCCGGCTCACCTGTTATATGAAAGCGAAAATTGATAGAGCACAAAAAAAGGCAAGTGTAGATTATGTGGAGAAAGAAACGAAGCAGCTAATCCCATTATAAGCAAATGTAGCAAACTTACACAAAGAGGAGTATAAGACTAAGCACGACTAATTGGGAAAAGTGATCCACTAAGAATTGTGCAAGAGATTAGAATTTGACAATCCTATCAAATTGTATATACAAAAAGAAGAATCCGTCCGAGAGAACGAATCACATAATATTCTTCCGGATTTTGAGATACAAACGAATTTCCTAATCCAGGCTAGAAGACAATAACTAATGATGATTAACAAGAAAAAATAATTTGACTTCTAAAAGATTTTTCCTCACACAAAGAGAAAATAAAGGAACGCAAAAAGATAAACAAATACTAGGATCTTACCTGAGAGCAGAAAATGCTGTTTAACATGAAAGGGACGATGATACTAATTGTAGTTAGGGAATCTGAAAAGGTCCGAAATGACTTCGAAAAACCCAGGAAGATTTGTACATCAGAAAAAGAATCGTGACCATCTGGACGACAGCATTGTTTAGATGAGGAAGCATACTTAGAAGAGTCCAGGACACCTGAGGAGACTTGCTGTCGCTAAGACTTCAATGAAAGACCAGCAGCTAACGCTAATGTGATAAACCCACAAAGAGCTTAGTAGTAATAGTTATCAGGTCCTTCAATCCCAACCAGAAACCAGACAGTTATAATTAACATGAAGAAAATGGCTTGTTAGTTAGCTGACTTGGCTGTTCTAGCAGACTAAATAATGAAATTAAAGAAAAGTGAAAAATATAAACTAGATAAATACCAAGACTGTGCTACAGAAATGAAAAATAAAGTGGAATATACATTTGTATGAATCGCGATGGGAACCCTTAAAACACTCCTGAAGAAGCTAGAAAAGAGACTGAGATATTTGGTGATTCTAGGAAGGATTGAGACCGTTCAAACCACAGCACTGTTGAGATATATAGTATGATAAAGTTTTTATCATTACAGGAATGTATTCTTGTCGGAGAATATTTATTCTTTCAAAGACAACGGAACCGATCTGTGTACGAAAATAAACACGCATTCCAATGATTGACTTATGTACTTTTTTTTATCAGACGTTGCAGGAAGTAATTTAATGGAAAACAGTTTCCTGATATTAAACAGTAATCTTATCTACAATTCTATTTTGATGATTTCAGTCGTTCTCCGGATTTCCTCCTCTTAGTTACTTTTCCTACTTTCTTTCTTTTATTTTATACCTTCTTTCTTCAAGATTGCACATGCTCACATAAGATGTATACCAGTTATTTCTGAGGATTAATTAACAGTAACACTCTCCTAATCTGAAACACCTTTCCCGGCATTCGGACTATACTAGAACTACTAGAGTCTGTACAGTGCCGACCGTCCATTTTGAATCTCTCAAACTTCTTATGTCTTTTCTAATGTTTAGAAAAAAAGTTATAAGTGTGATGTGCATTATACCCTCAATATTACCCGACACAAATAACAGACCTTTTTTTCAGCGGAATTTAGAAAACGCTGACAATATTCCTTGAAGAGATGCTCAAAAAGAGGTGTGCTGGATAGGATATTAAACTGCATCTGATGACAAGCCTTTAGTTATAGATCTGAGAAATGGGTAAAACTTCTTCATTGCCATTACTCCCAGGTCTACTTTAACTCGGAGTGGTTGGACTTATCTATAGGACAAATATGTAAAACAAGAATGTAAATATGAAACTCCAAAGAATGCGATCCTCTAACCTTTAAGTCTGAGATAACCCCTGAGAGGTTAACCTGCAGTTAAAATCAATCAATCAATCAATCATTCAATCAACACATCTTAAATTCTGTCATACCTAAAAAGTACTATTTTTCGATTTTCAAAATCTCTTGATTTTATATTCCTTGTTGGTTGGTTGTTTGGTTGGTTGAGTTTTATGGCATATCAATCTTTGAAGGTTATTTAACGCCAAATCCATTTTTAAGCAAATAGTTCAATTTCGAACTATTCAGTTTGTTCAAACAGTTCTAATTCAGCTAATTCAGTTTAATATAATTATACATTTTCTTTATACATAGTTTAATGTCAAAATAGTTCTATATTAAACAAATCAGTTTAATGTAAGTACAGTTTCCATGTCAACCAGTTCCATTCTAAACAATTCAGTTTAGCATAAGCACGCAGTTTAAATGTAAGTACAGTTTAATTGTCAAGAACATCTTAATTTCAAGTTATTCAGTTTAGTCAAACAGTTCTAATTCAAACAATTCAGTTTAGCACAAGTATGCAGTTCTATTTAACCCATAGATAGAGCCATATCAGGTGCTACCATTTCGGTTAAGAATAGAGCGGGGAGCAATGGCAATGAAGGGGTGCTCAGCATTCTCCAAAGCTCCAGCATCGTTAGAATCTCACCATAATATTGTTTAGTGTCATTATCAGGACACTCGGTGGGGGGTCTTACCATCTGCAGAGATGCAGTCGGTGTATTCTATAGCCCCAGCCGACTGGGCAATTCCAGTTCGTACCAAATAGTCTTCATAAACATTTTTTATATATCCTGAACACTATAACATTACAATTGCTTTAATATTTACAAGGTTTCATCTTCTAGCTGATATTAAACTGCCAATATCGTAGTTATAAATATTTTTTTTTGTTTTTATCAAATCACAGCTGTACATTAAAGTAGAAAAAAAAGGAAATGCTTTTTTTAAAAGAAAAAATTATAACAACTAAGAACTACTACGTTTTTATTTTACTGGAATATCCAAAAACAATTAACCCTTAAAAGTCTCTCGTGAAAATCAGTGATTAAAGAAGACAACTTGTATTTTCTAGGTGGTCGATCAAATAAGGACACAATCTGTTTTGATCTTTGGGGTCTGCTTGTAACCGAGGCTAAATAATTATCTCACTGATGGTGAAACTTGAAATCAGGGACTGAACTTTAATTGCTTTTAGAATTTGACAGAATTGAACGCTAACGTTCACCTTACATAAGTATTCTAGAAATAAGGGTAGAGAATTTATTCCGACATGCACTTTCTCAAGGTCAGTTGTCACATTTCAACTTCAGATATTTCTAAGTATTGTTTTCTTATTATTTCAAAGACTTTACAGAATACTAATGCATAGAATACGAAGATTTGCTTTTACTCGAGGCCCACGTAGCGTAAGAGTTATTGTCAAGAAAAATAAAATCTGTTATTTGAGTTCGAATCCTAGACCAAGCAGCTTGCGTTTTATTTTGGCGCTAATGCAATGGGAAAGGGCATGAATCCACTTGTTCTCCCCATATAACACGGCAGGCCGGGGAGTATTTTGCCTTGTTAAATGCAGCCAGTCTAGCGTTACTCCGCTTGAAAATTGACAATGAGTCGTATTCTTACCGTTCCTGTGCAATTGAGTAAATACACGCAATATCTTAATACTCGTATGAGTGAAAGGTTATGTAATATTTTGCTTGGAGCTCGTTTTAGGCATGCATATCATGTGACCAAAATATGACGATCAGACAAGGTCAGGTAGGCCAAAACCTGTGTCTACCAAAGTAGTACTCTAAGCTATAAAGGCCAGTCTGGCTAGTAATATTAAAAGAGTGTCAGGTGACCTCGGCACTTCACAGTCCAGTGAAGTTGGTCACTTTCATGACATCTTCTAAAACATCTGGAGCAGCTCAATTAACACTCATGCTACAAAAATATTGCAAAACATTTGTCTCCACCAAGTATTTCAACTGTTCTGTGCCATTAAAATATTAACAAAACATACTATCTCTTTTGATGTTTTTTTTAAATTTTAATTAATTTACTAATTCCATTCTCAGATAATTACCAATATTTTTTCAATAACATTTTGACTTTTCAAACGTTTTGTACAATGTGTCTCAGTTTACATAGGGCCCATGTAACTGCTAATAACTCTACTGATAATAATGTTGTCTTTTTGTTTTGATTCAGATTTGAAAATAGTATACGATAACAACGATTAATCTTCGATTACCTGCCCTGTCGGCTGGGGTTGTAGAATAGGACGACTGCACCTTTGCAGAGGGGTAAGACCCTCCCCCAAATGGGGCCACCTGTTGGCCGTGAGTGGTGACCCGTAAGTTGCTAGGACGAGATCCTTATGTTTGAACAGATATTGATCCGGCAATAGAGTGGTTAATGTCTTGCAACACACCATTTTGGCTCTTACTTGGTCGAATGGGTGGTCAGATAGGCCCAATCCAATCAATCGGCTCGAACCTATATGTTTAACCAGACCATAATTTTAAAACTGCTCTTGCAGCAAGTTCCCAACACTTATCTGTTAGGTGCTAGAAGGCAGTTGCTGAGGGTCAATTGCTTTGAAAGAATAGGAATTTGACTAGTGCTGAGGCCCGGAAATTGGCAACGTCTTAAAAACCAACCCTCAGTTCACGTATACTAGACGCGTATCGCCATATCACCCGAGGCGAATGGGTTTTCCCTTGGTTCATTCTCAACACAAGTTGCACTCCATGGTGGGTGGTGGAGCGCAGGGCCAGCGAAAAATATATAGCATGTATGGTGTCTTCAAATAAAAGAAAATCTGTCCGAATCAAATTCGGAGAATGAGACATCAGACTTCCCCAGATTCCTTGAAAATGATTCTTTGGAGGTCTGCCTCGCCAAATTCTAGCTTTTCCTCATAGAAAAAGTGATTTTTACAAGGGCTACTCCGAAAACAAGGAATGGCAACTTTTTTTCCGAAGTGGACAGCTGGAGGCAGACAGAAAACATTAAAAATTAAAACCTTTCATGCGACGTAATGCAGAACCTACCCGCATGAGAAACTCAACAATTCCAAGGGAGTTATCTGGATTAGGGAGTTGTAATTGGCTACAGAAGAAGAGATGGCATCAGCGCTAGGAAAACAGGGAGTTACAAATATAATAAGAATCTCCATGAGAAAAAAGCAAAGAACCAATCCAGACCAACACTTACATCCTGACATTTAATCAGCCCCGTACTACCAAGGAGTTGAAGATCGGCTCTTGTCTTGAAAGAGTCGAGCAGTACGTCCGAGCTCCCCTGAAGTGTTACAAATGTCAAAAAAATGGACTCCACATCCCCTGTGGTGTCCATATTTTTGGCATTTGAAACAATTCAGGGGAGCTGGGACGTACTGCTCGACTGCTGTAAAGGACGACACACATGTGCTAAATGCAGTGAAAAGGACCCGGATCTCGAGGAAGATTGCTTGAAGAAATTTAGATTTGCTAACTACCGACAAAATCACCCGGCTTAGGCTAGATCTTGTTATTTTTTCAAAAAAGAAAAGGGAATGCTTAAGGTGAAACAAAAGAGGAATGTGTTCTTTCTGGAAGCAAAGAAAATTGTAGGGACCTATATGGGAGAAAGCATCTACACCTCTGTTGCACGGACGGCGAATACAACCAATCAAAACAACAAATATAGAACACACGTAAGATCTACCACTCAAACACTGACTATTCCTAAAAGTGTAAAATTTCCAAGAAAACAGCCGTTACATAAGTCACTAATCCGTCCACCAAAAAGCTTTAAAAACAGACTAAAAAACTTGTCTACCATAAGACCTGAACAACTTAAACAAAAATCACAAGCTCCCATTAATCAAGCTTGAACAATGCAGATGAACAGGGAAAGACCAGGCAGCACAAACAAAATGTCCTCAAGAACAATATCGCCAATAAGAATCAAACAGTGCATTGCTCAGGATCAACAAAACCCCTACAAAGAACCTGTAGCATAGAAAGTATGGATAGCGACACGAACCACATAGTTGTTAGACTTAATCTTCAAGAAATAATCAATAATAATACAATACTTGAAACAATTCAACAGTGGGCAAACTTATAAGTTCACTCACCTTTTAAAAAGCTAATCTCTTACATATCATACGTATCTATTTAAATGTGTGCCAACAAATGACTGATGTTAAATTGTTTCTGTTACATAGCAACGCTCATTATAATTTATCTGAGTGCAAACAAAGGAGCAAAAGAAAATAGAATAATTCGTATTGGATAGAAATACTTGAGATCATTTAACTGTGAAGGAAAATGAGCTCAGGTTTGTTTAAAATGTTATTAGAAAAATGATCCCAAATCATTTGTATGTAATATAAAAATCTTAACTGGGTTGGTCATTGTTGCGTTCTGGTTAGTGAACGCTTGTAATATTAAATACAGGATAAACCACGATATGAGAGGAAATAGAGATATATTCACAGGAAAAAGTATGTACAATAGAGAGACTATTAGTAGACAAGAACATAGGATTAGTGAATACAGAATAAAGATATAGTCCAACGATAGTATTGGCTTCCGTTATTACGGTAGCAATTAAGGTAATCTAGTGCGATCTCCAGTCTCCAACCCTCTAATACTATTCCTATAAGAAGCTGCTCTTCATCTTTTAGTCTGTCCTGGTATTAGTAGTTACTGCTATATATGGCAGATGGACGATTCATTGTGTGGAAAAAGGTGGGTGATACTCAACAGTCATTGAACAATTAGCAATGTTTGATATGACATAAAACAAACCATCTTACGAAGAACTGTTTTTGACACTTAAATAGCATACTTAAACTGAATTGTTTGAAATAAAACTGTTTTTATGTTTTACTGCGTGTGAACAAAAACTGTACTTATAATAAACTGTACTGGTGTTTATAGTTATAAAATTGATTTGATATTAAATAAACAAAAAATGGTTGATATGTCATAAAACCAAACCAAACTAAACCAACTCCTCGATCACAATGTCTTGGACAAGAGAGGAAAATATTTTGCATCACAACTTATTTCGAGACAAAATCAGTCAAAACTGTCTCAAAATAGATGCGTACCCATTGATTTAGTACTGACCCAAGAAACTAAAAAAGATTGCAGGTCCTAGAAGCTGATACAATACCAATTTAAAAAAACATTAATTTTTTTGTCTCTAGCTCAAAGGACGCAATTTTTATAGAACGTGTTCCAAATGACTGCCATTGCGTTTGTCTCACTAATACATTATTATCATATTAATGAGTTGCATCTATTTTCAGACACCCTGTACGATAAAAACCAAACAAAAATATTTTCTCTCATTGTCTTAATTCTATTTAATTTCTATTACCTCAAACACCTTCCTATTGACACCTTTTTGTGGGAGCGTCAGCACGAAAAAAATGATCAGCCGTTTTCATTGGCACGTTTTATTTCATGAGTCACCAAAATTTCTTTAAGATTTAAAAGCTTTTTTTTTATTATACTTCTAAATGTATTACAATTCCTTATTTCATTATTTTTACTTTACAGGATTTTTCTATGATTATGCTGACACCAGAAAACCATATCTATTAATTCTGTTAGAGTCTTACTTCCAGTTATCTATTTTAAGCTTATCAAGTTTTACTTTTACCTCCTAATGGATTAGAAAAGTATATATGCATACTTCCAGTTGGAGTTAGGTTAACTCTCATGTGAATTTGGGTGGGTCCTCGTGGGTTAGTGGCTGAAGTACTGGACTATGATATTGTTGTGAGTCTGAAATCCAGTCATGCTTTTATCTTCACTTTCGGATTGATATTCTTGGAAAAAAATATGAACCCAATTATCCCCCGCTGCTATGGATTAAATAATATCATTATTGTTTTTTTATGAGGTGTCCCAAAATAGATACAATCCATCAATACAATATGTATTTATTACCGAGACAAACGCAATGCCGCTCATTTGGAACATGTCCTGTAAAAATTAAATCCTTTGAGTTAGAAACACTAAATAAATGTTTTTTTAGTTGTTATTTTATCAGCTTCCAGAAGATGTAATCATTTTTTTTTAGTTTTTTGTCTCAGTAAAAAATCATTTTCATCTTAACACGTTGCATCTATTTTGAAACAGTTTTGAATGATTTTTGTCTCCAAAGAAATATCGCCACAAAATATTTTTCCTCTATTATCCAAGGCATTGTAATCGATGATTAGTAGTTGTTATTGTATACTATTTTCAAATATTAAACAAAAATTAACATAATTATTTTTATCAACATTATTATTATCATTGGTCTAGTGGGTATAGTTTTCGCTAATGGTCCGGAAGATCTGGGTTCAATCCCAGGTCGCGTCATACCAAAGGCTTTAAAAATGGTACTTGATACCTCCTTGCTTAACACTCAGCATTATAAGGTACGTATCAAGGGTAAAGTGGAGGAATTCAGGGAAAGGAGTAGCGCCCTCCCCTACACCTCAGTGTAGAAGCTATTGAAAAGGGAGCCTTCTGGTTGCCCTCAACTACGGTCGCCAACTTTACTTTACTTATTATTTGTAGAGTTATTAGCAGTCACATTGGTCCCATGTATACTGAGACACCCTATGTAAGGATGGCTTTGGCCTTAAATAACCCTCGAAGGTTGACATGCAAATAAACAAAAAAAGAAGAAACAGGAACCATTGAAAATACTGAATTATATTAGTTACGTATTGGACCTTAGGCAGTCGTCGTTTTTAAACCTAAGAATTCTTCTGGATATTTGTTGAAACGATTAGGAAAATCAATATTTTAAACATTTAAAGTCTTTTTTCTGACCTTGTTTTCAGTGATCATAGTAAAATTAATAAGTTTCCGAAGATAAAAAAAAATGTTTGCAAGGAATAATTTTTATAATAATACTTTCAAAGAAATGTGGTCAATTTTCCAGGGAAAAATTAAGACAAAAAAATAACTAAGAAAGTTGTTGCTTCGCTCATAGAGCAATGGTTTTAAATTTCGTTTTTTTTCAAACAGAGTCCAAAGAATACCATAAACCAAACAAGAATCTCTTAATACTGCCACCATCTATACATATAGTTATAATGAAATACGTTTGATATGTATAAATGCTTTGATCTGCGTTGTGGACCATTGAAAACTTAATAAAAATGCCCTCATAAGAAGTAGAGAGAGCTAACATAAAAATAGAAACAAAATCATGTTAACAAGACATCATAAATATTATAAAATGTTATTAATCATCAAAGTAGAATTGTGTTTATTGCACAGATATTTTGTATTTTTGGAATATTCTTTAAAACAGAAAATACAGCTTATTATTATATATTAGTTGTGTTTCCACATCAGCAAGATCCGCCAGCCTCAATGGAATACTGGTTGAGTAATCTTTTCGAAGATCTTTATTACTATCATATTCAATCTCTGAGAATTTTTCACAACAGTTTTACCAAAGGGGTTTCCACTTACGTATGACTGACAGCAAATTTACTCGATGTTTCCCAGACTTCTCGACGTATTCTATCATATGTTAACAATGTTGTGGTCTTGAGGATCTTGATTCTTATACTTTAATCTCCTTTCCAAACCTTTACAGACAAACTACAATTGGCATCAACTTATGGGACCGTTTCAAGAGTGCCATCTATAAATGGTGTCATCGTCACCTTTATTTCCCACAGCTTTTACAACTCTCTGGTAAGATTCAGTTATTTTTTTTCTTTGTTACTTTCACTGGATTATCATCATTATTATCATCATCATTATTATCATCATTATTATTTACTCCTCTTGCGTTTTTCACATCAGTATTAGCTGATGGTTTTTCATTGGAGTTTGAGTGACAGCAAGTCTCCTCAAGTCTCCAGGGGTCGTCTCAGGATTCTGGCCGTCCTCAGCAATGCTGTCGTTTGGATAGTCTCCACCCGTCCGCTAACTTCCAAGTCCTCCAGTCCCTTTAATAATCCTTTAGTTACCGTGCCTAACGCACCAATCACCAATCGTTACTTTCATGTTCCACAGTTTTTTCAATTCTCTAGCATCATCATTATTATTATTTTTAGTAGTAGTAGTAGTAGTAGTAGTAGTAGTAACTGATTTATCACACCAAAAGTACTTAACGGTTCTTGGTGGAGATCAAACGACAGCTTGTCAGCAAACCCGCATAAATATACATTATTTTTTTATTCTACTAAATTCGCGTGTTTTTCACGTCCAACTAATGATTTTCTCTCAAGACCAAGTAACTGCAAGTTTTCTCAGTTGTCCAGTTTTCTTCTCAATAGTTTAGTTGATTTAAGCACTGCTTTGGTCTAGACACTTTCAATTCTTCATGAGATTTTCAGTCTCTTCAGTATCTTTTAGTCCTTGCAGGATTGTTTCAAAGATGCCGAGTTAGATAAGTAATGGCGTAAAAGTTCTACAGCGTCTTTTTTTTTTTTTTACTCTCGGATAAAATTTAAGTATTTAACAAGTTTTTCGATTTCCTTTAAGTCTGTGATCCACCGAAACAGCAAAATCTACTAATTAGAAAATATTCTAATTATTTGTTTTTACCTAAACGTAGATTTGCTTCTGTGAACTATTTCTGTGTTACTCTTTAAGATTTTTCAAGCTGATCTCTATAGTTATCCAGGATCCTTGCTGATATCAATAGTTCTCAAAGTCCAGTTTGCCGTGGCTGTAGAATACAACGATTGCATCCCTGCAGATGGAAAAACAACCCCCACTAAGTGTCCTGGATATGGTATTAAACAATCTGATGGTTAGGCTCTAGAAATCCTGGAGCTTTCGGGAATACGGAGTATCCGTTCCTCAACAATGCTCGGTCCCGGAGTGGTAGCACCCAATAGGGTCCTATCTATGGGTCAAATAGATCTATTAAACATTTAAACGGTTTTATGCTAAATTGAGATGTTTTTAACTCTTTGATTGTTTCATTGTGTGTATACAAATGGCTAGTATCTAATTGAATTGTGAGTGATACATTGCAGTACTTGAAACAATTTAATGTTGAATAGAATAATTAGTGTTGAATAAAAATACTTGCAACCATTTTCTGTACGCAAACAAACGATTAATAGTAAATAGAATTATGTGTATTAGATAAAAATGCGTTAAACCATGTGACATGGAAAATGAGCAAATGCTCAGTTAAAAATGTTATCAGCAAAATGTGTTTATAAATCATTTAATATGTATAAAGAGGATTTTGCATTAAGTAACCTACAACTAATATATATATATATATATATATATATATATATATATATATATTAAAAGAAAAGTAGGCGACCGTAGTCGAGGGTGACTGGAAGGCTCCCTTTTCAATAGCTACTACACCGAGGTGTAGAGGAAGGCGCTACTCCTTTCCCTGAATTGCTCAGCTTTACCCTTGATCCATACATTGTAATGCTTAGTGTTAAGAAAGGAGTTATCAAGTACCATTTTAAAAGTCTTTGGTATGACGCGACCTGGGATTGAACCCAGGTCTCCTGGCCCATTGGCGAACACTCTACCCACTAGGCGATTTCAAGGTTTGAGATAATTCCAAGAGGTCAGACTATTATTTACATCTTTGTTGCTTTTGTGTTTTATAATTTGTCTGTTCGTTTGTTTTGTTTTGATTTTTTTATTTTGTTTTTTGTTTTCTTTTTCATTTCACTTGAAAGGCCTATACGTTCATCTAGTCGTTCACTCTTTAATTTCGCATCGAGGACTGATGGAAGGTCAAAATTTAACAATTGACATGTTTCTTTCTTCTTATTAACTATATCAATGTTTCACAATCTCGCCTAGGTTGGGTCATCTGTTTTCACGTTCCTTTTTCCAAAGCATATTTTGGTCAGTGCATATACTAATAGACGTTGTCATCAAGATTCTATCAGTTGCACGGTTTCTAGTGGATATCCATTCCCCTCAAGTCGTATCATAGTGTATCAAAATCATTTTCTTTTTTACTAAACGTATAGATTGTTCTTGTACACATCTGGAGATTATGAATGATTCCACTGTATTTATATATAATTGTATATTTGCATAAGCGTCAGGAAATCCATCATTAATACATCCAAAAATTAATGAATTACAATAGCCATGAAAAAATGACAAATGTTAAAAACTGTCGACCTAAGGGAAAAACTTTATTCATTTGAAACTATCTCCTTGATATTTTAGATCCCTTCAAAGTTTTATTACTAAACCAATTTATACTAAAATATTACTTTCAAAGTTTTGTAACATAGTAAATAAAAGATCAGGGTTTTTGAACAAATAAGTCATTTTTTTTAAGCGCCTACAACCGGATAAGAGATGAGTTGGTCAATTTCTGTTACGTCGTCTCCGTTGGAAATGGCACGGCATTCACTTTTAGGCAAACAACTTGTTGTTTCAGAATTCTTATAGTGATATCACTGATGTAGATGACACACTATTCAAATGATATGTGTGGCCTCTTGGTTTCGTCGCTGCAGTTTTCGAGTATGAGTCTTTCTTTTGCTGTTTTCGGCATCTGGTTCAGCCTGAAAGTCAACGCATGATCTCCACTCTTTGAAGGGGAACGGTACAAGCTCATCCCGTTAACCAGCGACACAAACATGGCAATTTGAGCTGGACGGAAATTACACAAGAATGTTGAGAGCAGTATTAAACAAGTCCTGGCGACAACACCCCACGAGACTCCAACTCTACGGACACTTGCCCCCCATCACGAAAACTATACACGTTCGACGAACCAGACACGCAGGACACTGCTAGAGAAGCAAGGACGAGCTCATAAGCGATGTACTCCTGTGGACCCCCACACATGGATGTGCAAGAGTGGGACGACCAGCACGAACTTACATACAGCAACTATGTGAGGACACAGGATGTAACCATGAAGACCTGCCGGAGGCGATGAATGATAGGGAGAAATTGCGAGAGAGGGTCAGGGATATCCGCGCTGGCGGCGCGACATGATGATGATGATGATGATTTATTTCAAAGGCGAAAGATTTTTGCCAACAGAGAGTAATGTTTGTTGCTCTCTCTCTCTCTCTCTCTCTCTCTCTCTCTCTCTCTCTCTCTCTCTCTCTCTCCTGATCCCACTTTGCCACTAAACAGCTGTACCAAAAAATTCGAACAGCTTGTGTTTGAGGTTTACGGGATGAGTCAATACCATTCACCCTCAAAAAGAGTTAGTACTCTTCCTTAACTTGCCTACTACGGGATGAGTCAATACCATTCACCCTCAAAAAGAGTTAGTACTCTTCCTTAACTTGCCTACTACTTTTCCATCTGAAGCCCTGCTAAAATATGTTTTCTATTTATTTTCTTTAAGTAATTAAAGTAGAGTATTTTTACGCTACTAAACTCTTCTATTTCCAGTGCCCCGTCTTCAATTCTTACATTTTTGCCAAGTCATTTCATTTAAAAGCCGAAAAACATGGATGAAATTATAAAAAAAAAATTGTACTAGAAAAACAATGGAATTAGAACTTAGAAGCCATTATTTGGTGAAAGAACTTGTAATTTATCATTTCATTTCTTCAATGTTAATACTAACTTGTTTTTTATGTTTTAAATAGAATACTTTTTTACTTATCTTTCAATTGCAGCATTGTAAGAGTCTTTTGATAATAGGATGAATGCATTTACCTTATTCCTCCGCTACGGACAGGATATTGCACAAGGCTAATTTTTAAGTGGAGTAGACTAACGAGCTCCGTCTGTCCTACACCTTATCAATTTGTAAGGGAGAAGAAAGAACTCTGTGTCATTCCAAAGTGAAATACAAATATTTTTCCAATGATTTGAACTTTAATTTCAATTCCAAATCCGACGAAGATAATGGTTTCGTTTTGATATTGAAATGTAAATAGAAAGTGCCTCAACATCTGTGTGACCCATGTGATTGCTAAGAACCATATTAATAATAATGTTGTGTTTTTTCTTTTGTTTCAGATTTGAAAATATTATACAAGTGTATCTATTAATACTCGAGCACAATGCCTTGAACAAAACAGGGAACTATACTTTGTGTCACGAATTATTTGGATAAAAAATCATTGTAAGCTATCCCACAATAGATGCATGCCATTGATATGATAATGAATTATCACTGAGACGAGAAACTCAAAGACTGCATGTCCTGGAAGCTGATATAATAACAATTAAAAAATATATTTGATGTCTCAAGCTCAAAGGATGTATTTTTTACTGGACGTGTTCCAAATGACCACCTTTGCGCTTGTCTCAGTAATAAATCATTATCTTATTAATGGGTTGGCCTCTATTTTGACACACCCATTATATAAATTATTGAATATATCTTAATTTTCCCTCCGAATTTAAAACATGCATCCATACACGTGCACATATACGCACCCATGCATACTCTTACGAACACACATGAACGCAAACACGCGCACGCTTAAATACACACACACACACACACACACACACACACACACACATTGTACTGATAATTTCATATATATATATATATATATATATATATATATATATATATATATTCATAGATAGATAGATAGATAAAGAGAGAGTGTATATTTGTGTGTGCCTGTGTACACCCACAAGTATTTATATATTTATATATCTAATATGAGAAAAATAGATGTTTAAGATACACACACACACACACTCGCGCACGTTCGCGCACACACACTCACACACACACACACTCACACACACACATATATATATATGTATATATATATATATATATATATATATATATATATATAAAATGTTCATAAATTCGATATGTTTAAATAAAATGACTTTGTAAAGCGTATAAATAGTACACGATCTTACGATAATTCCTATTACTTTGATATAAACGCATTCTCTCCTGACCGAATAAAGAAGACGCCCATTTCATGTAATGATCTTTAATATTTGTAAGCCGTCTTATCGGTATGTTGTTTATATTGACAGAAAACATGAAAGTCTTCTGTTAATAACCATAATCGTATACGTGTAACGAGTTGTTTTTACCTTTTGAAAGGACGGCTACATTATATCGAAAAAATTCCCGAATCTCTTCTCCCCTTACAAACTTTATAATGTGCAAACGGGTCAATAATAAAGTGATGTGGGTCACATGATATTGCAGGAGACTGAGCAAAATATTTCTTTCTCTCAGAAGCTGGACATGAAAAGATTTTACGTCTCAGTAATAATTCACAAAACATTCCAAATAGCGAAAGAGATGGCGTTTTTAGAAATATAAGTAGTAAACAAAAAAGGAACCAAGAAAAAGAGGGATATGGTTAAATTATTTATAAGATTGTATTTAATTCTTTGAATTAATTTACAAAGACACAAGAATATTATGCTCAAAGATAAGAAATTATCTCTCTGCTTATGTGATCGGTGATAAAATCTGATTCCAAAATGCATTCATATATATATATAAATATATATATATATATATATATATGTGTGTGTGTGTGTGTGTGTGTGTGTGTGTGTGTGTGTGTGTGTGTGTGTGTGTGTGTGTGTGTGTGTGTGCATCTTAAAAATCTATGTTCCTCATATTAGATATATACATACACAAATACATGTTGGCGTACACAGGCACACACAAATATACACTCTATATCTATCTATCTATCTATCTATCTATGAATATATATATATATATATATATATATATATATATGTATATATATATATATATATATATATATAAGAAATTATTACAACAATTTATATACCGGGTAACAATATCTCGTCTACTGAAAGTGATATCAATAAACGCGTGTGTAACGTATGGATTGATATTGACAGGTTATCGAACAAATGGAAATCTGATCTCTCCGATAAAATAAAACGAAAATGCTCCCAAATTAGAAGCCATGACAGTACTAATTCATCCTTACAAAACGTGAACGCTAAGAAAACTTTGGGAGAAAAATCTGGATGGACACTATAAAAACATGATTGTGGTTTTGAATAAATCTTGGAAAGCAGTATCCAAGAAAAAAACATTTATAGGGCCACTTATATCGCATCTCACAAACCATCCATGTACTTCGAGCAAAATGAACACGTAAGCGACGTTATCTAATGTACTCTAAACTATGGACCACACCTGTATTAGCCGACCAGAAATAACTTACATTCATTAACTCTGATTGGCTGCTGTATATCAAGAGAGAGAGAGAGAGAGAGAGAGAGAGAGAGAGAGAGGGAGAGAGAGAGAGAGAAGGGATCGAAAGAATCCATGCTGTCGGTCAACATTGATTTAGTGAGTAGATTTTTCACCAATAGCTCGGGAGCCTGGAGTTTAATCCTTGGTCGTCATACCTTAGACAAAAAAAATGGCAATTGATGCCTCCGTGATTAACACTCAGCATAGTAAAGTACGTATCAAGGGTAAAGTGGAGCAAATCAAGAAAATTAGTAGTGCCTTCCTGTACATCTCGTTGTTGTAGCTATTGAAAAGGGAGCCTTTGGGCTCCCTTGACTATGGTCGTTAACTTTACTTTTCTCTCTCTCTCTCCCTCTCTCTCTCTCTATATATATATATACCAACCCCTCTCCTCGGTCAATTTTTAAGCGGATTTTAACTGGTTTGAATGTAGAGTTTTCCTTCTCCTAGACTAGTTGCCTCACCAAGGCTGAAGAACCTAGTCTGTCCTCCTATTTACCCATAGCTGGAGGGAGAATAATTGGATTCATGCCTTTCCCGAGGGTATTAGTGCTATGTGAAATGCAATCAGTCTCGTCCAGGGTTTGAACTCGTATCGCCGTGTCTATTTCCTATGACGATAACCATTACACCACGGGCACCTCCAACACCCAAACCCACTCAAACCAAACCAACACCCACCCACCCACCCACACACACACACATATATATATATATATATATATATATATATATATATATATATATATATATATATATATATATATATATGTGTGTCTGTGTCTGTGTGTACGTGTGTGTTGGTTTGGTTTGAGTGTGTGTGGGTGTTTAAGTATGAATAATGTATACACAGAAAAAATGGCGCTTGGTAGCTTACACTTTCTTGTACTTGCAAAAATCTTTCCTATTCATACTTAGACGTACATATTCTCTGTTGTCGATATTGAGCACTCTTTATTTATAAATAGAACAACATAGTGAATGGAACACCAGCAGAAACAATCTTAAGTATTACAGAATTAAGCTATCGGTCAATAATATATAAGAAAACTAAAGGCTCTCAATACGCTGATTAACTGATTTATTTATCTTTCAAATGATTGCGTACAATCTTGTATTCACTGAACTACATTTATTTTTACAAATTCTTTTTATAGTAATTTACAAAGCTCTTTGCTTCGATGTGGCACAAGGCCGAATGAATGGGGCGCCCAATGAGACTCGAACTCACTCGTGTAGGTTTGATAGTCTAGCTTGCTAACCGTTACACCACCAGAGGTGCCCACAAATTCTTTTTATACTTACTTCAGTACTGTCATACAATGCTTTATTAGTTTACCCAACATTTGATTACATGTTTAAAATGATTACAAAAAACAAATGTGTTGCTGGATAAATTAGCGAAGTTGTCTGGGCCATTAGAATATATCCGACTCCATCTCTGCATAGGGGTAGGATATCACCAACGAATGTCCTGATGTAACACTAAATTATCAGATGGTGAGGCTCAAGTCTCGGAGATTTGGGGGATGTAGAAAACCCCTCCATTGCCATCATTCTCAGATCCACTCTAACCGGGAGTGGTCGTGTCTTTTAGGGTCAAATGTATGAGTCACATTGACATAGACTCCTTACTATGACACTTTACTGGAAGTGATCAGGCTTCAATCCTGGAACTTTGGGGAGGATGGAGTATTTCTATTTTGCAAATGAGCTGGAGCGGTAGTTCCTAATAGGTTACCACTTGAGGGTCGATTAGAATTGTTTAAGCATTTAGTTTTGTGCAAGCAAATGGCTGATATTGAACTGGATTTATAATGTTACTTAAAACCATTTAACTATGCGCTAATAAAAGTATTATTATTTAGCAATATTTGAATTCATTAACTGCGTGCAAACAAATGAGCTCTGGCTTATTGAAAAGTCGTATTTACAAACTACATGATTACAATCCATATATTTAATATCTATTTGTAATAGCAGAATTTTATATTAAACAATCTAAAAGGCTTGACATGCCATAATAACCTACCAACCTACCAATCAGATATATTTGTTGCTTTTAATCGTCAAAGTGACTTGGACATGAAATAATAGGGCAATTCTCATCTGATGATTTTATTCTTTTAAGTATATAAAACTGGTAGGAAACAAACTACCTAATGAAGTGAGTAAACGCACATTCATTTAAGGAGTCTTCCAACACTTCGTATAGAGTTTTTCTTTTAATTCATGAAAAACCTTTTATAGAACGATTTGTTTGTCCCCTCCTCTCTCTCTCTCTCTCTCTCTCTCTCTCTCTCTCTCTCTCTCTCATTATATATATATATATATGTATACCCTTGTTGAACAGAATAAATCCTGGAGTACAGTGTTATTTCATTTCCTCATATCAGCTTTATTTCTAAAAGTTTCATATATTTGAAAATAATGCAATATTTAGATGATACATGATAGAAAAATGATGACCAAGAATAAATAATAAATACTCTATATTCCTCGTAGAATACAAAAGAAAATGGCAGTAAACATTGTGTGGAAGGGGAAATCAGAAGGGATAGTAAAAGAAAAACTGAACCTACCATTATTGCAAAATAATTTGTTAAGAATGAGTACTTAGATATGAAGTAGGAGCTTCTAACAACAGTAAATTTCTGCACGAGTAAAGAAGATGGAGAGCAGAGATAGGATAAAAAAAAGATAATTTTACTCGAAGCAAGTCTTCCCATAATATTGAAAAGAAATATGATAATCTATTTCAAACAAATTTCAGCAGGAAGCAAAAAAGTATATATAGAGAGCAAGAAAAGGAAGAAAAGAAAAGTAATCTGGTTTAATCCTATTTTCTGGGAACTGTCTACTATCACTATAGAAAGTTGCTTCCTAATTTTAATTGATAAGCATTTCCATAGTGGGATAATCCGTTAAGCAGAATTTCGAATAGAAATACAGTAAAAATTAGTTACTCTTGTACTAATAATATTTCTAAAATTATAAATAAACATAGGAAAATAGCAAATAAATCACATGTGGATGATAAGAAGACACATATATTAATTTGAAATTGTAGAATTAAATAAAAATGCTTCATGGGTGGAAGGTGTAATTTCGAAAATGTGGAATACCAAGCTAAATTTTTCCTCATTGTAAATAAATCTGGAAAGAAGATCTGCATTGGAATATCAGCTAATAACTGAAAAAAAAAAGGATTATATAACCATAGATTTTTAATAATCAGTTAATCAGGAACCGAACTGCTCTATCAAAGTATTATTGGAATTACAAAGAACGTTGACTAACGTCACAAATTAAACTGGGTCATATTAAAAGATCCTCAGCGCTGAATAGCTTAAATGGTAGATGTAACTTATGCCCGAAAAAAAAAACTTCGCTTAAAATATAAAGACAGTAGAAAACTATTAAATAAAAGTAACAAACTAATATTCAAATTCCACATAAAAGATAGGTTTAAATTAATATGATATTGGTTATGAATAGAAATAAGTTTAATATGGAAATGTTGACTGATTATAAATTGGATGAATAGGAATAGAAATACCAATTTTTAATATAAAAAACTCATACGTTTATAAAAAGAATTTAACAATATAACTACATACTTATATCAAATTGATAAATTATATTGGAAATAAGTTATATCAGTTCTTTTTCAGAGGGAACTATAAACTTTAATTGATATTCTTTTAGAGATTAAATATGATCTTATAGCAGTTGGAGATAATTATTGATATATGAAGATCATTAGATACATTTGAAATATAATTGAGTTAAGTAGTGATGAAACGAAAGTAACACCCAATGAAGCCACTTGAAAAATAATCTAAAGTTTCAGCTATAGTAATTTACCAATCTACCATTGAGCGAGAATTTAAACTCAAGAAAATCCTCAAGTGAATTAGTGACAGGAGATATGAGGTTGGTTTATAAAATAGAAGGCATGAAAGAAATAGAATTGATGAAAAATTAAAACATCAGAATAAGAAATAATTTGAGATATGTCGTTGAAATTAAAATCTAATGCATAAAAATGGAGGATTAATTTTGAATTATTCACTTCGAAGTCTAACTGATTGTCATAAGCGGTGTTTTAGACACTTTATTCATAATTTTTTAGATTATTTTTTCTAAATTGATTATTTCATTTTTTATTAATAATATATATTTCCCCCTTGAAAAACTATGTTTTGTACATTTGTTGCATACTTAAGAAGCCATAAAAAGAGGCAAGTCGCTGTAATGGTTCATTGACAGAATGGAATATAATGGCCGAGGGATTTCGTTTTATGACTTTGGGTTTAGTTAGGCTAAGAAACTTTCGGCTCTGTGCATGGGTTACTTAGGTGCAACATTAACGCAGGTGTTCACGTGAGAGCGCGCAGAGTGGACCTGTCACTGAGATATGTCACAATAGCCCAGATGGGAAACAGGGCTACAGAGTGCGAATGACGTCCCGCACTGGAAGCGCACGGAGGATTTTGGAAATTTTGAAGAAAGTTAGTTGAGTTGAAAACTAAACACCAAACGAGAAGGGTCAACTTTCGAGGGTCGCAGAGGCTAGACGAATTTGCGTGCTACGGGTGCCGCACGAGAGGGTGGGGTAGATGGAAAAGCCAGAATAGAAAGAATGTGTATCTCTCACCTTATGTCGAAGAACCTTTAAACTCAAAGGTAATAAAAAGTTTCGTACCTGAACTAAGAAGTCGTAAATGTTTTTTCGTGTTTCGAGATTCCTATGTTCTATGTATATATGTTATGAACATGCTATGAACGTTTCGCATATCCGTATCTGGCTATGGCACAAGAATATATATATATATATATATATATATATATATATATATATATATATATATATAGCGAAATTAGAATGAAACTCAAACCTGGAGCAAATTTGCTGTTTTTCAACCTCAAGTTAAACATGTAATAGTCATCTGATGAGATGGAGAGTATTATGATATTCTTCTGCGAAATAAATTTATAATGACAATTAAACCAGGTTTGAGCTTCCATCTAATTGAACTATATACACTCTGTACGTGGGTTTTGTTATATAAACCGGAAAGGGAAAAGATATGTAACAATAGCCATACATCGAGCACTCGCATATATTTATATGTTATTCTTCATATATTCTATACACGAATAATCCACACGCACTGTTTTCGGACGCTGACTTGATATTTCTGATACATATATATATATATATACTAAAGATGGATTTGACCAATGCTAACTGAGGATAGGGTAAAATTAAGGGCGGTAAACTAATTCTTCCAAATCGCTGATGTTACAAAATCGATAACGTTACAAAATTTATTTCGTTACTTTTGTTCTTCTTTGATCATTATCGAGGATGTGAGTGCGACGAATCCATAGATTCGGAGATATTTTATTTGATCAACGAATATGTTGAAAGAGAGTTTTCATCGCGTGCAGTTGAGGTCTTATTTGAACGCACATTTCATTAGTGCACATACTTGTTCTTATCAAAAATGAGATTCAAATAATTTCAGTTGGTCTTTTATAAGTGTTTTCTTCTTAGCGAGTGAGAAGTTGCAAATGTGGATGATAGCTGTTTATTTATTGTCCAAAATCGCTGATGTGTCGTATCATCAGATATTTCGGACAATTATTAAACAGTCATCATTTGCCACATCTCACTCGCTAACAAAAACCCAAGAAAAAACACAACAGTACATACTTGCCCGTCATCTTCGATATATACCTAGACGAAAATCTGATGACTCAATAGTCTCTCTCTCTCTCTATAAATATATATATATATATATATAGTGATTGTAAAAAAGGAAAAAAAAGCGAGTGGTGTTGATATATATATATACCCATACCTTCGAATATTTACGTGCATGCAGATGCATGATGTTTTATTTCTGGAGGTGCACGTATCCTAGCGGTTATTTTCTTATCAAATGATATCAACGACTTACGTTTCTAAGAAAGCCGTAGATCGACCTGGTTTATGCCTAGTTATCGGTATATAGACTGGATTCTTTGTCCTCGTAAGGCAATTAGTCTACGGAAAAAAAACATTGAATTAAGTTTTATTCTGCCTAAAAATAAACCTCACATCACATTCTGCGCATGTTGGAGGGATTGGGTGAATATATACGAGGAGCATACGATAAGTTTCCAGACTTTTTTTTCGTATCGGCACTTTTATTGATAGGACACACATGAAACTCTGGTCCACTTCAAAGTAATTGACTCTGGCTGTAATGTACTTGTTGTAACGTTCCAGCAACTTCTAGAAGGCTCCATGGAAGTTCTCTTGTGTGAGCCTGTGAATGACTTTCGTCACAGCCTCTTTTATCTCAATTGACTCATAACGACAGCCTCTGAGCTTAGGGAATAACCAAAAGTCACAGGGAGCAAGGTCTAGACGAAAGGGACGGTGAAGAACTGTCTTGATGCCCATCTTGGTCAAATAGTCTGTGACAAGGATGGAGTTGTAGACTAGTGCATTATCCTGGTGGAAATGCCACTGACCCGATTTGAACAGTGCTGTCTCCTTCCGACGGAATCTCTTCCTAAACTCCCTTAAAACCTCAACATAGAAACCCTAACCCTAACCCTTTGGCCAATCACCTGAGGTGTATTGACTTCCTTACTCCTCCCACACCTCTCATCATCCCTCACAGACTCCCTACCTTCCTTGAATCTCTTAGGCCACTCAAAAACTGATGCTCGATTCATGCAAGATGGTCGAAAAGCAGTCTGAAGAATTCCATATGTTTCTGTGGCATTTTTTCCATGCTTAAAACAGAATTTTATTCCATATCGTTCTTCTAAAATGTCATCACATCCAGATTGCATTTTTGAAATTCACCAGCTGTGACAATCAGGCTTTAGTCGAGTGTATTCTAATTGCTGCTGTAGCTGTTCATTTGAATCTGAAATCATAAAAATTGGTCAGTCATCTCATACGATGTATATCATTAACACACTGAATGTTCAAGAGTCTACGACATTTTTAAATTCCCGTACGAAAAAGTCTGGAACCTTATCGTATGCACCTCGTATTTCGGGTTTGATGAAGCTACATGCTTCTTATTATATATTGAAATTTGCTTTCATCCCAATGTTAAATGTTTATTTTAAAAGTTAGGAGCCACTCTGCACGTACATGTCTGTGCTTGCCTGGATAACGTAACAAATGTAACATTAGACATTTCGATTATTTATTGGTTTTATATTCACTCATTTTTCATAAGTTTACCAATTATCAGTTAGGAAATGTTCACACTTACGCTAAACTCATTGGACCTTAGAATACACTAATTGTATTCCCAGCGGAGAAGTGCCTCACCAAGAAAACTATTCTGTAGGGAGTATAATACTAAACAGCACCCTGAGGCTAAGGATCCAGTTCTGAATATCTGAAGAGTGTGGATTATCTCTTCCTTACCATTACTCTCAGGGCCAACCTGACCTGGAGTCGTAGCACCTTCTATAATATGATACATCCTTCAGACAGATATTTTTAAAAATTATTCCTATTTAATATGACCGAGTCTGAAAGAAAAAAAAACTCTTAAGAAATAACATAAAAAATATGAATTTGAAAGAATGATAAGCATAAACCCGTTAAAATCCATCAATTTAATCAATCATTTTCTATATGAATGTTTTTCTTACATGAATTAACTCCACACACACACACACACACACACACACACATATATATACATATATATATATATGTATATGTATATATATCCAAGCTGATGACACGACAAGATGATGATGATATACGTGGTGCCTTCAATAAGGCTCCAGGCTTTTTTTAGGCAGGCATTTAAAATTGTCGTAAACTCTTGAACATTCAGTATGTTATTGCTATACATTTTATGAAATGACTGACTAATTTTTATGATTTCAGGTTCAAATGAACAGCTACAGCAGGAATTGGAATACAACCTACTAAAGCCAGATTGTCACAGCTACTGAATTTCAAAACTGCCATCTGGACGTGAGGACACTTTTGAAGAACGATTCATCGTTCTGACAGATATGTTTAAAAATTATTCCTTTTTAATATGACCGATTCTGAAAGAAAAAAAAAACTCTTAAGCAATAACGACACCAAAAATATTAATATGAAATAATGATGAGCATAAACCCGTTAAAATCCATCACTTTTATCAATCATTTTCTATATAAATGTTTTTCTTGCATGAATTAAATCCACACACACACACACACACACGCACACGCACACACACCTATATATATATATATATATATATATATATATATATATGCTGGCCCATGATTTTGAGGGCACAGTTACGTTAATTCGTAGTTTCATGGTCTCTCAAAAAACACCAACATTATATATATCAATGTTATGATGAACAAAACAGTAATAGCCTTAGATCGATACCAACTGACATATGCTATGGTGAAAAAATAGAAAAAAATGACTATGTGTAAAAATGATTATATAAGTATATTGCTTTGTCAAAAAAAACGCATTGTGCTTGCGGTAAATCAGAGCCTTCGGATTTTGTGAAAAGACCCTTGAAAAAAAAAAAAAAGAAAACACGTTACCAGATATCTATTCACTAGAATTTCTCGCAAAGCGCGTACGATTAGAAAGGAGCCATCAATCTCCAACCCCTACGTTTGCTTGTGAAAAAAGAAATAATAAAGAAAATAACAATGGCATCTAGAGAAATAATCAGAAGAGAGAAGAATACAAATGGCCAGTAGATATTAAAGACCGGACTCTAAAAGAAAAAAGAGAAATATTTCGAGAGAAATAGATATAGCAGTGTGGCAAGGCACACGACATAATTATATATGACACAAAAATATGGCGGAGAAATTGCATGCATAACAGAAATCACGTACTGTAAGTCACATTACAGAAAAATCTATCACTTAGAAAAGATTCGTGATTGCTACAAAAGGTTTAATCAAATGAAATAAGGTAGCACTGAAACCTCGTTTGTTAGTAGTCAATATTCGATTACTGATATCGTGGGTCAGGTTGTTGAGCGAATCTGCAATCCCAAGATACGGGTGGGTATTGGTTATTGGCGTGGAAAATCGTATTGGCGAGCTGGGTTCAAGTGCCAATCGAGGCAGTTTGAGGTCACTTCACTGTAAAATCCTAGAGAAAAAGCCGTGAATCATGAATCAATTTATCCTTATACAAGCCATAAATATATAGTAAAAGTAGACTAAGATACCTATTATTTGTTGGCCACCAGTCTAGGAAAAGGGAAACTAAATTCAAGACTAAAATAGGGAGTCCCTAATGCAGATTGATTTTTTTCTCAGACCCGTTCAGGCAACACGTCAACTACTATGCATTACTCAGTATAGAGTCATGCATTTAGTTTCCCATATTTAGATCTTATAATGCATGTCTGTATTATTGATTGATTGATTGATTTTAACGACATGTCAACTTATTTGTTATTTTATACTGAAATGTTAGAAAATTACCCACATTGTACATTCATATGTACATTTTTGTGTAGTTTTTCATTTTTTTACATCAAGCATTCCTATATAATACATGATGACTCACAAAAGAACGACATATTTTAAAAAGTTACAATGTTAATATTTTGATTGATTTTTTATATTATTTGACAGAGATTATCAGTAATTCTAGAAAATGGGAAGCATCAAGATGCAACGTGATAGATTAAACTAAAACAATTGAATTTTACTGTTCAACTTACTGATCTACAATTTTAACTATTTCATCTGTCAGTCTTTTATGGGAGCCATTTATTTACAACTTCCAAAGTTTTCGATTTGCCACATTGATGGGGTTTTAACAAGTACTACCACTCTAGATCCACTCTGACCAGGGAGTAGTGATACTGAAGCGGTAATTCATACATCCTAGATTGGTCCTGCCAAAGTTGAGTATGCGCATTTATTTTTCTTTGAACAACACTGAGGATGGATAAAGGGAAAGTTTTATTATAAAGGAAACTGCTACACTTCCATAAAACCCTGACCATATATGTCATCTGCCCGCAATAAAAGATACAACGAAAACAAATATTTTCTAGGTTTACCATATTCTCTGCGTTATAAATGTGACACGTGACTTTTGAGTAATTTTAAAACAAAAATGAATATAATAACCAATACTGATCAAAGGCAAGTCATCATCATCATCATCATCATCATCATGTCGTGCCGCTAGCACGGATATCCCTGACCCTATCTCGTCACTTCTCCTTATCAGTCAACGCCCCCGGCAGGTCTTCAGGGCTACATCCCTTATTCTCACATAGCTGCTGTATATATGTTCGAGCTGTTCGTCCTGCTTTTGCTCAGCCATATATGGGGGGTCCATAGGAGTACATCACTTATGAGTTCGTCCCTGCTTCTCCAACAGTGTCCTGCATGTCTGGTTCGTCTAACTTGGATAGTTTTAATTTCGGTATATTCTAAGTACGTTAGTTTGCGTTTTTATTTCCATGTACAAAACCAAGTAAGCTATTCTTGCATAAATGGAGACGATGCTATGTTCAAAATTAATAGTCAAAATATGAGTTTCCGATTATATATTATATTTATGCATTTTCTAGCTTGTATCAATGGATTTATCGTTCTAAATTGTAAACGGCTAAATTGTATATATGACTGGTTTTGCTGGATTACTGAATCAGATGAAATGATGATTTGTTCCAGCTATTCAGAAAGATATTTACTTTCAATATCCGTTACTTTTCCACCTTCCTCAATGGTCACAATATAAAGACAAGTTCCTACCTTTGACAATTTTCTATTAATATCCGTTACTTTTCTGCCTTCTTAAATGGTCATAGTATAAAGAAAAGTCCCTACCTTTGAAAATTTTCTAAAATCATTTTAATGATAATCCAATTTATTTTACAGAGTAATTGTTTTTACATGTTTATGCGTTTCAGATTGAGATTCATATTTCTGATTGTTCTTTGACATATAAAAAAATCAATGATATCGCATTTTAAAAGCTAGTGGTACCAGCCGCTTTTAGTTAGGCTAACTTAATACCTTACCAATGTGTTAGAAGTCTTATCTGGGTCCAGTTGCTTTTTATTAAGATTTCTGTCATTCTTAGAAAATTCGACTCATGTAGATACGGACGTGTGGGCTCAGTGACGGAAACAAATATATATATATATATAGAGAGAGAGAGAGAGAGAGGAAGGAAGAGAGAGAGAGAAGCGCAGAGAGTAACGATTATTAGATTTGTGATTTAAACACAAGGTCAGATGCCTAGAGCACCTTGTAAGTATCTGAATAATTAACAACAGTTTCTAAGCTTATTAACTGTTACATTATGCAAGTATAAGCTTAGAGTTTGAGAATATTATCTAAATAAAGCAAAAGTGAGATGTGATAAAAGATGACGATGTGGATTGATTATGACCAGAGTATGAATAGAATTTTCATCATCGACCCAGATAATCAAGAGTTACGAAAATTCTTTGTGAATGTCAATACAAATATGCCAACATTAGAATTTTTCAAAGTTCCTAATCAGGGACAGTTGGTTGAGTGGAGGGATTCAAGCCTCTTAGAAGGAAAGTTGGTTGGACGAAGAGAACAAAGGGCCGTATTTTGATTGTTCGTCTACCACTCATGAAACTGAAAGCGTTTTTATGACAAGAGTATTTCCGTCTATCAATCTTTCTCTCGTGTTTCGATGACCGACTGCTATGAAATGTTGTGGCCAGAAAATAAATTTTTCATATCTAAAGAAATAATGGGTGTGTATTGTATTTAAGAACTGTAACACCCATGGATATTGAAGTTTGAGATGGCCGTTTTGGTCAGCTGACTGAAAACATCCGATCAGATGTGGAGTTAAACAGCCTTCAATCACGCTAATTTAACTTGAATTTTTCCATGTTTAACGGTTCAGGACATAATTCAAATTCTACACATTATGTCAAAAACAGATTTAACTGATCGATAATATATCCGAAAGATTATACTCCGAAAACAGAAACATGGGGAGAAACGTGGAGGTAAAATACGATAAACATATATTACTTTCTTATCGATTATAGTGTGAGTCTTGCCACTGAATCGAACCTCTGATTAAAAAGGTCACCTAAGAAGGAGTTAACAGTTTAAAATCAATCCTTTCATTTCGTCCTCTTAAATATGGTCGAGAAAATCTTGCGTGAAAATTAGTGAAATAGAACACTGAATTATACGTCATATTTCTTTTGAATAAGTTTTAACGCCATATGGTTTGGCGGCGAATACAGATCTGTTAATAACTATTGGAAAATTGTAGTCAGACAAGTCTAAGGGATTTTCTATGCTTAAGTCAACAGCTAATTATTAGATATTAAAATGTATTGATTGTATTATCGATCTGTTACCGAGTAGACAGCAGTTTTTCACATGTATACCGCTTGGAATTACTCTCAAATGTTTTAACGGCAAAGTATATTCTGAGAACTACCTATTAGAAATGTCATGAGACTCCGAAAAAGCACCAGCAACTTAACTTTAAAAGAATAAAAGCTGCAATTTTCGATGCCACCGGAAGCAAAATCAGTTTCTGCTTATCAAAATTAATGCAAAAGAATTGCATTATTAAAAGTTGTGTCTTTTTATGAGTCTTGTTGTCACTTTATTTACTGGGAAATTCAACAAATTTTACTTTTATATAAAATGAAAGAATAATAATGAAAATACTGCTTGAATTCTAATGGAATTTATTTTCATCTGATCTCTATTTAAAGCAAGTCGCCAGTAATTTCAAATAATAATAATAATAATAAAGAAAATAATGATTTTTTTTATGTGGAGGGATCCTAAAAATGAAAACATACTGGATAACTTGATACAAACAATAAAATATACAGCCAGGATATGAGAATAGTACAGGGTGGAACGATAAAATTGTCGCCCTAGAAAAGACGACATGATTCCATTTCCCATGAATGAAAACCGGTTTTCTTTTTTTGTTGCATATCATCTACTAGTTGGTCAGTTGTGTACAAATCCCGAGTGCGATAAGAGCCCTCTATCATGTCTGAAAGTGACACAATGTTCAACGAGCGAGATCGGAGATGAGCCGCGGAACAACTTATGCTCTCTACCGATCCAAGTTATGACAACAGGACCATTGCCAGCACCCTCAAAATGCAAATCTAGATTGCCACGAATAACAGGCACGTGCCCAGAGTGATAAAAACAAAGTTTCCGGCTACGGTTATGGTCTTTGGTGTGGTTTCAAGTGAGAGCCACATCATGCCACCTCACATCTTCGGAGTCGGCTTGAAAGTCAACACCAAAGTGTACCTGGATGTGCTGAAGAGTGTGGTGATCCCATAGTGCAATCAGGTTGTCGGTGGCAGACCCTGGGTTTGGCAGCAGGACTCGGCGCCGGCCCAAAAGTCCAAAGAGACCCAGGCTTGGTTTCAGGAGTGCTACGACTTTGTAACCTTCTCTCACTAGGCCCTCCTCTCCCGACCTGAACCCGCTGGACGACTCCGTTTGTTCATACGTCGAGAACATCACCAACATGACCTCCCACAACACCAAAGCCAGCCTGATCGCCGTCATCCACCGTGTATACGTGGAGCTCCCGCCAGCGCTTGTGGAAAAGGCATGCTCCCAGTTCCGGATCTGTATCGAGGCGGTGATTGAGGCTGAAGGCGACTACATTGAATAGATGTCAGTTCGACTACATCATCAAGTTACATGAACTAAATTTTTCAATAAAAGTTTAAAAATAAAACTGTAGTGTTGTTTTCTTTAGGACGACAATTTAATCGTTCCATCCTGTATTTAGCAATGAAAAATAATGCCATAGTAATAATGAAAAGTGGGAAAAGAAAAAAAAATAAAAGAATAGAATTGCCAAATCAGGAAAATATCAGGAGGATTTAAGAGAAGGAATATTACAAACATTTGGGATATTGAAAGTAGAAACCATCAAACAAAACGAGATAAACCAAAAAAAAAAAAAAAAATTGAAGTAATTCAGAAGAACAAGAAAAATTCTCAAAATCAAAGTTTGCTTGAGAAATGTTATCATGGAAGAAATAACTGAGCAGTCCCTTATGCAAGATACGCTGGACCATTCTTAAAATGGACAAGAAAAGTATTCAGACAGACGCACCAAAGAACAAAGTAACTTGTGACGATGATCAAGGACTTACACTTAAGATATAATATAGACAGCTACTATGTCACAAGAAAAGAAGGAGGAAGTGTATTCGCCAATCATAGTGGATTGAGTTGATACAACAATCCAAAGATTCAAGGAATATTCCGAGAAAGTTAAGACTAATTACCTCTGTTTTATCAGCAATATAAACAGAAATAACTAAAAAAAACCAACACAGAATATCTAGAAATATCTTTTAAATTTAAAAATCAAAATTGGGGAAAAATTGTTGGGGTAATTCAAGGGACAAACGAAGAAATTTGCACAGAATGTGAGTTGGGGATAACTACAAAAGGGAAACTGTAAGAGAGAAACTGAATTTATTTCAAAAGTAACAGAGAATAATCAAAGAACCGATTATGTCCAATTAAAAGTTGATAATACACAGAAAAGCGAATGTAGCTGATGTGGTGACAAAGATGAATCAGTTAATCACATGTAAAATGAATCCTTCAAGTTAAATTAAAGTAATACAATTATAAACACGGCTCTGTGGGAAAAGTGATGCACTAGGAATAATGCAAAATATCAAAATGTTACCATGAGGACAAAAGTAAAGGCAAAACCCAGAAAATAACCAAGAATATAAGACTTCAAACCAGTTCATTGGCCTAGTGGGTAGAGTGTTCACGAATTGTCCGTCATACCAAAGACTTTAAAAATGGTACTTGATAACTCCTTGCTTAACACTCAGCAATATAAGGTATGTATCAAGGGTAAAGTGGAGCAATCCAGGGAAAGGAGAAGCGCCTTGCCCTACACCTCAGGGTAGCAGCTATTGAAAAGGCAGCCTTCTGGTGGCCCTCGAGTACGGTTGCAAACTTTACTAATAAGACTTCAGTAAAAATCTATTTTTAAGTCTAGTGTGAAAGATTCACAAGAAAAATAATAAATACTGAGAAGCCCCCTTACATATTGAAGAAGACGTGCTAACACTTTAACACTAAGAAAGCAAGAAGGATACCACTGATGTAAAAATTCAAATGATAATAAAGATACTGAGAAGGTCAGTTATTGTTTGGAATTTCTCTCACTTGATCTCTTGTGAAAGATACCAGAATATGAAAATTGAAATATCAAGACACATAACAAACCATAAATATATATACACGTGTGTGTACGTGTGTGTGTGTGTGTGTGTGTGTGGTGAGCTTAGCTGATCAGTAGAGAAGTTGACAACGGGTACATGACCACAGGGTCAAATAGGATCAGACGGGGTTAGACAGAATCAAGAGAGTTCAGGAGATGAGTTGAACACCTGTATTGGAAAATAATGATTCCTGCGTATATCACGACGGGTGATGAGTAGATAGATGTGTGCTGGTTGACTTATAGATGTCATGTGATGGAAAAAAGACAGAAGAGGCGGGAAAGGTTAATTTTGCTTTTTACTCAGTTGGGTTTCATACACCAAGCAGAGCATTTCATCTCTCCAGGCGATTGGAACTTCGGTTCTTATCGAGCCCGAAGGCGAAATGCTAGTGACAGTAATATGATTTTAATAGAGAATTTCTCTCCTCCGAAATGACCGTTTGAAGACAGAGTAACAACTAAAGGGCAGACACATACACAGAAGTAGAGAGAGGGAGTGGGGAGCGACATACGTAGAAATATATACATATATATATATATATATATATATAGTGTGTGTGTGTGTGTGTGTGTGTGTGTGTGTGTGTGTGTGTGCGTAAGATGAATAAATATGATTAGAGAAACAGCGATAGTTTTTTTATTTAGTTTTTTTTATAGTTATCAACTTGTTTCGACCTTAGATCACCTTCAGGGAAAAAAAGGTTTTAGAAGAAAAGTGTTTTGAGAAAGTTTTTTTAATATCTTTTAAAAAGTTGATATGCTGTGAAAAGTGACGAAAATTTAACTGGTTTCGTAGCATATCTATATATATCGAATGAAAATTATTTTCTTGTATCCAATTTTCTTCACCCAAGTTACTGGGTCCTTCATTTGGGAGATATATATTGAACATGGGAGTGCTGCAAATCAGTTGCTGCTGCTTGGTTAGGCAATTGTTTATTTAAGTATTTAAGCGTCACACCAAATCTGTTCATCCTATTTCAAAGCTACGCCTTGAAGACGGTTCAGTTAAGTTTTTAAGCCATTTGGAATCAATGTTTGAAGACACTTTATCCATTTTTCTTTTTGTGTTGCCATTATCGCTATGATATTGTCCAATGTTTTTCTTCGATTCTTTCCATGGTGAAGAAATTTTTATCTTGGTTAAAACCGTGACAATATAGCAGATATAGTGTCTTACTGGTACTAGTTGTAATCAACGGATTTTCTTCTGTGTCTTTAATAATCTAGTTTAAAGTAAAATCGCTACTGTAACTTCCAAATGTACTGTTTTTGGTTGTGTGTGTAGTTCAGTGTATGAATCACCTGGAATTAGATTCGAGGTAATCTTAAATGATTTTTTTGCGGTGTAGCTAGCAAATGATTTGGTTGTTTGCAAAATAGTTTGTTCTCAATAAAACATGGATGGCAAAATTTAGTGGATTTTATTGTAGGCTTCTTAAAGATTACTTTATTATTTGATATGTTGCTGCTTCATAGGATTCCTCTGGGGTTATTTAGTCGAAAATAGTTCAGCATGGCTGGTTCTTGAAAAATAAATTTAAATTTGCAGTTTGATCTCAAAATACCTCAACCATTCTTAATCAGTTGTGGTAATTGTGGGAGAGTGTTAAATGTTGCAACGAGGAACATGTGGTGTAGCATCTCTTTTGGTATTAGTTTTTGTTTTTGTTTTAAGGTATCTTGCCTATCGGTAGAAATGGCTTCGTTTATCTGATTTTCAATTACTTAAAGTGTGTATCAATCTACTGGGCACCATTGATTTACTTTATTGCATGGTAAAGAAAAATACACTATATATATATATATATATATATATAAATTCTGGATGAAGATTTTGCATTTTACAAAGTGCTAATACATAATATACATACACTTGACAACAATATTAATCTAATTTTACTCCAGCTATGTTTAGATTAATAGGGCAGGCTGGGCTCTTGATCCTTGGTATGGCAACGGTCCAGCAGAAGTAAAGATCTGAATTCAAATTCATTTTAATCCGTTTAAAAATTGGCATTATGTTATATCTTACTCGTACGGACAATTTGCTAAAAACAAAAAATACACACACACACACACACACACACACACACACACACACATATATATATATATATATATATATATATATATATATATATATATAAAAACTACATAATGTTTAAATAGTTGAATAGCTTGATTACGAAAAATAATTATGCAAACACGGAACATTCTCAACATTACTCAATAGCATAGTATTAAACTAACAAAAAAAAAAAAAAAACGGCGGCAAGTGGAAATGATATATGTTAGAAAATTCAAATGAATTTAGTCTTCTTATTTTAATTATAGCGTAGAATTTCAAGTATACCAGTAAATATTTCCACCAGTAATGTCTAGCAATTCTTAAATACTGATGAGGGTTGTTGTCTCTTGATTTCCAGTACGTAACACAGAAAACAGCAAGTACAAAGCACACCCAAAAGAAATATTGTCAAATAGTAGGGTTTTTTTTCTAACCGAATAGAGAATTTAAAAAACTGAATATCTTAAACAAGCTGTAAAAATAATGGAACATAAAAGTGAACGTAGTACCCATCATCGTACGTGCACTGGGAATTGATTTAAAAACGCCTTCGAGAAAATCAGTTGAAATTGAAGGCACAAAAATAATTCATTTTCATTACACATATTCCATGAGGACTAAATGAGAAACTGAAATAAATGTAATTGAATAACATAAAAAAATGTTCCCTTGTTAAATGATTGATTTATTGATTTTCCACCAGAACATTTATAGTTACATCTTTTTAATTGCTTTCTAAGAATGGTCGCACACGATTATATGACATAAAGTATTCTTTTTTATCATTAAGGGTTTTCGGACTATTGTCTTCATCTTTATTGTTATTTCCACAACGTTTCGGCCGATATGTCCTCCGTCCTTCTTCAGGTGTTAGTCAAACTCGGGAATCTACATGGAACTTCGAACTATGTCCTTAATTGAATCCACGGGGGTTGCCTGTTCTGAATCCGTTAGTTATAACCGGGTACAAGTGTTAAGTATTTCTGTATTGTTACTCACCTGCAGTCAGGATTGAACCTGCAACTTCCAGATGATTGTCCCCTTAAAAGCTTAGTGAATCAATGCCTATCACCGTTATGCTATGTGTCCTGCTGGACAGTTTAGAGTGATTTTTTGGGACTTATGAACTTAATGTTCGAAGTTCCGTGTAAGTTCCCGAGTTCGACAAATACCTGAAGAAGGCCGGAGGATATATCGGCCGAAATGTAGTGGAAATAACAATTAAGATGAAGCCAATAGTCCGAAAACTCTTAATGATAAAAATCATCAAACTTCATCCCAAGAATTTAGACAACTAAAGTATTCTTATTTAACCAAAAAATGTGCACACAGATGAACGGTTTCAAATGTTGCTCAATGACACTAATAATTATATGAATTCAAGTAATTGTTTTGATTTAATAATAGTTATTTGTTTGCACAGAGTTATATAGTTTAAAGTGGCTACTGATAATCCTTTTTCATCATCATCCTGTCGAGCCATCAGCACGGATATCCCTGATCCTCTTTCGCCACCCTTCCCTATCGTCCATTGCTTCCGGTAGGTCTTCAGGGCTACATCCTCACAGAGCTGCTGTACGTAGGTTCGAGCTGGTCGTCCTGCTTTTGCTCGGCCGTGTGAAGGGGTTAATAGGAGTACATCACTTATGAACTCGTCCCTGCTTCTCCAGCAGTGCCCTGCATATCTGGTTCGTCTAATCTTCATAGTTTTCGTGATGGGTGGTAGGTGACCGTACTGCTGCTGTTTTGTTGGATGTTGTCTCATGAACTTGTTCAATATTGCTTGCAGCCTTCTTGTGTAGTTGCCGTCAAGCTTTTTCTTCAGCCGTTTAGTTATCGTCCATATTGTGCATCCATATAGCAGTATCGACACGACCACTGCTTGGAAGAAACTACATTTTATTGGTCAAGTCTAACTTCCATTTGACCGATAGCCTATCGATAGCTGTCCCTGCTTTTTTGCTAGTCGCATGTCGATGTCTGTCTCGGCTGATGCAACACTGCTTCCTAGGAAGGTGAACTTGTCAACTAGTTTCAGAGAGCAACCGTTTAGTGTGGAGATGTCGCCTGTTTGATTAAATCACATGTATTCTGTCTTGTGTCCATTGACATGGAGGCCGATGCCTGCAGCGGCTCGTTCCAGATTATATAGCAGGGTTTCGGCTTGGGTTGGTGCATTTTCCAGAAGCGCTATATCGTTTTTCGGAGTACCTTCTGCTTCTTTCACTTGTTAGTTTGAAACCGTTTTCTTTGATTTTATCGGAAGATGTTCTAAGCACGTAGACAGATGATAAAGAGGTAGGAGGCTAATGTGTCTCCTTGCAGTACACCTGCTACAATGTCGAAGTAGTCTGTTTTAAACAATTAGATCTTCAAATAATTATTCTTAGGGAAAAATCTTTGCGGTAAATTTGATGAAATTTGACGGCAGCCTTGAAGCGAGTTCGAACTCCATTTGCGATATTATGTTTACTTACGGATTCATACACTAAGGAAAGTTAAAATGTCTCTTATCCTTCCCAGGTATGTGCTAAATGGTACAACTCTCTTTCTACAATCCTGGCTTTAAAATTAAATAACCCACGAAGGCTGATTTACCATTATACTGAAAATAAAACTTACTATTACAAATTACTTGCAGTTATATGATATCAATTATTCCCATAGTGTATGATTTCCAGTACGTATAAAGCTTCAAGTAATTGGAGGTGCCCGTGGTGTAATGGTTATCGTCGTAGGAAATGAACACGGCGACACGAGTTCAAATCCTGGACGAGACTGATTGCATTTCACATAGCACTAATACCCTTGGGAAAGGTATGAATCCAATTATTCTCCCTCCAGCTATGGGTAAATAGTAGGACAGACTACGTACTTTAGCCTTGGTGAGGCAACTAGTCTAGGAGAAGGAAAACTCTGAATTCAAACCTGTTAAACTCCACTTAAAAAATGACCTTGTGTCATATCCTGCCCGAGCGGTGGGGTTGGGTAAATATGATAAAGCTTCAAGTAATTGTATTTTCAATGACAGTCCTTCTTTTGTACACAGTCATTTAATTTCAAGTTATATTTGTCGCTGCCTCCCACCAGACAGGACTTTACACAAGGTCAATGACCCAAAGGTCGGCTTAAAGTGGGGATTGGGGTGGGAGTTCGAGCACGAGCCGAGACTCGAACCCTGTTGATCTGTGCTGTTCATCGACCCACTTAGTGCAATGTGGGCCAAATGAGCCTAGCTGGTCTTGAACCCAAATCTGGTCCAGGCACGTATGTCTACTTATAGCTTAAACTGGACAGCATGGTCTAGTGTTGTACAAAGGGAACAAAAGCGTCCATGTTGCAGCTCGCCCACTCGAAGGTGGCCCAGCTGAAGCCGGGGGCCTTTCGGCCTCGAATCTGCCATTGATTTCGATACTCCATCCGGCACGAATGCCAGACAGCCCAGCCAAGGCCAGGAAAGTATCAGTCATTTAATTTCAAGTATTATTCTTGTAGCTTCAATTAACTATTTTAATTTAGAATAATTTACAATTATCTGTTATCAAGTATTCCTATCTATTTCGAATAATTTCAAACAGATCTATTTGTCCCATAAATGGGACCTGAACTGCTAATACCAATCCAGGCCAGAGTAGACCCGGGAGTAATAACAATGAAGTATTACGCCAGACTCCCCAGGTTCTGGAAATCTGAGCATCTATAAAGTTTAGTGTCATACCCAGAACGCCCTTTTCGTGGGGTATCAATTATAGTGTATTCAGAACTCTGCCGACGGGGCTGTTAGTTGGTAAAGTCATTTCCATTTTAACAAATCTAAAAACGTATTCTTTAATCTCTAACACATACATTCAGTATTAACACGATATAATTGCCTGGCCTGATGTCATTTAATCACATCATTTTTTTTAATTTCTTATTCAAGATTACACTCTAACGTGAAAGACACACCAGCTGTTCTGATACAATACAACATTTTCCATTTACCCATGCCTATATAAATAATTACTGTCCTCTTAATGTGGATTTGAGTGATAAACATATGCTGGGAGACGCACTGTAAAGCTGCCTCTGATTCGACGCATATATTGATTAGAACCTCAGAGACATTGACCAAATATTTATTTAAAAAAGAAAAAAAAACTCGGAAACCATGCCGCATCTCTGACAAACCCAGTATTACTGACAATAAAGTACCTATCAAAACCGCAGCAAAGCCATAAAAGTTGGAAAATAGAGACGCTAATGTAAAGATATAAGGAATGTGAATGGTATGGGTGACATTACTGCAACTTGAAACGGTAGTAATCAATCAAGTTTTAAAAAATAAAGAAAAAAATAGAAATATTCTTTATTGAGTTTCTCTATTTCTTTCCTTACAAATCACAGAACAACAAAGAAAAATCCAGGTAATACAACCAAGATGTAGAGCATTGATTCTCAAAATACGATTCAGGTCTATTTATAGTATAATGATATTGATCCTCACAAGGTGTAGAATGTATACTTTTTTTTATCTAAGCTACATTCAACTTTAGATCATTTTGAGATAGCAAACTTATCCTTCGGCACAATTTACTTATTTCTATCAATACTGTTCAATTCACAGGAATTATGTATTTACTCTGTACCAAGAGCAAGATTTGACATAGTATCAATCTTTATATAGAGCAAAATATTTGAATCCTGAGTTTTTCCTTATTCTTCACTAAATACATCATTACAATGTATCGATGCTAGCATGGATCTCCCTCACCCCCTCCTTCTCTCTCTCTCTCTCTATCTATCTATCAATCTAAATCTCTCTTAATCTCTCTCTCGTCATTTGTGTCTATCTTCCATCGCTTCCGACAAGTCTTCAAGACAACATCCTGCGTCCTTATAGCACTGTTGTAGATAAGTTTTTTTTCATTGCCCAAAATTTGCATGTCCGTGTGAAGAGGTCCATAGAAGAACGTCGCTAATGTATTCGTCCTTCCTTCTCCAGCAATGTCCCGTATGTCTTCTTCATTTTATTTGGATGGTTTTAGAGATGTAATATCCGTACAGCTGCTGTTTTTAGGGGATGTTGCTTCAAGGACTCATACTAGTTACATAAACAAGGAGAGGATCCGACACAAGATCATTTTTACGCTGAGATTAACAGGTTTGAATCTAGAGTTTTCATTATCTCAGAATTATTGCTACAGTAAGTTTTTAGAGCCAGACTGACCAACTGTTTATCCATGATGGGAAGAATAGTCAGATTTATACAATTTCCAAATGTATAAGATGTATGTGAAATGAAAACACCCTAACTCAGGATTTGAACTCGAGTTGCCGTGTATATTACGATTGCACAACTTGCCATTCCTAACAAATACCAAAAAACCGAGTCTATGCAACTATTTACCCTATCTACCAACCCCTCCACTCGGACAGGCTATGACACAAGGTCAATTTTTAAGCGGAGTTTAACAGGTTCGAAATCAGAGTTTTCCTCCTACTAGACTAGTTGCCTCATCAAGGCTGAAGAACCTAGACTGCCCTACTATTTACCCATAGCTTGAGGGAGAATTATTGGATTCATACATTTCCCAAGGATATTAGTGCTGTGTAAAATGCAATCAGTCTCGCCCAGGATTTGAACTCGTGTCGCCGTGTTCATTTCCTACGACGTTAACCATTACACCAAGGGCACTCTGCAACTATTTACCCATAACTGTGGAAATTCTTCGTGATTGTTGACGTGCTAAACTATGATATCACAGTAAGTGAATTCTAATACCAGTCTCGATATTACGTTATCTTTTTTACTAATAACCTCGGGAAATGTATGGACACCCCACCGCTAGCTGTGGGTTACATAGCACCTCAACTGTTTCTTCAGCAATTATGGATTTATTATTAAATAACGCGCAAAGTTTGATAAACTATTAAACAAAGAAATCAAACTAAATCATAGCTGTGAGGAGAACAGATGTATTCATAGGTTTTTCAAGATATTACCGGCAAGTAAACAGTTTATAAACTATGATCACCAGTTCCTTTTACTACGACAAATACAGTTCTGCTTTAAACACCGTTATACTAAATGCACCAACTCGGACTTTGTATCTGACAAATTAGGCCTTTAACTACATTCAAGACGTAGTTCAAAATATAACGATATAAGATCGCTGGATAGTGTGTCTTCTGAGCAACAGTGAGTAAGCTGTTAAAACCCATGGTCCGTATTTTCTATTCTTGTTTAAAACACTGAATATTTGCTTCTGGGCCGTAAGATATCATGTTCATGGATTTGCAAGATTAACAAAAAATCGGGTACAACATATGTATTAATGTCTTTTCAAGAACAAAGATTTCTTTGTTTAACGTTGCCCTATCATCTAATTTAAAAGATTTCAGAAGATCGCTGTAGCGATGCATTTATTTTAAGCATCTGGTTGAATCGACATGATATCCCTGTAAATTGCGTTTACAAATGCTGACTGTATTCACTTTAGGGGGGTAAGAGCCCCCCCCCCCAAAAAAAAAGAGTTATCCTAGGTAGGACACTAAATTTCATATGATGGAGAGGCTCAAGTTCAGGAAATCTGAGATTACATCTTTATACCAATTACATTCATGTTCAATCTGGCTTGGACTTATATATCTGTTAGGTTTCCATATCTAGGACAAAATGACCTGTTAAAAAATTATTTTTATTCGACAGCACCGTGTGCCTGAGGAACTCTCACATAACTGCACAAAAGTGTAAATATGAGCATACAATGGACGTGATTCCCCCAAAATATAGGCATACAATAACTCTAGATGTGTTGAAATTAATCAATCATCATCAGTCATAAACATTGATCGATGTAAACTCAAAATATTTAGTTTATGATATATAATAATGTAATGTTCTGAGTAGATATAGGAGACGAGGTGGTTTATCCCGAATCAATGCAAAACGTTCTTAAACATGAAAAACTCACGAATATCCTCCGAAACAAAAAATGTCACTCGTTCCCACATATTCCTAATACTTCAGTAGCTGAACAAAGTAAAGAAACGAACAACAACACAATGTCTTATATTTCAGGTGAGTTGTGTTTGTGTTTTTGTTTTCCCTCTACAACTTGACGATCAATCATAATCATCAATACTAAAGTAGCGGTAGTTTCCTATCAGATTGCTATCTGAGACAACACCACAAAACAAAATGTTATAATTTAGTTAATTACAATTAGGTAAACAATAGTTCTACAAGAGTTGAATAACTCTCGAACTTTATTTCTTCTATTTATTTACACACTAAGTCAACAAACTGTCTTCCAAAATTATCCAGAAATTATCATTTACATCAATTTCATATTTAATCACTTTTCTGTGAGGTAAGTTTATATATCTTCAATTGACAAAGTCGAATTCTAAAACAACCAATTTGTAAAATATTTAAATACCATTATTGTTTTTGTTAAAATCAAGAAACTGGAAAAAAATAAAAATGTTTAAATTGACTAATCTCTCGACTGTTTCTCAAACAGAGAAATAATTCCCTTGAAAACTTCGTGAATTTTTTCATATATATTTTTTCTCTCAAAAGAAAAAAAAGTGATCTTATAACCATGTGAACCTGTGAGTCAAATTTTGTGGGTTATCGTCTTTCTTTATGCACATCATAGACTCGCCAATTTGGTCTGAGACCAATATGATAATGATATTACTTGTTATATGTCAGAATCAATATTTTGAGCTCGAATGCATCAAGTTAGATTCTTATAAAAAAGCTAACTGTAATCTACTTTCATCAATCATTCATGATTGAAGAATGTAATTGTTTAAACTAAGTTATCCTTACCTTGTTGACAAGTTGAAATTTTTTTGTCCTCTATATTTTGTTAATCATGTGAATATCTTACGATCCCGGAATAAATATTAAATAAGTATTACGTGAAAACGGAGCGGAAGATCTATGTTTTCTACTAACTTACTTTTTGTCGCTCTTAAACAAGCAACTATGCAGCGATGTTATATCTTTATATCTTATTCTATAAATTGCTTAGTTTTATTTTGGTGAGTTTGTTTAATGGCATGTCAACCTTCGTGGGTCGTTTAGGCTTGGTTTGGTTTCCTTTTATGGCATACCAAACATGGTAGGTTATTTAATACCAAGTTCTCTTTATACATATATGTTAAATATTTATATGATTTGTAAAGACATTTTGTAGATAACATTCTTAAACGAACCTGAACTCTTTTTTTTTTGCACAAAGCTAAATGGTTTCAAGTATCGCTATATAAGAGTCATAGTTTAACATCGGTCATTTATTTGCACGCCGATTGGTCAATTTGTCCAATTGATAGTTTCCTATCAGGTGCTACCACTCCGGTTCAAAGCAGTTCTGGGATAAATCGCAATGAAGGGACACTTCTTATTCCCCACATCTCCATGAAATAGTTTAATGTTATACCCAGGTCACTCGTTAAGAGGGACTCACACCACTGAAGTGATACAGTCTACGTATTCTACTGCCCCAGCCGATTGGGCAGATGGGTCATTTAATGCCAAAGCTTTCTTTGTGAAAGAACAGTAGTGGAATGATTTAATCCAAACATTGTAGTGTGCTGTGAGAACTCGTATATTTAATTTGGATATTAGTCCGAACGTAAATGTTATGATTTTACTGAAGTTCGAACTCGTCTTAGTCTAACACGTTAGCTACAACCCCTTAGAAGCTCCCCACTATAAATTATGATCAACGCTTGACCATATTTCAGCAAAATGTAACCATACTGAATATAAAAAAAAATCACGAATTATATTTTTATTAAAATGCTTATTCATGTGTATTAAACAGTGTTAATTAGCTTTATAGATTGTTTCTCAAGCTGGAAATCTGAGATAATTTTATCGAATTAATAATCTATTAGTATAAGCCATATAGATAAAAAATGACATTTTTTAAATCGATAAATCTCTTAAATATTTAGTTACTCAACTCCCTTCCCAAGAACAGAATGGGAGGGACGTGCAGTCTTTTATCTAGTAAGGCAGGTTTAAAATGAGATTTTTCTTTCTCCTAGACTGGTTGCCTAACTAAGTCTCAAGAACTTAATCTGTACTTCTAATTACCAATTGCTTGGATGTAAAAGAATGATTTATGCATTTATAAAGAACAATAGGGTGAAGTAAAATGCAAACAGCTTTGTCCAGGTTTGAACTTGGATTGCCATTTCCATTTCCTATAATTTCCAAATGAATTTCTTAAGTATGGCGCTTTTAAATTTATAAATATTTATTTTAAAAAGAAGAATTATGAATTGAATTATCATAACAAGAAAATCCAACAAGCCGTCATAAGAATTCAATTTATAATATATATATTTTTTTTATTTATTTTTTTATTTAATAAAAATATGTATATCTATTTACTGGCCCATAAGCTTATGATCACGCCAAGAGAGATGAGTATCTCCAAGTTGGAAAAAATGTGGCCTTGTATTAGTGCGGGTGTAACTACAATACACATCAGGTTAAGTGGTCGCACGTTTACGATAACTAGTTAATTTGAGAAGGTTTTGTACGATGTGGACTGGTGGTTCAGTGGTAGAGTTTCCGCACTGCATACTGTGGTCACTGGTTCGATCTTCAGTGGGGGAGATCATGGTATACACTACTAATTAGATCAAATAAGGTTGAAACAGCTGTCCAGTGTTCCTGTATGTCATCCGTTGTAGTTGCCGGATTGTCTTGTCATTGATAATAATTCTCTAATTTCTTACTGGGTTTATTTTCTGTGTTTAATGGCATATCAACCTTTGTAGGTTGTTTAATGCCAAAGCTATTCTTCTAAAAAGGTCAGTAGTGGTACTATTTAACCCATAGCTGGGATATTAAGGGTGTTCATACCAAAGGGTATTTGCCCGAAAGTGAATGTAATAGCGCGACTGGAGTACGAACTCGCTTACTACGATTCCGTAGTCCATCGCTTTAACCATTACACCACGAGGACACTCCTTCTGAAAAAGTATTTATTTCTTATAACATAAAATATAAGTGGTGACATGTTGTTTTTTTTCTTTTATATGCACTCATCTTTTCTTGGTACAATTACACTTTGTAACAAGAACAAAATAAGCTTCGATGTTATATTCTGTGACATCATAAACCAATTCTTTTTAACCTGGAGTGCAGACACTCCCAAGGTAGGCCGAATTCAGATATTTGTTGCGTGTGAAGAGCGACCCAGAAAATTCTTTTTTCGTTTTACTTTTCATTAATCAATGTTTCATCACTTTTTATTTGTTTCAACTTCAATTGAGCTGTTTGACTATCTTTTACTTATTTTGAATTTGGTTTGCACTCCTTAAAAATGAAACCCCGCTTTTTAAACATGGTTGAGAAGAAGCAAGAACAGAGGTCACATCAATGATTAGAGTATTTTGAATGAAAATTTTCTGTTATTTTTTTTTAATTGTGTTTATTAATAATAGTACCTAATGAATTAAATATTTTCAGTTACCAGCTTATGATAGAAGGATTTAAGATCTTTTGTATCATTTGCTCGGCCAAAAGAATTGACATGGAATTCTAAAACTCTCAAGAGGCTATGCGATTGAAAAACTTATGAACAACTTCCTTTAACTCTTACGTTAACTTATGTTATTGTATGTTATTTAAAGTAGACGAAAGGGTTATTTTTCATTATACAAGTCAATGAAAAGAATGCATCAATATCTGTGAAAAGGTGACATTCTAAAACAAATGAAATAATGATTTTCTAACGTAAATTACAAGGGAATTATTTTCAAGCCGGACCAAAAAAAGCTCACAGAGGAATTCGATACGCATATTGACATAATCATTTTTTCTTCTTTTGTTTTTGTTTTTTTTGGGGGGTTTTTGGGGGGGGAGGGGGCGGATTTCCGTCTGTGTAAAACTATTAATAGCTTCTAAATATCTTTAACGGTTTTCAGCAAATGAGAAGAAAACGTAGTAGGATGCAACTGTTGAAGAAATGACAGCAAAACTGTCAAGTATAAAGCGCTCAGGAAACTTGATGAGGATGACAGATTTGAAGATAAAAGAGTATCTGTCTCGGAAGGAAGAGAACAAGTAGATGAATTACGATATTATTTTATACAAGAAAGTAGTTAAGAGAGTCCATTATTTTCACAAGATAGCAGCGTTGATTGGATTTACAGACCGTTTTTTAGAACCCTACGGCATGGCACATTCCATAAAAAAATGTTCAAATACCAAAGAATTGCGTCAATAACTTCGAAATACATTTGTAGGTCAATAATAAAAATGAAGTTTTTTTATTTGATTTTTTCCAGAATTTACAGTTGTGATTTTCACAAGAAATTTTTACGACCTGCTTGGAGTTGGCCGGATTCTCTGCATCTAATGATGTACTCGCAATAAAGTGCGATTTATCGTAGCTTAAAAAACTGAAGAACATGACGCCTGAAGCTGAACCAAGGTTAGGAAGTTCAACTTAACAAGCTGATAGATAGACACCAGGTGGCAGTGTAGTCATTAGTCAGTATATATATTTTTTATATTTTACTTTTATAAATAAAATTTATTTCCTGTTACATGGAATTTCTATTTTTTCTTATGTGGCCTTGAAATTTTGTGACATCAAATTGAGCCAAGAGGAATAAAAGATTGAGAAACACAGACTTAAGAGGAATATAGTAGTTTTTTTTTCTATAGAAACAAATTTAATTGTGATTTTAATTTTCGATGATGAAACAATTTAATTGATTGAGTTTAACGACATGTCAACATGTCTAGGGTTATTTTAAATTTCTGGCTTTGGGAATTGCGTTCATTTTACGTTCATATGTCGTTTTATTTTGTGCTAGTAGTTCTTTCTTCAGAGGATTTCTTTTACGTAGGGTCCTACCAAATACGAATAATTGACAAATGCATCAACACCGTGGATGTGGAATACCTTCGCAGAGCTCACCTAAAATGAATGCCATAATTCATAGTGCCCCCCTTTCTCTCTCTCTCTCTATCTATCTATCTGTCTATCTATCTCTGCCTCAAACCTCTTTCTTATATATGTCCCTTCTTTTCCACAGTCCTGTGGGTGACCTTTAAATCCTGCTTGGAAGCGACTTACCACAAGAAACGATCAACCGGTAGCCCTAATTATATTACAAAAAATTGGATTCTAACCCATACTACTCTTCCGGGTCATGGTGAACTTAAAAGTAATGGCAATGAAGCAGTACTCTACACAACTCAGATTTCCTCAAATGAAGCCTGGCCACCAGATACAATTTAGTGTTACACCCAGAACAACCACTTGGGGCGGGGGTCATACTCTTCCACTGAGGATAAAATCTGCGTGTTCTAAGCTTCACTGATACGGCGTAATTTCTCGAGTAATATGAAAAATTTTAAAAATCTCTTCGTGAAGATAAATGTTTACATCAAATTTTTAACATTTCTAAAAACGTTAAATTCATATGAATCTTAATATAAATTCATATCTGTCATTGTATGTATTCATATTTGAACGACACTATTTTACTTTTCATGACAACGGTGTTTTAATGCTGTACAGTTGGGTAATAAATAATACTTAAAATTATCCATTCTAGTAAAGCTAATATCTTCAGAATATGTAATTAACTGATGATAGTGAAAACCCAAAACTATTCGTTTCAATTTGTAGTATCAATTTGCACGTGACACAGCGTATACAGTGCCTGGCAAAAAAAATGGACGCACTATTTTTAGGAAACGTTTCTTCCGTTATTTAAAACTTAGTATTTGTTCGGAGACAAAACCAATTTTATTTTGATAAAAAATATGGACCCACTATTCTTAGAAAACGTTGCTTCCGTCATTTTTAATCCATCAAAAAACCAATTTTATTTGAATTTCAAACTTTCTGTCTTTGTGGAACGTACCTCAAATTAATTAAATTAATTTGTTTTTATCAAGCATCGAGATTTTTTCCCACATAATGTAAACGGACAAATTGTGGATTCACGAAATTTTAGGAATGAAATTATGAATTCACGGACAAAAAAATTAGCTTGTTAGGATTAAGAATAACGGAAGAAACTTTTTATTTAGAGAACAGGTCATATTTTTCCAGTTGTATATGCTTAATTACAATTGACTTTAGTTACTGCAACCTTTAAATATGCAAATGAATATCGATAGTCGTGTGTGTGTGTGTGTGTGTGTGTGTGTGTGTGTGTGTGTGTGTGTGTGTGATTGGCTGTGTAGGTGTGAAAAAGAAAGAGTGAAAGAAGAAAGAATCACAGAGAGTGGGAGAGAGAGAGAGAAAATTGGTTGGGTTTTATGGCATATCAAGAATTTTAGGTTATTTAACGCCAAATCTATTTTTATGCAGATAATTCTAATTCAAACAATTCAATTTAGTATGAGTACACGTTTTATATGTCAAAAACATTTCTATTTCATGTCACTACTCAAACAGCTCAAATTGAGCTATTTCAGTTCAGTATACGTAGAGATTTTGTTTACACATAATTAAATGTCAAAAACAGTTCTATATTAAACAATTCAGTTTAGTGTACGTAGAGTTTCAATGTCAAAAACTGTTCAATTTCAAATGATTCAGTTTAGCATAAGCACGCTGATAAAATGTAATAGAGTTTAATTGTCTTCCAACTCAAACAATTCAGTTTAGCATAAATATGCATGTAGTTGTATTTCTCCCATAGATAAGGCCCTATCAAGTGCTACCATTCCGGGCCATAGTGGACCTGGGAGCAATGGCAATGAAAAGGTGCTCTACATTCCCCAAAGCTTCAGCATCACTGGAACCTCACCATCAGATCGTTTAGTGTCGTATCCAGGATACTCATTTGGGATGTCTTACCCCTCTACAGAGGGGCAGTCGGTGTATTCTACATCCCCAGCGAGAGAGAGAGAGAGAGAGAGAGAGAGAGAGAGAGAGAGAGAGAGAGAGTGAGAGAGATGGGAGCTATTCAAATATACGCTACTTTCGTTTACCAGGAGGCAAGTAGATGGTCTTAGATATATAGTTCTCAAAGGAGTTCATAACTCACCAACAAATTCACTTCTCGCGCGCTAATTGTAATTAAATTCAAGCCGAAACTTATCATTCAATAATATTTTGATAAACATAATATATATATTTTGTTGTGTCAACTTTTCTCTATTACTTTCTTTTTGTGAATCAGTTTTTTACATCACTTAGTTTTAGTGTATATGATTTAAAATAATATCAAAAAAATGACGGAAAACCGTAACTGTTAAAAATAATTCTTCTGCAGGAACAGGATGTCACACAATTTGTTAAGCTGAAAATTGCTCGTTTAAATACATAATTTTCTTTCTGCTAGACATGTTACTTTACCTAGGCGAGATAAAACTGTATTTATTATAAACAGTCAGCCCAACTACTTACCAAAAGCTGAAGAAAACAGATGGTTCCATAAACTTCCAAAGTTATTAGCGTGAAGTGACACACAATTAGCTTTTTCCAGGATTTGAACTCGGGTCACCGAATCCATTTACAACAACGATAACCGTAACGCTAAACACAGCTCATGATATTAACAAAGGTACCTCAGATTTAATTGTCTCGAAAGTTTATATATTTCAGTATTGGCATCCATTTTGATATTGAACACTGTCATACTTTTTCTTGTCCCCATAATTGAGTTTTGGTGTATATATTCCATTTTCAGTCACATCTGACGATGAAGTTCGGCTGTCAATATAACCGTGTTATTGCCGGTAATCAAAAACCTAAATAACATAATTCTGCCGAATATTTACTTACATACTTGGAAATTATAATTATACGAGTAAAAGTATATATATATGGCATTATCATCATCCTCATCATCATCGTCCCGTTTTGCTTGCACGGATTTTCCTCTTACTCACGCCATCCGTCTCTTAGCAGCCATCCCTTCCGGAAGGTCGCCCAGTTTATATCCTGTGTCAATAGAGAACTGTCCTAACTCACTTGTATCACCAAATCTGAAAATCAGAAAAAGATGAAAGTCTTTTATAACTCCAGAATTAACTTTCATTCATTTTTCCGCTAAAAGTTAGTAAGCACACACACGCACACACACACACATAGATAGATAGATAATCCCCAGTATTTGTCAGTAGCAGCCCAGCAGTCTCAGAAGATAGACGAATTAACAATGACAAAGTCTTGTTGTATAAGGAATTTCGGGACTGATCTACAAGTAAATATTTTAAGAGAAGCTAAAGTATCTACATGTAATGTACACATGCAAAAATTGATAGTTGTGCAAAAAGGTATTTGTGAATTTTTGCTTAACGCCAAAAAACAGTATAAAAAATACATCATCTGTTTCAACTCAACATCCTGTTGTTTTTGCTTTTATTGTTAACTCGTTTTATCATTATTCATTTAAGTATTAAACCTTTTTTTTTATATAAAAGCAGCCGAAAATCTCCTCTGCTACTATAGTATGTTACATTTTCGTATGAAATTGTTACGCATATTTCCCTATAACATCCTGGTCACACTCGTAACATATGTATCTGCGTAAACATGTATATACGAGAAAAATAAAACTCTGATATATCAGCTAATATAGAAGAAAACACCCAATAGTCAATGAAAGAATAATTATTTTTCAGACCTATTTTATTATTGATAACAATGATAATATTCTCGAAAATTCTACAGTTTATTTGATTCAAATAGCTTTAATTTCTTTCCTAACTTACGATTACTTTGTAAACAATATAATAAATATCATAATCAAGTCATTCTGACACCAAGGATACCCCCCCTCTCTCTCTCTCTCTCTCTCTCTCTCTCTCTCTCTCTCTCTCTCTCTCTCTCTCCATTGCCCCAACTATCTATTGCTTCCAGCACGTCTTCCAAACAACACCCTGGGTCTGCACAGAGCTGGAGTAAATACATTCCTGCTGGTCGGCCAAAATTTGCACATCCATGGGTAGGTCTCCATAGAAGAACTTCACATGAATTCATCCTTGTTCCTACAGTAGTGTCCCACGTATCTTCTTCGTCTTACGTGAATGGTTTTTGTAATTGTAGTTATGTGGCCACACAGCTGCTGTTGTTTGGGGTGTTGCTTCCAGGATTTGTTCAAAATAGCTCGTAGCATTTCTGTGTAGTTCATATCCTGCTTTTTCTCGATGCATTTTGTAAGTGTCCTCGTGGGGCATCCATACAGTTGTATGGACATAGTCTAAGCTTGGAAGAAATCCCATTTTATATATAGATCAGACTTCCATTTGATCGATGTATATATATATATATATATATATATATATATATATATATATATATATATATATATATACGTGTGTGTGTGTGTGTGTGAGAAAAATACAGTGCATATATTTTAGAAAATTTGGAACAGAACATCTAAGACTGAGTGTTTGTACATCCTATAATTTAAAGATGATTTTTCTAAATTCTATCACCAACATGTGTATATTTGATAACAACTTTATCCCCATCCCGAGTATATATAGCAGTAGGTAAGGGAAAGCCAATCCTTCAACTTTTCACTATATTTTGTATTTATTTAGCAATTTTTATTTTGCTTGATGACTTGTGGAATCGGATCTGTGCCAAAGTATTCGAATCTGAATAGGACTCTTTCTTCATCTATGTAATATTAGCCGGAAATGAGACTTTACCCAACCCCAAACCAAGTTTCCCCTCATAAACATGTCGATCATGACTACTCGTTATCGATTCGTTTGCGAATATTGACTCGGCACACCTGTTTCCTGTATCAGGTTGTTCTGCTGCAGGATGAAGAGGTTTGCTATGGAATTAACAGTGGATCGGCAAAGCAGCAATCAAGACACTTACAATGCTATAAACCAGATACTAGTTAACGACCAACAGAAACGGTAAGCTTAATGCTCACTTTGTCCATATATATATATATATATATATATAAGTTACCAGATAGTTTTCAAGTCGATGTGAGATTAAGTATTTCCATGATTAATTTTCAGTACACTCGTGTAATGCGTTTAACTTCATTTTCTATATAGGTAAAAGCTATCAATTTTAGAGATGACGAAGAAAATATTTACAACATCGTTGGGTGTGTTCGTTCTTATTGTAAGAAAGAAACTTCAAAATCTCTCGGTCCGACCAAGTCAGAAATAATTGGAGATATGAAATATTCATGCTATAAGACATTTTCATCACTCAATTCAACACACGTGATATAAAGGCGAAACGTTTATATCACGTGTGTTGAACTGTGGCCTCGAAGTTTTAACTCTATTCGAACTAATACGTTTACTTTCGGACTAATACCATTAGAAAGAGTATGGACCCCCTAACCCCTCAACTATTGTGTGAATGATATCAAAGGATGAGGGGGTGTCCTCGTGTTGTAATGGCTAAAGCGGTGGACTGCGGAATCGTAGTACGCGACTTCGTACTCCAGTCGCGCTATTACATTCACTTTCTGGAAAATATCCTTGGGAAACGTATGAACCCCCTTATCCTCCCAGCTATGGGTTAAATAACACCACTACTGTTCTTCTAGGAGAATGGCTTTGGCATTAAATCACCTAAAAAAGAGTTGATATGCCATGAAACAAAGAAACCAAACCAAACCAATCAAGGGATGGCTTTGGAATTAAATAACCAACAAAGGTTGATATGCCATTTAACAAAGAAACCAAACCACGCTTGGTACAAAATTTAGAAATTTCGTCAAGCCTTCCTTTAAAAAAGTATGAAATTTCTTTCCTGACTTTTTACCTCTGCATCGTATGAGATTGAATCCGGAAAAGAAAAAATAATAATCACCAATTCATAATTGATTATGAGTGAATCTTATTGTTGATTATTCGAATATAGATAGCCCAGTCTGCTGGGGCTTGAGAATATGCCGACTGAATCTCTGAAGTGAGGGAACACCTCTCCAAACGTGTGTCCTTGATATGACACTAAACGTTCTGATGGAGAGGCTCCAGTTTTGGAGCTTTGGGGAACGTGGAGTATCCCTTCGTTGCCATTACTCTCAGGTTCACTCTGTTACCGAACGGTAGCACCTGATAGAGTTCCGTGTATAGATCAAATAGAACTTTTTTGACCATTCAACTGTGTGCAAACAAATGACTGATGGTGGTGAATCAAATTGTCTGAGTTACATTGCAATACTAGGAACCATTTAACTGTGTAAACGAATGAGACGGTGGAAAAGAATAATTAATGTTTAATAGCAATATCTGAAATGTTTCCACAGTTTGGAACCATTTGACTCTGCAAATGAATGAATTGCGTTGAATGGGTTTATGTGTTGAATTACTAACAACTTCACTGTGAGAAAACAAATTGTTATATTAAATTTTGTTATTTCATAAGTCATTTTGATAAAAGTTTCAAACAACTCATTTTTATAGTCTTTTTTTACACATAACAGTTCTATTTCAAACACTTCAGTTTAGTACAGGTGCACCATTTAAATGTCAAAAACGGTTATTTTCAAACAATTCAGTTCAGCGTAATTATACAGTTTAGTTCTATTTGACCCGTAGATAGTACCCTATCAGGTGCTACCACTCTGGGTCAGAGTGGACCTAGAAGCGATGGCAATGAAGGGGAACTCCGCATTTCTCAAAGCTCCAGCATTACTGAAGCCTTACCATCGTTTTTGTTATATACATTACACACATTGGAATAATCTTACCCCTCTAAAGGGATGCAGTCAGTGTATTCTGCTGCTTTAGCTTACTGCGCCTAAATTATTCGGTGACAAATTAATATTCATATATATATATATATATATATATATATATATATATATATACATATATATATATATATACATATATATATATATATATATATATATATATATATATATATATATATATATATATATGTATCGTCTACACATTTTTGTATATATGCTTTAGAGTCCCTGGATTGATTTTATGGTATCTGGCGGGAATTCGTTAATGAAACTTCAATAATTTACTGATTCCCTTGTAACTTCTACCAGATCATGGACCATCATCAGGGGTGTGTATATTACAAAAGCGATGTATATTACTACTTTGTCAGTGTTTAGCATTTATTATTGATACTGATGTGTTGTTGTAAGGTTTATTTTTAAATTGGGTTTTAATTGGGTTTCGAAATTGATTCTATTGCGTTTAGGTTGTTTCTTTCTGATATGGAGCATTTCGAAAATCTGTAACTTTTTTTTGGTTATTTTGTTGTTCTAATATTGTAGTGTTTTCGGTAAGAATTTTCCGAAACTAACTTTTGAGGCAGGAATATTTGATTGTAACCAAATGCGCTACAATGGCAAATTAAGCAAACATATTTTAAAAACGTTCATTTAAAGAAATATACCCCCCACTGATCCTAACATAAAGAATAGAATATATCATATATGATAACAAATTTAAAACCTACAATTTAGTTATTAACTATAATTCCCGGACTCAATTGGGATTTTCAAAAAATAAAGATGTGAGAATAACAGTATATATGTTGTTTCAATATACACAAGCAAATAGAAAGGACTCACAATCCATCTTTCTGATATCAGTTCAATAGCCCAACATCTAAAAAAGACTATCTTTCACTGCCTGTCGTTTATGAGTAATTGCTTACAAAAGACTGTCAGGTACCTTTTTATTGACAGGCATTGTTACTGTTGATGCAAAGAGCATCATAACATTAAATTTCATTGTCAGTGTATAATTTTAAGGAAACAGACTTGTTCGGTCACAGAGAGGTGAAATTTTTCCAAAGAAAATCCTGATAAGTGTATCGTATAATATTCACGGATTTGTTCATTAAGAATTGTTCAATCACCTCTAATCTCTACGGAAATCAACTTCATCGTTTGAAAACAGTTTTGGACAATAAACGACCTTCCATTGTCAACAGCAAGGAAGTCATCCTCCATCCCAATAATTCTCATCCTGACAAGGATGAATTTACTGATGGTTGTATTGTCTTTTATGGCTTCTTTAACGCGATAAACAAACATGATTTACGAAAATCAGTTAACGAACTGAAACACACTTCTTTATAAAAATGTATCTCTCTCATTTTATTTTTGAAAGGGGCCCACAGTTTGTTGTAAGTTTGAGAGATAGATGGAGAGACATACACTCAGAGAGGGGACTTTTTCTTGCCTCATGTCTTCTTCCTAGAGCCAGTGGGTGCCAATGCTTGCATCCCCTTGAAAGCCGTATCGTCAGGGACGACACTAACGCCTCTGATCGGGTGCGTATCCCTGGCTCAAATCTGGATTCTGACTGGACTGACTGTCCAAATCTGATCGCGTGGTTCTCATATCACGTGGTCTCTTCCGGTTACATACCTGCTTTACCGGACCACTCCGACGCGTTGTCATCCCCCTGCTTACTAATCACAACGTGACAGCTAGTCAAAGCACCAGGAACAAACCCAAAATCCATGTCAACAGTCATTATAACATAATGTCCTGAGATCTCGATTGAAAAAAAGTGGTTTATCACCCATATTCTCCGGTCCTTGCGCCAACTGATAATTACTTATTTAGGTGATTACAAAATTATAAGGATGGTCTAAGGCTGACATCTACAGAAAAGGTTGAATACGAGGTGGTCTCATATTTGGCATGAAAACTTAAAGAATTGTATGTGTTTGGCATCTATGAACTGGTACACAGATATAATTAGTTTCTTGGAAGCAAAGGAGGCTTGGATATTTCTGTAGGCATGAGTAATTTTTCATTTAAAATAAATTTTTTAAAACTGGAATTGCATTCATTCTAACTTAATGCACATATCTAAACTAATCCCGTGCATTTAATAACAATGAAACCGCACATAAAGGATCTGAATCCAAAAACTTTTTAAATTTTCTATGATCGAAGTTTTTAAAACGATTTTAATACAAGTTGAGCAACCGATGTGATCAAGTAAGCTTCAAGCCTTGTCTTTAATACAAATTTAAATCAGATAACTCAGCTAGTCGAAGGGTATATCAACCTAAATATTGAAATTAAATACTCTAATAACAAGAAGACTTTTACTTTTAGTAAAAGCGTTTAACAATCCAGAATGATGTGTTTAAAAAACGTAGTTATAAAATGTAATAAAATCAGTATTGAAATGATTATTACAATATAGAGTGTATTGAATTAGTGCAATAAAATAAGAGAAATTAAATAATAACAATAATTCCGTTTGTATTGATTTAGATATTTGTAATAAAATGAAACAGTGTTAATGTTTTAAGAGCAACCGATCGATTGATTGAACAACTGTGTAAATCCTTTTCCACATAAGAACATTACTTGCCGAGACTGTAGCAAGTGTTTAAAAGCAGCCAATATTCTAGTAAGCAATCTTGAGCGAGTATACAAATAATATATGATATTATTTGGATTTAATCGAAAATTTTTACGAGAAGAATTCTTCTTTCTTGCCTGTAAATAAAAAACACGTTTGTTTTTTTTTTTATGTGATTGCTGTTGGAGTTCTGTCGATTAGAGGTGTTTCCAGGTTTATGGTACTGCCACTTGTTTGAAGCCTTCAGAATTGCCCAAATACAGTATAAGGTGAGGTGTCACATATTTTTCTGCTCCCACATATTAACCCGGGGTGGTTTTGGTATGACATTAAACTACATCTGATGGTGAGGCTCAAGTTCTAGTGTTGGGGTAAGTATGGAGTGTCGACGTCATTGTCAATACTCCAAGGTCTACTCTGAATCGGGTCAAATAGATGTGTTTAAAAATTATTCATATAAATTTGAAATAGTTGATACCGTATAATTGTAAATAAGAATAGTTACTTGAATCTATAATTATTTACTCAAAATAATATAAGTGTGCAAAAAATTGCTATTACTTGATATCAATACTTGAAACAATACATATAGTTCTACTTAAAACCGTACAACTGAGTGAAAATTATTTGTATGAGAGAGGGAAATTTAAAGGGAGTCCCGGTGGCATAATAGGTAAAGGGCTCAACTACAGCCTCATAGTTGTGCTATTGCGTTTAATTACGGACTAATGCTCTTGGAAAAGATATAAACGCTCTTATCCCCCCCCAGATTATGGGTTAAATACTATTACTGCTGTTCTTTGAGAAAGATGACTTTGACGCTAAATAACCCTCAAATATTGATATCCCATTAAGCAAGTATACCATATCTAATAAAAGACAAACATTATATCTTATTATCATCATCACATCGTGCTGCCAGCTCGGATCTCCCTGATCCTCTCCTGTCACCCGTCTCTATCGTCTATCGCTCTCGAAGGTCTTCAACGCTACATCCTATATCGGCACAGAGCTGTTGTATATAGGTTCTAGTGTTATATACTCATTTGCCGTATCATAACGACTCAATAATAATAATAAAGACAGACGCACACAGAAAGACGCATGAAGAAAGGAAGCAGGAAGACTTCTTTACAAATATATTTACCTCTCACTTTATTGCAAGGGTTCGAAAGGGTTGTTCAAGGTTTGCATGTGAGAGGGTGCTGGAGACCGAACATAAACTTCATATTTTGACCTCCACTACTTATGACCGTCACGTTGTGTCTTGTTCTCTTAGATGCTCAACCAGAGGTCTTGGGGTCCACTGCTGGATGCTGGCTTTCTTTATGGCATCTTATCAGCATCTTCTCTGGACCCCAAACTTCATCGGGGGTTTCTGAGGGCCCCCTCGGTTGGGTGTGGCTTTCCCTACCACATCTGGTCTCTAGCTGTCTGGAATTCTACTGGCAACTGCTTTGGTACCCCGAACTCAACTGAGTTAAATAATAATTCAACGCCCACACGATCGCCCACTGGATCTTTGAAATCGAATGTTTAATCGTCATCACGCGGAAATAACTGTCATGCAGTTCAGAGGTCACTCTCTTCCGGTGCATCACTGTAGTGGCACAATGGGACCATCACCTTGTCCTATATCATAAGACTTAATCCGCCCACGCGATCTCTTTCGATTACTGGCCATTGGAATGTGTCACTTCCTTCCGGTGTATCACCTTGGAATAGTATTTTTGGGCCGGGTCGAAGGTCAAAATATAACACTAGCTGTTCTTCCTACCTTTGCTCGTCCATGTGAAAGGGTTCACTGGAATATGTCACCTATGAGTTCGCCCCTACTTCTCCGGCCGTGTCCCGCAAGTCTGTTTCGTCTAACTTGGATAGTTTTCTTGATGGGTGGTAGGTGGCTGTCAGCTGCTGCTTTGTGGTGTTTTGCCTTCAAGACTTGTTTGATATTGCTCGCAGAATTCTTGCGTAATTGCTGTCAAGCTTTTTCTCCATACGTTTAGTTAGCGTCCATGTAGTGCATCCATATAGCAGTATCGACACGACCACTTCTTGGAAGAAATTGCGTTTCCTTTTATCGGTCATGTCTAACTTCCATATGACCCAGAGCCTGTCGATTGCTTTCCATGCCTTTGCTAGTCACGTTTCGATGTCTGTCTCGGTTTATGAGACACTGCTTCCTAGGTAGATGAACTTGTTTCAAAGAACTACCATTTACTATGGAGATGTTACCTCTTTGATTAAATCACATGCATTCCGTCTTGTCGGCGTTGACATGGAGACCTATGCCAGCAGCTGCCCGTTCCAGACTATGTGTCAGGGTTTCGGCTTGGGCGGGTGTATTTGCCTGAAGTGCTATGTCATTGGCGTAGTCTACATCCGTAATTGTTTATGGGGGTATCTTCTGTTTCTCTCCTTTGCCAGCTCGAAACCGTTGTCTTTAACTTAATCAAGAAACATTCTAAGCACGTACTCTAGACAGATGATAAATAGGTATGGGGCTAATGTGTCTCCTTACAGCCCACCTGTTAATATGTCGAAGTAGTCTGTGTCTCCATCCAGTGAGCAGAGTTTTACTTTCATGTTTTTATATAGCATCATCATGGCTGCGACAGTTTCTTTGGGTAGGCCGTGGGCGAATAGTATTTACTTCATCTTCCCTCAGTGTATTGAGTCAAAGGCCTTAGAAAAGTCGATAGATGATATTGTTGCATTTAGGTTTTTTGCACTTACACATTCTAAAATTGGATGGATGGACAAAATTTGTGATGTCATGGATCGATCTTTCCGAAAGACATTTTGGTTTTGCAAAGTATTTTCTCAGTTTTGGGTTCTATGCACATGCGTAATAGGGCATTGTACATCTTTGCAGCAATGGGTGTAAGGGTTATACCTCAGTAGCTCTTGGCTAATCCGATGTCACCCTTCTTAGAGAAAGGAAGGATGCATCCCTTTGTCCATGCGTCTATTGTGCTTAGATTATATACGACATTACCGTGTCGGGGCGAACAGTATGTTGTCGAATTCCCTAGTCTTCCATACTTCTTGGGGTATTTCATCAAGTCCTGCTGCTTTTCTATTTTCAATTTTTCTTAATACTGAGTCGAATTCTTCTTGCGTAATATGTCCTATTTTGATGTCTAATTGTTTACTAATAATTTTCGTGATTGGTTCATGTGTAACATTTGGAGGATTCCCGGGTAAAATCTCGAAATTTTGTTTCCTTAAATCATATAAAAATGAAAAAAAAGCTCTTCTAAAACCATTACCTAAAAATGTAAATATAAATGTACAATGAAAGTCATTCTCTAACCTCTAGGCATAAAATAACACTATATGGGTTGACATTCCTTTAAAGTCAATCAAATATAGTTGAAAGATGATAGTAAGGTTATCACTTTTTGCAGGAGTTTCCTTCACTAAGGTAGATTGCTTAGTTGAAAGACTTTGACCTTTGTTCAACAATAAGATTGATGGATTATACCAAAAGTTCTTATCCTTGACAATTCCGAAAAGCCGAGTTTGCAATGGCACTATGCTTTGAATTATTTAATATTTTGAACCACACTTTTTAAAGATTTCCTTTCAACCTTCATCCATTGTTTTCTACGTTCTCTTTTACTTTTAGATTTCTTCTAAATTGCCTTTCTCTTATTTACGAACGGAGGTAAAATAGTAAATAGTAAGCACAAACCGTAAAGAAAGTAGCAATTTTTCACAAGACAGATTATTGAAGTCACGAGTCTAAACCAGTGAAATTCAAAGTAAAATTCTAAGTAAAGACACATATTGACAACAATTTTCTACAATAGTTTAATAATAAATCACATAGATACTTTCTGGATATTCTATAAGACTCAATCCTCTTTCTGGAAATTCTATAACTTTAAATCGTCCTCTGGACATTCTATAATATTAAAAATTCTTTTTGGTCACTCTATAAGTTTAAATGATCCTTCTGGATATTCTATAACATTAAATAGTCTCCCTAGACATTCTATAACGTTAAATGGTCTTTCTGGACATTCTATAACATTAAATTATCTTTCTGGACATTATATACCATTAAATGATCTTTCTGGACATTCTATAACATTAAATTGCCTTTCTGGACATTCTATAACATTAAATGATCTTTCTGGACATTCTATAACATTAAATGGTCTTTCTGGATATTCTATTACATTAAATGGTCTTTCTGGATATTCTATAACATTAAATGATATTTCTGGATATTCTATAATATTAAATGATTATTCTGGACATTCTATAACATTAAATGTTCCATTTGGACATTCTATATTAAATGGGCTTTGCAGATATTCTATAATAGTAATTGATCTTTCTGGAAAATTAAACGTATTTCTAGAATTCTCTAACATTAAATTATCTTTCTTGACGTTATATAATATTAAATGATTTTTCTGGACATTTTATAGCATTAAATAATCTTTCTAAACATTCTATAACATCAAATTATATTTCAGGTGCCGTGCTTAGTTTAAAGTCCATCTTCGTAGAAAATGCAATCTGCTACCCAATTTCAAATGCTGAACGAGGCTAATTGATTTTCACTTGGTGCTTATGTCCATGAGAAAGATATGGATCCATCATTTCTCCTTTTATCTAGGGGTAAACGGTAAGACAGTTTGGGTTATTTAGCCTTGGTTAGATATCTAGTTTAGGAGAAGGAAAACTTCTGAATGTAAACCACTTTTACTCTACTTAAAAGAGTGAGATTGTATCGCACCTTGCTCGGGACGTATATGGGTATATAAATGCATTAGATTTCAGGTATTTTTTTTTTATTTCATCTGGGTAAAATGACACTGACTTTATGGTAGTGATGTGAAAAGGATCCTGGGCGTGGGAATCATCTCGAAACTTTGGCGAAGAAAATTTGCGTATATTCAAACGATTATGTCAAGATGAAATATGCAGTGTGAAGAAGAATGCCAAATCATTAATTCAATATTATTTCAACTGAGATCGATAAAGAATCAGGTGGAGGATTTGTGTCTTATACCATTAGGAATGTTTCGGCTTCACTGTGTTGTAAATTGAATTTTTTGCAACTGAAGAACTTACAGTTCAAAAATGATAACCGGATAATTCTTGAGTTACTGTCTCAAATTATTTCAGCGATTTGTAATATGGTTAACTTTTCATAGCCCTTAAGAAAAAAAGAGAAATAATTTTTTTCATCACAAAAAATGAATTCTAAATCTTTGCACTTTTGATTATTTTCATTCTTGTATTAAATCAAATTTTCATCTCCAGTAAAAAATTATATATATATATATATATATATATATATATATATATATATATATATATATATATATTCCACCTAAATAGAGTTTCTGATGTTTCATAAGAAATGAACAAGAATTGATAATTGGCTATTAAATACTTTTATGTGAAAATTCATGTTAGATAATATTTTGCCTCAATCAATGAATAAAGTGTCAAAAACTATCTTACTTTAAAAATACAGTTATACAAAAAACATCCGGTGTCCACGGCACACACACACACACACGCACACATATACATATATATATATATATATATATATATATTTGTGTGTGTGTGTGTGTGTGTGTGTGTGTGTGTGTGTGTGTGTGTGTGTGTGTGTGTATATTCCACCTAAATAGAGTTTCTCATATTTCACGAGAAATGAATTACAAATGATAATTTGCTATTAAATAAAGTGTCAAAAACTATCATACTTTATAAATACAGTTATACAAAAATACAGTTATGCAAAAAACATCCCGTGTCCACGGCACGCACACACACACACACACACACACACACACACACACATATATATATATATATATATATATATATATATATATATATATATGTTTGTGTGTGTGTGTGTGTGTGTATATATATATTCCACCTAAATAGAGTTTCTCATGTTTCACGAGAAATGAATTACAAATGATAATTAGCTATTAAATAAAGTGTCAAAAACTATCATGCTTTAAAAATACAGTTATACAAAAATACAGTTATACAAAAATACAGTTATACAAAAAACATCCCGTGTCCACGGTAGATACTATTGCATGGCAGACATTGTTGTACAATGTCAACATTATTTATAAATTAATGGATTGATTAATTTTAGTCACATCTGAACATTTCTTGGATTATTTCACGTTAAGAGGTTTGGTTTCGTTGAGTTTTATGGCATATCAGCCACTGTGAATTATTTAATGCCAAATCATAATCACACAAGAATACTGTGAGCTGTATTAAAGAAGTCCTGGAGGCAACATACCCACAAAACATCAGCTGTACAACCATCTAACAACCATCACAAAAACTATCCAAGTTAGACCAACCAGACATGCAGGAAACTGCTGGAAATGTAACCAACCAATCATCTTCTTCGTTTGCACACAGGTAAATGGTTACAAAAAAAGTCTGTGTAGCAATAACAATTCAATTAAATATCACTTAATTGTTTACACATAGTTGAATGAAAAGTTCTTTTCTTAACAATTCTATTTAGGATAAATAATTTTTCTTTTTACTGTTTAAATGTCAAATAGTTCTATTTGACCCATACATAGGACCCTATCATATGCTACCTGTTCGAGACAGAGTGAACCTGGTAGCAATGGCAATGAAGAGTTACTCCACATTCCCCAAATCACCAGGACTGGAGTTTCACTAACAGATTGTTTTGTGTCATATCGAGAACACTCTTTGGGGGAGTCTTATCCCACTTAAGAGATGCAGTCAATGTATTCAGCAACCCCAGTGACTGAGCGATATGTTTATAGGTTAGAGAATTGCATTCAGTATACATTTATATTTACAGTTTTGTGTAGTTGTTTCTTCTGACTTTTTTTTACACATTATTATATGATATAAGGTTATTGGACTTTAAACTCCTATAATTTGATTTGGGTGGTATGCCATATGTTTCCACAACAAAGATGGCGGACGCACACAAATATTCAGTCTCAGGAAACCATTGGCCAGGAGAACCACGTGACCTGCGTAAAACTATGTCCGCGTTTAAATTCCGTCCCGCGTTTTTTGGAGCCGATTCCAAGACACGTGTATTCTATAAATACGTCGTCTTCAAACACTCTTTCTCTTTTCCTCAGTGTCCATTGCGGCGCTGACACGCTCTCTCCGGGTGACACTCTGATTCACCAACAGAAGTAAAAAGCCAAAAAGATGGATAAGCCTGGCAGATATTCATTTCTTCAAAACAGTATGACTAAGAGACGTTTTCCAGTCTCGGAAAAAACCGACTGTTTCGAACCACAAGAAGAAATAGACATTTGAAAATATGTAATCAACCTTAATAGGACGCTTTCATTATTTAACCCTTTCTGTAGTTTAGTTGTGTTAGTTACACACACACACACACACACACACACAGGACTATTTTACTAACAATGTAGAATTAGCAATATTTTTAATGTATCAATGCATGTTTTGTTATGAGTATAAATTTGTTTTGTTTGTTCCTTTTGTCCGTGCCGTTTCATATCTTCATTCATTTACTACCTTTTTTTATGTGCCTTTTTTCAAGCGAAACATATACTAAACCTATATAAAACCATAACATTAAATGTTGGGGGACTAAACATAACTATCAAATAACATGTTCCACTACAAGGTATTCCTATGAAATATGACTAATTTTTAAACAAGTCAATTTGAACAACAAATAGCAGGTATTACCGGGTCAATGTGGACCTTTAAGCTATGACAATAAAGGGTTGCTTCACTTTCACCATTGCTTCACCACAATATGCAGTTGAGTGTCATAACCAGGACACTCTTTGCCTTCATTTTTTTTTTTTTTACTCCTTTGCAAAGAATAAACTCAGCATATTCTAATCCCCACCGTCATGTTCTCTTCTTTTATAGAGTAATCCCCCTTGCGGCTAATGTACTATTCATCTATATATAAACATTTGTGTGCAACTTAAATTAGTTGAAAATATCCCTTGCCTGAACATCTGAATAAAACTAGAACGTACCATAGATAATTGTGTAATTTATCTCTTTTTTTTTCTTTTGATGTAATCATCGTTCGATATAACACAGATAAAACGGATGAAAGATAAATCTAAAAATAATTGAACAATTAAAATTGGGCTACCCGAACTTACATACTGCAGCTATGTGAGGACACAGGATGTAACCCTGAAGACCTGCCGGAGGCGATGAACGATAGGGAAAATTGGCGAGAGATGGTCAAGGATATCCGTGCTGGCGGCACGACATGATGATGATGATGATGATGACTTGGCTGGGACTGGGGCTGTAGAATAAGTAGACTGCATCACTACAGAGGGGGGCAAGCATCCCCGCCAATGAATGACTTTAAACTCTATCTGATGGTGTGGCAGTAGTCGTGGAGTTTTAGGTCATGGCCCCCTCGGACCCGGAGTAGTAATACCTGTTTGGGTTCCATCTATGATTAAGAAAGTTTTAGTGTCTTGGGTAATAAAGTAAACGTTATCTTATGGTGAGGCTTAATCGCTTGACAGCTAGATAGATATGAATAGATTAAGATAGATAAGCACAGAATAAAACACATAGATAGATAGATAGATAGATCTTCAGTAATTACCATTTTTGTAACATGTTTTTGTATATGATCTTGAACCCCGTTGAAGATCTCAGGAAGAATATTTTCTTCCACAGTGTTTAAGAGAATTGAGCAAAATTCCACAAATAAAAAAAAGTTTAATAAAATTCCTTATTTCAGTCTTTCGTTTCTAAAGAGCCAACTGGATTTGCAGACTCTGTGTTCCTAATAATATTAATTCATTTTTTTTTAATTTGTCTCCTATTCTTTCATTCAGATCAACATCAACAAAGGAATCTGCTCGTACGACCATGAAGGAAATGAGAACATTGTGGCGCAGTTACCAAGCAACTATCGTTTGAATGTTTCCCCGTATAATAAATGGATAAACGGTATTCGGTTGTCAAGCATTTGTTTACTGATTGATCTTGTTGAAAATCACTCTATCTGTTCCGAGTAAATCCCGGTAGAATGGGGAATTGTTTATTATTACATTTTAGAAGCGAGATTGGAGACTTCATAATGAATCAGCATAAATAATAGAGCCAAACGAATAATATCGATTGGATTAATTGTCTTTGTTTGCCATCGTGATAAAGAGCTTCGGGATAAAATTGTCGAAAGATTCTCACCAAAAAGAACACTCTGTTACATCATCATCATCATCATCATGTCGTGCCGCTAGCACGGATATCTCTGACCCTTTCTCGCCACTTTTCCCTATCGTTCATCGCCTCTGGCAGGTCTTCTGGGCTACATCCCGTATCCTCATATAGCTGTTGTATGTATGTTGTAGCTGGTCGTCTTGCTTTAGCTCGTCTATATATGGGGGTCCATAGGAGTATATCACTTATGAGCTCGTCCCTGCTCCTCCAGCAGTGTCCTGTGTGCCTGGCTCGTCTAACTTGGGTAGTTTTCGTGATAGGAGGTAGGTGGCCGTATAGTTGGTGCTTTGTGGGGTGTTGCCGCCAGGACTTCTTTAATATTTCTCACAGCATTCTTGTGTAGTTGCCGTCTAGCTTCTTCTCTAGCCGTTTTGTTAGCGTCCAAGTAGTGCATCCATACAGCAGTATCGACACGACTGCTCTTGGAAGAAACTGCGTTTCATTTTATTGGTCAGGTCTGGTTTTTCAAAAACCCAGTAAATGTTTGATTGAAGTTTTGTAACGTTTTAAGTAATGGATATCGGGGCACAAATAGATGTGTTAAAAATAAATCCAGCAGTCAGAAGAAAGACGAGTTGACAAAATTTAACATCTCTTTCAATGACTATGTGTTACAAGAAATGCTTTATCTCGCACCAAGGGGTCATCAGATCAAAGTGAGGATGTGGGTAAGATATGTCTCCCATCCGAAGTAGTAGTAGGAGTACATATCTGTGAATCCCAATATACATATATGTCTATATATTTAAATAAACATATAAATATGTAACCAATTCCTTTTTTGGAGGCTGGGGTACAAGGAGACGAACGAAGAGAGGAAATAATTAAAGATACAACCAGAGACGGTTCCTCAAAAAACAAAGAAAACCTGTTTATTATTGACTTGGTTTTGTGGCCAATTCACACTTGTAGGTTATTTTATGCCAAATCTTGTTCATCCATCTATATCGAATACATATGATTTGTAAACACATTTTCTGGATAAGATTTTTAAATTGGTAAAAGCTCATTTTTGACGCACACAGTTAAATGGTTTCAACTAATGTAATTAATAATTAATCATATGTTTCACACAGTGAAGTGCTTTCAAGTATTGCTATTTTACACAACTTATTCTTGTCAACATTATTCATGCCTTTGTCCATAGTCCAATGGTTCCAAGAATAGTCATGTAATACCCATACTTCTATTTTGCAAACAGGTAGACGGCTTTAAGTATTCCGCACAGATAGTTTTATATCACACCGTTAGATGGTACTTAGTATTGCCATGTATTAGAAACAATTCAATTAAACATCAGTGATTTGTTAACACTCAGTTAAATGGTCAAAGAGATTTATTTCTAGTAATTCGATTTAACCTAAGTTGTTTGTGCATAGTTTAAATGGTAAAACAGTTCTATTTGACACATGTAGGACCCTATCAGGTCAGAGTGAACCTGGTAGCAATACAATGAAGTGTTTCTACACATTGCCTAAACACCAAGGCTCGAGCCACACTATTTGATGGTTTATTGTCCAACACTCATATGACATTAAACATATCTAACAACCCCTCTGCTCTAGCTGGATATGACACAAAGTCAATTTTTAACGGAGTTTAACGGGTTTGAATTCAGAGTTTTCCTTCTCCTAGACTAGTTGCCTCACCAAGTCCGAAGAACCCAGCCTGCCTTACTATTTACCCATAGCTGGAGGGAGAATAATTAGATTAATACCTTTTCCAAGAGTATTAGAGCTTTGTGAAATGCAATCAGTCTCGTCTAGGATTTGAACTCGTGTTGCCGTGTCCATTTCCTACGACGATAACCATTGCACAACGAGCACCCCCATATACACTACGGGCACCTCATATGACATTAACTCGTCGTTTCATGCCTCTGCAGAGTTACAATAGGTGTATCACACAGTCAAAGCCTGTTACATATTGACCGCGTAAGTTCGTTAATTTCAAAAACAAGAAGGATTTGTGTTTTAATGCAAACCAAAAGAGCAGAAATGCCTCGTGAATTGCATCATGGGATGCTTGAAGAAAGAGTAACCACAAATCGATTTGGCGCTCGAAAAATATAACGACAAATTTTCATCCCCAGGACACAGAGCAGTGTGTAGGCAGAAAGCAGAGCAGAGGAGACCCATAGGCGGTACGTCGTTCAGTGTGATAGCCCGGGTGTGGGGCAAATGACCGCAAGTTGAAAGGCGGACTGATATCTCTCTACGATAAAAGAAACGCAAAGAAAGTAAGATGATTGAATGTTTTAAGTCGGTCCTGTGTCACCATCGTGGAGGCAGGGTGAAGAATAGGTTCTCTGAATATATCGTATCCTAGCGGTGCCGACTTTCTCTCCACAAAACTAGTTTCGACTACTTTTTTTGATAAAGAAGAGAGATTAATATTTTTAATAAATAAGTTTAATTGTCTTTTCTTCTACCTGTATATAAGATTTATTTGTTTGGTTCTCTTTCGCCAGATGCGTTCCCGGCATATTTTTATAAAAAAACTTGGCTTACCGTCTCATGAGTAAAGGCAGGAACCTGGTGGAAGAAAGAAGAGAGAAAAAAAGACAGAGGTAAAAGAACTGAAAAAAACAAAGAACCATTAGAAAAGAAAACAAACACGGGAAAAGAAAGACAAAGTAAGAGAAAGGAGGAAAAAAAAAAGAACAAAGACTCAGTAGACGAACTGACAGGAAAGAAAGAAAAAGAGAAAAAGAAAGTACTAGGAAAAAACCTCTAGACGAGGAAAAGAAAAAAAAAGTCTAACTAAAAAAAATGGAAATATATATATATATATATATATATATATGAAGAGTTGTGATATAACGAAGCAGCCTGTCTGTCGATGACAATGTATACGCTCCCCCATGGGGGCTGAGCACTTTGGCGAAGGAATTTACGGCTGCCGTTCGCATAATGCAAAGCTCTTCGAATGAATTGAGCACTCAGATACCCAGTAAGGTATAAAATGTAAAAAACGAACGCTACTACTTAATACCCAATAATTCCCTTGCTGATTTAGTACGCTTGTTGGCCGAGCAGTCTGATACTAAGTCTAACGTAAAGTTGGGTGGGTTTCGATCCCAGTTTCGAGCGTCCTACATGTTTAGCCTCACTGAAGAGTTGTGACACAACGAAGTAGTCTGTATGTAGATGACAATATATATATATATATATATATATACACGACGGTTATTATGATAAAAGAAAAAATAATACAAATTATGAAGAGTTGAAAAAATAACAGTAACAAAAAACAGCTCAGAATTGAATAAAACAAATTTTTTAGAAGCTGACAAAAAAAAAAACAAAAAAAAAAAACCCGAGAGTTGACTCACACATAGACATGGCATCTCTGCATGGGGAGTAAGAATGAAAAAATCATTTTTAAATGGAAACAACATAAATAAACATTTTTTTTAAGTTGTTAACTTTTTAGTTAAACATTTCAAAGCATAAACAATTTTCAGTGGCTTACATTGTTTTAGAATATATTTTTTTTATTTCTGGGGTCAGTGAAATATTTTCTCCCTATCACTGAAGAATTCAGATAAGAAAATTTTTTTAAATCAAGGCGTCTTTTTCCGTTTTTGTCCTCTTAATCTGTTGGAAAAAATTTCTTCATCAATTGACACTTGGTGATATTAATTTCATTTTGATTTTAATTTCAATTTTAATTTTTTAGAAAAAAAAAAGTAAGTAATTTCATTCTAGAAAAACGTGTTTGAGTCATGTCGCCATTTTGATCTTCCTCTTCATTTCATGGAAACGTTTCTTTCGCCATTGATACGTGGGTATTTTAATTCTGATTTTAATTCTTTAGAATGAAGATTAGAAGTTCCGTTTTGGTAGTTTTCATGGAAAATGGATTTTTTTAAAACATTAATTCGTCTTGCTGTTTTTTGTTTGGGCTGAGGCTAATTTCGAGTAAAAAATCCTGTGATTTCATCGAAATTGTGATACTGACTCTTTTGGACACTGTAACGAAGTGGTTTTAAAGAAAAATCCACCGTTCCATGAGTAAAATCCCAATTTCTGAGATGCTGCAGTTCTGAATCCAGGGAAATGAGAAAAATGACAGGGAAATCTGCTCCAAGGGTTTTAACGCCGTATTTTTTGGTTGTTTTGCTGCATGCATGTCAATTTATAATGCAATTGCGATGCATTGTCATGGGCAATGAACGTAATCTTTTTGAATTTTGTCTACTTATCCAGTTTCTCCGGTTAGGAAACTGTTAAGCAAATGACTGATGAGTCGATCATTAGGAATTCAGGCGAATGTATTGCTGGAATCATCGGGGCCACCGGGTTTAAAACCGGGATTTGGGGACGAACTCGTTGATCCTGTTACGATTTTAGGTTCCTCAATAAATTGTAGCTGGCCCGATGATGTTTTTGAAACGAGAAATGTATTTGTATTGTGGTTTTGATATATGTATGTGAGTAATAACATGTTACATAAGGAATAGGTAACGTTCAAATTTTTTTTCATCATTGTTGTATTTTGTTGGTTTTTTTTGTTGTATTTTTTGTTGTTTTAATCTGAGAAATTCGGACGATGATGATGAAAAAAATGTTCATAATTGGTGCTCGTGGTGTAATTGTTATTGTGGTAGGAAATGGACACGGTGACACGAGTTCAAATCCTGGACGAGACTGATATTATTTCACATAGCACTAATACCCTTGGGACAAGTATGAATGGATGAAATGGTAGGGCAGACTGTGTTCTTCAACCTTGGTGAAGCAACTTTTCTAGAAAGAAAACTCTGAATTCAAACCTGTTAAACTCCGCTAAAAATTGACCTTCTGTCATACCCTGCTTGAGCGAAGGGGTTGGGTAAATATGATAAATGAACATTTTGAAAACTATGGTAATGACGTATGTTACATATTAACCTTTGACAGGCTGTGTAAGTTCGTGGATTTCTAAAACAGGAAGTATCTGAGTTTTAACGGTAACAAAAGACAGCGGAAATGTCACGTGAATTACGTGGGTGGGATGCAGGGATACAGAGCTGTGAGTAGTAGGCCAAAAGAAGAGTAGAGAAGACACTAAAAACACGAAGAAGAAAGGAAGATGATTAAATGTTTTAAGTCATTGTAAGTAAAAAGAGAAAAAATAAAATAACGAAGATCCTCATGTTAAAATGAACTTTCATGTTCCTCCCCAGCTGTCGATCTGTCATTACTAGTTTAGTTACAAGTAACCAACTAGTGAAGAACTTTTTATTTTCTCGGAAGTGTGGATCATACAAAGTCGAGCTCTCAAATCACCGAAGAGCGATATCATCATTAATATATCTATGATAAAAAAACACTGGATAAACGAAAAGCAAAGACAATGTATAATTATTACAGCATACAGCAAGAGTCAATATACTCGTAACATACGAGGTGCATACAATAAGATTCCAGATATTTTTTGTATGGGCATTTTTAGTGGTAGTACACACATGGAACTTTAGTCCCCTTCGAAGTAATCTCCTCCGGCTGCAATGCACTTGTATCGTTCCAACAACTTCTGAGAGGCCCCATGGAAGTCCTCTTGTGTGAGTGTGTCAATGACCTTCGTCACAGCCTCTTTCATCTCCTCAGTTGTCTCATAACGATAGACTCTGAGCTTAAGGAATAACCAAATGTCACAGGGAGCAAGGTCTGAACAATAGGGACGGTGAGAAACTGTCTCGATGCCCATCTTGGTCAAATAGTCTGTGAAAAGGATGGAGTTGTGGACTCGGGCATTGTCCTAGTGGAAATGCCACTGACCCGATTTGAAGAGTGCTGGCCTCTTCCCTAGGAATCTCTTCCTTAACTCCCTTAAAACCTCAGTATAATACCCCTAACCCTAACTCTTTGGTCAATCAACTCTGATCTATTGACTTCCTTATTCCTCCCATACCTCTCATCATTGCTCACAGTCTCTCTGAGTTCCTTGAATCTCTTATGCTGCCGAAAAACTGATGACCGATTCATGTAAGATGTTTCAAAAGCAGTCTGAAGTATTCCATACGTTTCTGTGGCATTTTTTTTTTCAAGTTTAAAACAAAATGTTATTGCATATCGTTCTTCTAAAGTGTCAGATTGTATTTTGGAAATTCACCAGCTGTGACAATCAGGCTTTTAGTAGAGTGTATTCCAATTGCTTCAGTAGCTGTTCCTTTGAATCTGAAATCATAAAAATTGCCCAGTCATCTTATAATATGTATAGCAATAAGATACTGAATTTTCAGGAGTCTACGACTATTTTAAATGCCCATAGGAAAAAAAGTCTGGAAACCTATCGTATGCACCTCGTACATACAAATAGAATTAAAGAATACAGAAACGTGTGTCAACACCTAGAAACATGCATTGGATCAAACAGTTTGTGGAAGGAGATTACAAATTTGAAAACACTGACAATGATGAAAAGGAAAATCTATCACTACTGTTCCATGAAATAGATAAGGGACAACGTCTATAATCTATAAAGAACAGAGAAAAAAGACAACTAGAATGTGTTTCTTGGACTGTCATATGACAACCCACGAAACACCCAACGGTTGCACCAATCATCTAATCCTTTCTTTCTTTTTTTCTTTCTTTTTGATTGACCAAACAATTTTTACCGAATAATACTCTTTCCATACATGGGTTTCATTGAACAATTTAATGATTTTATTAATCATTGCATGTAGTGAATAATAAAATGAATTACACGATAACTCTAAAACATCTATATGTGTCTTGAAAATACAAATGCGATGTTAATCAATCAGTGACGTATTACTTATCCGTAGTCGAATTCAGCCAATGTTGTTTTAAAAGTAGCACCCCAAAATTGCTGCTCAGAAAATTCAAAATGTAGCAATGCTTGACTTTTAAAGATAGCTCTATTCCCTACATGTACCCCGATTTTGCAAAACTAGAATCTTTTTAATTGTCTTGAATTTAAAGATAATGCAAGAAACGAACCGGAGATATATCAGGGAAAGGGAGACAGACTGATCGACAGACAAGCAAGATGGAGGTAGGTCGGAAAGTAGAGGGTTGTAGGTAGGAAAGGAGAGGGTTGTATTGAATTGTAATGATAGTTAAACAAAAATAGTTTTTATATCTTTACGCATCAAGTCACACTCCCATAAATGTATCTAGCCGCTTGAAACAGGACGCGAAAAAAGGTAATTTTTTTGAAGTGGGATACAAGATTTAAATTCGTATTTTTACTTCTCCTAGACGATTTGTCATATAAAGATTAAAGTGCAGAGTCTGCCCAAAAATTTACCCAAAATTTGGATGAAAATATTTAGAGTAATATATTTCCTTATCCTATTAGCGTGAAGTGAAACATAAAAAAGCTCATGACTTTCGGTGAAGACATCCTGAAAACAAGAGTTACCGCTAGATCACCGATGTTAAGCAGTGATGAGCCTGTTATATACTTTCTTGGGTGACCACTTAAGCAACATAAAATTGAGTAAGCAATCTGAGGCTTGTTGGCCATATCTACACAAATCCTTATACATAATAATCTAACCAGCTTTCTAAATTCGCTTAAAGCGAATCTCCCCCGGCCTAGCGTTGCTTATTCTCTAGATTAATGATTAAAGTTTCAATGTAATTTTTTAACACATTCAGTGTTATATTGCGAGTTGTTGTTTTGTCTATATAATATGTTATTATGTATTTTAACATTTACCATCAAAGAGAAGTACGTCAAGTATTATTAAACTCTTCCCCGTGGGAAATACCATAAAATAATCCCCCGGCTTCGATATTGTGACCGTAAAATATTTAAAACCTTAAAAAAAAGTGCCAACATTTATACGTATGAAATAATTCACAAATTTTTTACTTTTAGTTTTTTTTTTTTTCTGATAGAATTCTATCCGCAGTTAAAATCGGGAAACACTAATCTCATCAATCAACCAATAAATCAATAATTTCTCTTTGCTATCACCGACTGAAATATTGAAAACATTTCAGAGAGTTTTTATGATTTGTCTACGTTTATGTTATAGGACTTTACACTCCTATAAATTATTTTGGGCGGTATGCCACTTGTTCCCACAAAGATGGCGGACGCTCAATATTCAGTCTCGGGAAATCATTGGCCAGGAGGACCACGAGACAAGTTTAAAACTAGGTCCGCGCGTAAATTCATGTCCTGCGTTTTTAGCCACCTACAAGACGCGTATTTTCTATAAATACGTCGTCTTCAAACACCCTCGTTCTCTTTTTGACCAAATTTCTTCGCAGCAGCAACAAACTCCCTTCAGCGTGAATCAACAGGAGAGAAAAGCAACACCATGAATGAGCCTCGCAGACATTCATATACAAGGACTATGAGACACTTTCCTGTCTCTGAGAAACTGCCCGTTTCTAACCATAAAAAAAGACATTTTAAACTTGCAATTCATTTTGTAGCTTAGTTGTGTTACACACACACACACACACACACACACGAGCTCACACATATACACACACTATTATTTTGTTAGTAGAGTTAGTAATATTTTTTATGTATCAATGTAAGATTTAATTGTTGTAGAATATAAATTTGTTTTTGTTCGTCGCCTTGTTTTAAATGTTCATTTTGTCCGCGCCGTTTTACAACCATTATTTGTTTCATATCTTTTACTCATTTGTTTCATCGACTCCCGTCATTTACAACTTTTTCCATGTGCCTTTATTATGCCATATCAAGCCTTATTCTACTCTATATCAAACCTCAACATAAACACGTGGGGAACCTATAAATACATTCACTCCTACAAATGGTAAACTCCGATTTACAACACGCAACTAAATATAAAAATAAGTTAAATATACCCATCGCACATAGAACTGTTTCTACATTACCTCCTAAAAATTTGAAACCTTACTTCTTGAGAGAACACTCAACCACAAATGTTAACCCTACGACGTAAAATGAGCATACAAAATTTCCTAAACATTCAAAACATTTAAGAATATATTTCACTCATTTCAAAGACAACATAAAAATTCTATTACGGCACGTGGATGTGAGAAATAAGAGCGGCGAACACATGCAAATTCTTTAAATATCTTATTCAAAATTTTAAGATACAAAAATTATATGCAAAAATTTAAACAAAAGTTCCCAAGCTAAAATTCCTACACAGAAACAGGACGGCAGAATTTATTTCACAGCACACGAGGCGTGGAATATTGACATGCTGCTATTAGTGATACGAGGCATATTTCTTCATTTTCTTCACTACCAAAAATCAGGCAACCTTTCAACTCTTTTACTTGCCCACCTAATCCTATTGGCCACTAAGACACTTCCGCTGCTACCAGACTGGTCAGTAGACGACACACAGTTCTTTTACTACTACCAAACTTGTCAGTGGGACGCCATACACGACGACTTACACAAGGAAGAACAGGACTACGCGATATTCTCCACCAGCCAAAAAAATTTCCCAGAGATTTTCTGAACAAATACCAACAAAATGCAAACCAATTCACTTACTATCTTCATGATTCGACAAACTATCCGTGAGTGCCAGTGACGAAGCAAAAAAGCACCCAATGAAGACCTGATACAGTGTTAGCAAACAAATCACAAAAATTACTAAGACATGGTTGACCAGGGAATTCGACAGTATGCTCGTTCCGACACTGTAATGCAGTATATAACCAAAACACAAAAGAGAGATCGACGAAGAGATGCATCTTCTCCTTCCCTAAAATAGGCGACCTCGGATTTGCCAAGAACTACTTAGGTATAACCCTTACATCCATAGCAGCGAAGATATACAATGATCTACCACGCAACCTTATTGAATACACATTTGAGAAGATACTAAGGAAGAACTAAAATCGCTTTCGGAGAAATCGATCCAAGACATCACAAATTTTGACTATCCGTCGAATTCTAGAAGATGTACGTGTAAAAAACTATATTATTTGTCGACATCTCCAAGGCCTTTGACTCCATACACCAAAAGAAGATGGGGCAAATACTACTTCCCTACGGACTACCCGGCTCACTGGTCAAGTGGGTAGAGTGTTCGTGAATGGTCCGGAAGACCTGAGTTCAATCCCAGGTCACGTCATACCAAAGACTTTAAAAGTGGTATTTGATACCTCCTTGCTTTACACTCAGCAATGTAAGGTACGTATCAAGTGTAAAGCGGAGCAATCCAGGAGAATGAGAAGGCCCCTCCCTACACCTCGGTGAATTAGCTATTGAAAAGGAAGCTTTCTGGTAGACCTCGAGTACGGAAGCAAACTTTACTTACAGCCTAGGCAAAGAAACCGACGCAGCCATAATGAACACGAAGTAAAAGTCTGGTCTCCAGATGGAGACACTGACTATTTCGACATTGTAGCAGATGTGCTGTAAGGAGACACATTATCCCCATACCATATTATCATCCTTAATGACGTGCTTAGAACGTATATTGATAAAATGAAATATAACGTTTCAAGCTGGCAAAGGAAAGAAGCAGAAAACACATCGCACAAACAATAACGGACGCGGACTACGCCGATGACATAGCGCTTCTGACAAATACAGCTGCCCAAGCAGAATCCCTGCTTCATAGTCTAGAACGAGCAGCTGCTGGCATAGGCCTCCATGTCAACGCACGGACAAGTGTATACATACCTTGGAAGAAGTGTCTCATCAACCGAGGCAGTCATTAACACGCGACTAGCAAAGGCATGGACAGCAATTGATAGGCTATAGGTTATTTGAAAATTAGACCTGACCGATAAAATAAAATTGAGTTTTTTTCCAAACAGCGGTCGAGTCGATAATGCAATATGGATGCAGTACATGGACGCTAACTAAACGTATGGAAAAAAACTGGACGGCAATTACACGAGAATAGTGCGAGCAATATTGAACAAGTTCTGGAGGCAATACCCAACAAAGCAGCAGCTTTACGGCTACCTACCACCCATCACGAAAACTATCCAAGTTAGACGAACCAGACACACAGGACACCTTTGGAGAAGTAATGATGAACTCATAAACGACATACTCCTGTGGGTCCTTTCACATGGACAAATAAAGGCCGGACGACTAGCTAGAATCTATATTCACCAGCTCTGTGCCGATACAGGATATAACCTTGAAGACCAACCGGAAGCAATGGATGATAGTGATGGGTGATAACAGAGAGTGAGGGAGATCCATGCTGGCAGCGCGACTCGATGATGGTAATGATGATGATGATGACTTAGCTCCAAGGCTTGTCTTTTGAAAAAGCCAAGTTATTGCTTGTATTTTTTGGTGGGAGGGTGGGTCTTCTTTTTTTTTAGAGTTTTTTTTTATGGCAAAGGGATCGACTAGAAAGTGTGGAGGAATTTAAAATTTGACCATAATAACAAATTGTATATGCACAACACTTCTGTCTTGGAAAACGAGATGCACAAACTCCCCGGGGATTTTCAGGTATAAACGATCACCTAATTTTGGCCAGACGACCAGACCTAGTAATAATCCACAAAATTAAAGATTTTACACTTTCCTCTCACGACCGACAATAGAGTAAAATTAAAAGAAAGCGAAAAGGAAGATAAGTATCGGGACCTTGCTAGGAAATGAAAAATCTGTCGGTCATCAAAGTGACGGTGATACCAATTGTAATTGTTGCTCTTGGTATAGCCACCGTAAGGTCTTTTTGTTTTATTTTATTTCATTTATTACGATACCATTTTATACATCAGTTGAATAAATCCAACCCGTTATTTTACAAACTAAAATCTATAATACAGGGTAGGTGTTCTCGTGGTGTAATGGTTTAAGCGATAGACGTCGGAATCGTAGTAAGTGAGTTCGAACATCAGTCACGCTATTATGTTCCTTTTGGATAAATATGATTGGGATAGGTATTAATCTCTTTATCCTCCAAGCAATGGGTTAAATCGTATCACTACTATTCTTCTAGAAGGAAAACGTTGGCATAAAATACTCCACAATGGTTGATATGCCATTAAACACATAAACCAAATCAAAACTATAACATTTAATGATATTTATTCGCATGTTCACGCAATATGTGTTGTTTGTAACTGGGGAAAAGAGCGAGAGAAGATCTCAAGATTTTCATAAACATCATGGCCTTGGTAGTCAATTATTCATCAAATTTCCAATTCAGTTAATATGGAGGTTTGGCAAAGGTCCATGTTTGCTAAATGGTTTGATCACAACCCTAAATTTTACATCCCACAGCATTCCTATTGCCTAAACAAAATTTTGACATTGTTCCAAATTTTCGCTTTCTTTTGTCAACAGCAACCTTCCCAAACTCGTGGCCTGCAGGTCACATGCGACTCTGACACCCTTCACCCAACGTAATTTCTGTTTTAGAACATGGCTTCCTTACATAGTTTTGGAATCAAAATTATTCACATATGCATGTTACATATTTGTATAATATCGAAAGATAATAAGCAGGTTAATTTCGTTTGTCATAGCAGTTAGCTTTAATCTCATATTGGTCGAATCTAAGCTTAGTAAATATCAGCATATAAATCTTAAACCTATGAAATTAAAACAGATTTAGAATTTGACACACTACGCCCGTGGCCATGCTGTGAAAAAAAATAACCAACACTATGTAGTGTGGGAGACTTGGGTTCCATCCCAGGTCGAGTCATACAAAAGACTCAAAAAACGGTGCTTGATGCTACCTTGCTTAACACTCAGCATTATAAAGTAAGGATCAAGGGTAAAGTGGAGCAATCCAGGCAAAGGAGTAGCGCCCCTCCCTATTCCTTGATGTAGTAGTTATCGAAACGGGACTCTTCGGGTCACCCTCTACTACTGTCGCCCACAACAACTTACTATGTAGGTTTATGATAGATATAAGCATAAAGAAAGAAAAAGTGTTTATGTGTGAAAAGTAAATGAGAGTGTGAAAGGAAAAGACGAAGAAAATATGCAACATGTAGAACAGGGGTCGCACGTCCATGGCCCGCAGGCCACATGTGACACTCCAGATCTATTCATGTGGCCCTATACCCGATTTCACTAAATATTCTTTTCTATTTTTGATATTGACTCTGAAGAAGTACCTAAGAAAGTGCTGATGTAGTTCATTCATATTCTGTGTTTTGAAGATTTAAAGTCCAAGTCTCTTTGCTACTTCCTCGTTTTCAATAGGAACCATATGTTTCCATCTGGATAATTTCCTAACCTTATCAGTGACACCCAGAATTAGCCTGTTTTTTTCTCTACGTGGCACTGTAAAAAAGGTTTCTCCAAAATGAAGCATGCCAATAGTACACTGCATTTGCAATTGTCAAATAATCGCTTTACTAATGTGTTCCCTTCATCAACCATTACATTTAATCCTCATTGTACATCTTTTTTGGTTGCAAACAACAGCAGATTTTCCATTAATAGAACATGATTGTTAACTCGTAAATTTAGCTATTTTTCTTTCTTATACTTATGATCACCACTGAGGACCTTCCGGATTTAAGGATTTTGGCCCTCAAGATGAATTTTTTTGTGGATCCTTGGTCACCAATCTTACAATCTGCCAGTTTAAGCTTATATCTCAGAGAATCTCATTTATTTTATTTTCTCGTAAAGATTCTGGTTTATGCTTATCCAATCGGTTTTCACGTTATTTGAACAGTTGCCCGTGTGTGACTACAGTACCTTTTTTAATTCATTTTTTTTCGTATATCTACCTAAATTTATTTGTACTGTAAATTATCGAATTATCTCTATACTCAAAACAAATGTTTTTTGTTGGTTCTTTTTTCTGGTTTGTTACTAAGCAATATTGCGTTTCTCTTATCAGATTTCTTCTTTACCTGGTAACGAAATTTTGCGAGAGTACTCACCAGCCATTTAATTAAACTAGTACAAAAATTCAAAGGCATTAATTATGATAGTATCCTATTATACAATTAACGATTATCGACCTATTTTGTACTTTAATTCCACTTATGCTAGCAGAGCACATTTCCCCAATAAATATCGAAATAGAGGCATCCCTTTGTGGTTTGAAAGTTTATGGGATTAGTTTTCAAAAGTCTACATATAAATATTAAATATTAAACCACCCGTAACTCAGGATAATCTGTAGGAACGCATCACTAATGCAGTTCACTTAATCAGGCCGGATATGATGCAAAGAGTCTGAACCAAGTTTGATTACCGTATCGATAATTGCCGATTAACAGGCGGACGTACATCAAGCGTCAGATGTGTGAAATCAAGTACTGTTTTTGTACTCACCCAGTATGATAATAATAATAATAATAATAATAATGCGATTCTTCTAATAATAGCACAAAACAACGCCATAAGGAGCAATAATGTTAAAGCCAAAAATTGACTGTGTGGTGATAGAGATGAAACGATTAATTACATAAGAGAATGCAGCATACTAGTGCAAAAATAATATAAGACAAGACTTGAATGGGTGATCTACTGGGAATAATGCAAGAAACTGATATTAGACCATTCTACTAAATGGTATATGAACAAAAAAGAATCCGTCCTGGAGAAAGAGAAACACTAAATTATCCGTGATTTTGAGATACAAACAGATCCCCAAATTCTGGCCAGAAGACCAAACTCAGGAATAGTCATCAAAAAAGAAAAGTGAACCAACTGAATAGTGGACTTTGCCGTTGCGGTGAACAAAGAAGTGAAAATCAAGGAAAATGAAAAGAAAGACAGGTACTTTGACTTTGCCAGAGAACTCAAAAACGCTAGGGTATATGGAGATTTCGGTCATACCAACAGTAATTGACGCACTAGGAACGATCCGCAAAGACATGGGAATGAGGCTGTAAGAATTGAAAATTAGAGAACAAGTGTAGATCATTCAAATTACTGCATTATTGAGTTAGGCCAGACAAACTTTCTGTCACTTAGACTCCAGTGAAAGACCATCAGTGTGAAAATCCGTAATGAATAAAAGAGAGATAAGTACCTCGACCTTGCTAGAGAATTGAAAAAACTATGGAACATGAAGGTGACAATTATACCTATTGTGATTGGTGCTTTTGGCACGATAACTTAAGGATTATTAAAAGGCCTGGAGGATTTGGAAGTTGGTGGCTGAGTGGAGACCATCCAAAGAACAGCATTATTGAAAACGGCCAGAATACTGAGAGGAGTCCTGGAGACTTGAGGAGACCTGCTGTCACTCAATCTCTAGTGAATGACCATCAGATGTCGCTGATGTGAAAAACTCTAATGAGTAAATAATTATTACACTATGTAGAAAGTTGATAATGATACAGAAAACGTTTTTGCCGAGAGACGATAGAGACAGACTGTATGCGTCAAGGAAAGAAGGAGGAAGAGGACTCGCTAGCATGGAAGATTGCGCGTTTTCATTTATACGATGACTCGAGGAGCACATAAAAAAGATCAAAGAAAGATAAATTACATCGGCTTGTAACAGCAAAGAAAACAGAAAGACAAATAAAAACCACAGCAAAACCTCAGAAAGAGAAATATGAAGAAAAAAATTGAATTGATATTTCAATGGACAAACAGAAGAAATTTCAAACGAGAAGCTGTGGACTTGGCTACTTAATGAGAGAAACTGAATCTCTCATTCTAGCAGCACACAGCAACATCATGAGGACCAATTATATAAAAGCGAAAATCAATAATATGCAAAAGGATAGCAATCGGAGGCTATATAGTGACAAAGACGAAATAATTAATCCATTAATAAGTGAATGTAGTATACGTGGTATCTTCAATAAGTTTCCAGAATTTTTTGTACAGGCATTTAAATTTGGCGTGGACTCTTGAAAATTCAGTATGTTATCGCTATACACCGTATGAGATAACTGACTGATTTTTTTGATTCCAGGTTCAAAAGAACAGCAACAAAAGGAATTAGAATACACCCTACGACAACCTGATTTTCACGACTAGTGAATTTCAAAAACGCAATCTGGACGTGAGAACACTTTAGAAAAACAATATGCAATAAAATTATGTTTTAAACTTTGAAAAAATGCCGCTACAGAAACGAATGGAATGCTTCAGACTGCTTTTCGACCATCTTGTATGAATCGAGCATTAGTTTTTGAGTGCCATAAGAGATTCAAGGAAGGCAGGGAGTCTGTGAGGGATGATGAGAGGTGTGTCAATACACCAGAGTTGATTGGCCAAAGGGTTAGGGTTATGGTTACTATGTTGAGGTTTTAAGGGAGTTCAGGAAGAGAATACGTTGGAAGGGGCCGGCACTCTTTCAATCGGGTCAGTGGCATTTCCACCAGGACAATGCTCCAGTCCACAACTCGATCCTTGTCACAGACTATTTAACCAAGATGGGCATCAAGACAGATCCTCACTCTCTCTATAGTCCAGTCCATGCGTCTTGTGACTTTTAGTTATTCCCTAAGTATAGAGGCTGTCGTTATGAGACAATTGAGGAGATGAAAGCGGCTGTGGCGAAGGTCATTGACACGCTCACACAAGAGGACTTCCATTGGGCCTTCCAGAAATTGTTGGAATGGTACAAGTGCATTGCAGCCGGAGGAGATAACTTCGGAGGGGACTATAGTTTCATGTGTGTACTATCAGTAAAAGTGCTCCAACGAAAAAGTCTGGAAACTTATCCAATGATCCTCGTATATCTGTGTTGGAATGGTGATTTAATAGTTTAAAAAATGACATGCGACTATATTACAAAATGGTATATGTGCAACAAGATTCAGTCTCTGAGAAAGAGATGAATAAAATTCCCTGGGATGTGGAAACACAAATGGATCACCAAATCCCAGCCAGAAAACCAGACCCTGTGATAATTAACAACAAAATAAAAATATTAATAGAACTTGTCTAATAGTGGATTTTGCCATCCACCAGGTCACAGGGTCATAATTTAAAAAAGTGAATAGAAAGAGAAACATGCACTTAGACGTAAACAGAAATATAAGAAAGTTGTAGAACTTGAAGGTGTCGACGATGCAAATTGTAATCGGAGAACTTGGAACCATCCCCAAATACATGTAAAAAGGACTGAAAGAGTTGGAAATCGGAGGACGAGCAGAGACTATCCAAACTGCTGCATTGTTAAGATCCACTAGAACAGAGTGGAAAGACTTGGGGTTACTTCCCGTCACCCAGATAACAGTGAATGACCATCAGCTAACATTGGTTAAAAAAATTCTCAAGAAGTATAATTTTTGGAAGAATTAAAACCCTTACCGTGTGTTCTGCCAAATAACTTTGCTGAATTTGAAAAATATGTCTTCAGTATGAATATTAAAAAAATAAACGCTGAAAATCTACTGGGCGTAAAACAAAGTTGAAATGTTTTGGGTTTTTTTTTCGCTTTTTTCCGGTGAGCTAAAATCAAAAAAAAAATTCAAGCTCTGGGACCATATTTGTTGTATATAAAAAAAATCCCTGGTAGCCATTTTTTATACATCAAATATAAAAATGCGATATTGGTCAATATAAATGTTTGTATCGTAAAATAATTCATTTCCTTTTTTCTGGCATAGCCACGTTTTTAATATTCTCCGTGAATGACTATCCCCATTTGTCGCACTTTTTTCATCGCTTTATAGTTCATCATGCTAAAATGATTGGTGACGTACCACCACATTTTCCTCTACACAGGGAGCATTTATCTTAGTATTTGATGACCTTTATTCAATTATAAGTCCTTAGAAAACTCAATTTATTTATTCCTACAATAAAAAAAAACAAGTAGGACGAAATATATCCATGATTAATTTCCGTAACTTAAAATTATGTCCGAAAGGAAAGTTTTCAGCTAGTAATTAATAATTTCTCCGGAAAGGTTGTAATTATTTTTGGTGAACATAAATAATGATATGGAGATTATAGGTTAAACAATCTTAAAAAGGTCTTTTACATCTTCGTGTCAATCTAAGAGGCAAATTAATTAAGTTTATTTAGTGTATGAAATGCTTGAAATAGCAATTAGTTTACTACTAAACAGCGATTCCTATTACATTTTCTGATACGACCAGCAAACAGAATGTCTATGTAGATATTATTCTAACTAAACTCCCTGGTGCTTAAATCCACACACACACACACACACACACACAAACATATATATATATATATATAGACTAAGAGAGAGAGAGAGAGAGAGAGAGACAGACAGAGAGAGAGAGAGACAGACAGAGACAGAGACAGAGATGAACAAAAGGGATAAGATTAATAGAAATATTTATTTAATTTTATTTATTTATTTATTGTATTGTTCTCGACTAATTTCGACCTTTTATAATTGTTGGAAATGTTTTGATGGAGAAATATTTAGCTTTTTTTAATGTTCTAAGATTTTTAAGTGTTGATAAGCATTAAAAACAGTGTAAAATCTGCAGCTGACGTAGCATAGATATTCGCCGAATGAAAAATATATTCTGAACAAAGTATCAGTAATTGGTCTCCCCTACTATATATATATATATATATATATATATATATATATATATATATATATATATATATATATATATATATATATGGATGTGTGTGTGTTTGTGTGTGTACTTTTGAATGTGTGTGTGTGTGTTTGTGAGCGAGTGACTGAATCTTTCTGTGGTAAAGGCTTGGAAAAAGTGCGTTTCAAATTAGCAGTCACTTGGCCGTCTAGATTGTTTGCTCACCTGTATGAATATGACTGTCCAGTTTTATTTAAAGGCAAGTAAGTTAAGTTTCGTGGAGGAGTGACTCAATTGTGTACACGCCATGATTGTTTCTCTTTAGCCCCCTTTAACCACATATGTTTTATATTTGTTTTTTGTCATCATCATCATCATCATCATCATCATCATCATCATCTTGTCGTGCCACCAGCACGGATATCTCTGACCCTCTCTCGACACTCCACCCTATCGTTCATCGCTTCTGGCAGGTCCTCAAGGGTGCATCCTGTATCAGCAGGGAGCTGCTGTATGAAGATTCTAGCTGTCATTGTAAAAGTCAGCGGTGTATGCTATTCTGCGTCTTAAATGAAAGGAAAATGACCTGTAAGCCCGAATTAAGATATCTTTATTAAAGGAAAAGGCATCACTTTTGGAAAGGGAAATTTCTATTTTTAGTAAAAAGGAAGAATTATAATTCTTTATTGTTTTCTTGTAGATTTCCTATTTCCCGGCTATATTGCTTTGAGTTTTCTATCCTGAAGCTTTGATATCTTTCTTTCCACCAACATGCTTTCCTTTTTAAACACCGTATTTCCTTTGCATAAATTATAAAATACAAAAGAGTGGAAACATCTACAGTCTTTCAAAGCTCCTTATTTACCTTCGTACAATCATATATATATATGATTACATATATATATATATATATATATATATATATATATATATATATATATATGATTACATATATATATATATATATATATATATATATATATATATATATATATATATATATATATATACTTAAATTTCATCAGTTGCCCTGTCGGCTGTTCCTGATGAATACACTGACTGCTTTTCTACAGAGGGGTAAGAATCCCCCCCCCAAGACTGTCTGGATATGGCCCTAAACAATCTGATGGTGAGGTTCTAGCAATGCTACAGCTTTAGGAGTTGCGGCGTATCCCTTCATTGCCATCTTTCCCAGGTCCACTAAGACTCGGAGGAGTAGTATCTGATAAGGTCCTATCTATGGATCAAATAGAACTAAACTGTATACTTATGCTAAACCAAATTGTTTAAAATAGAACCGTTTTGACATTTAACTGTTTATAAAGAAAACTATACTTTCACTAATCTGAATTGTTTGAAATTTAATTCGGCGTTAAATGACTCGAAAAGGGTTGATATGCCGTAAAACAAAACAGCCAACCAAATTTCATCAAAGACTTTGGCTGCTCTATCTTGGTGCGTTGCGGCATAAGATCAAAATATTGGAAGAGCATCATTCCACGTCAATCAAATGGCTACTGCTAAAAGACAACCTTCATATGACGCGTGAATGATTTGAATTGACACTGTAAAAATAATTTTAAAATGACGTTGATAGTTTGAAGATTTTATTTTTTCTAACCATAGAATGCAGCATCAATCAAAATCAAAGGAAAATCGAGGGCCCTAAATCTTGTAAATTTGTGACGAGACGAAGAACTTAGCAATTCAATACTCTCATGACTTGCAGCGGTATGATTTCCTGGTTTGTTTTTTTCTGTAACTTCGTTTACTTTTCATTTACATTGCTCACAGTTAGAAAGTGACGGAACACTCAGCAGTTAGCTTTTCAAAAGACTTCAGCAATGCGATATATAGTCTTTTTAAGTTTGTAATTATATTTCGTTATCATTTCATGTTTCAGTAAATACCGACTAAATACAGATTTATCTAGATAGTTCAGATTTTGCAGTTATTCTGCTGGTTGCCCTTTATCTACAATTATCAACGATTGTGATTGTCGAAGGGAACACAGTGTAGCATTCTGATGTCTTGAAGATGGTAGGTGTAGACGAAGTGAAGAGATAATGATGAGATGAGGTTGAATAGGAAAATCCCAACACGTGGTTACAGAAAATTCCACTCTGGGTCAGTCACGGGAAACCGTGAAGTGATATCTTTAAGTGTATCAAGAAAAAAGTAGATCTTATTAAAGTCCGAAATTTTGGTTGTTATTTATTGAAACAGCCGTTTTTCTAAAATGCCCATGTCAAATGTGAGTCGATCTATCGTACCAACAGCGAGAGTTCTTGTGATTTAATTTCTGTGGTCGGGCACACAGCTGTGCTGCAGTGTCACTAACGGTGGGACTCGACAACTTTATTACAATAGATTGATGATGACTTTACAAAAAAATTAGGATAAAAACACAAGGTCAGTCATCAGTTATTTGAGGATTAATTTCAAATCTTTTTATTTAGTAGTAACAGATTATTCATGATTCAACATAATACAGGGCGGAACGATAAAATTGTCGTCCTAAAGAAAACAACACTAAAGCTTTATTTTAAAACTCAATCACCGCTTCGATACGGATCCGGAACTGGAAGCATTCCTTTTTCACAAGCGCCGGCGGGATCTCGGCGAATACTCGGCGGATGGCGGCGATCAGGCTGGCTTTGGTGTTGTGGGAGGTCATGTTGGTGATGCTCTCGACGTATGAACAAACAAAGTTGTCCAGCGGGTTCAGGTCGGGGGAGGAGGGGGCAGTGAGAGAAGGGTACAAAGTCGTAGCACTCCTTCTGAAGCCAAGCCTGGGTCTCTTTGGACTTGTGGGTCGGCGCCGAGTCCTGGTGCAACATCCAGGGTCTGCCACCGGCCACCTAATTGCACCAGGGGATCACCACACTCTTCAGCACATCCAGGTACACTTTGGTGTTGACTTTCAAGCCGACTTCGAAGATGTGAGGTGGCATGATATCCTCAGCCTTGGGTTTCCGCTCCACCACCTCCAAAGGGTCGTCCAATGCCTTGAGCTGTGCCCTCAAGCGTGGAACCGTCCAGATTTGCATTTTGAGGGTACTGGCAATGGTCCTGTTCTCATAACTTGGATCGGTAGAGAGCATGATTTATACAGCGGTGCATCTCTGATCTCGCTCGTTGAACATTGTGTCACTTTCAGATATGATAGAAGGCTCCTATCGCTCTTAGGATTTGTACACAACTGGCCAACTACTAAATGGTCGCTTGTGAAAAAGGAATGCTTCCAGTTCCGGATCCGTATCGAAGCGGTGATTGAGTTTTAAAATAAAGCTTTAGTGTTGTTTTCTTTAGGACGACAATTTTATCGTTCCGCCCTGTATTATGTTGAATCATGAATAATCTGTTACTACTAAATAAAAAGATTTGAAATTAATCAATATTTACAAATGTTTACTTATCTAATATTTACAAATGTTTACTTAACTAATATAAAATTCGTGTTTTTATGTCCAAGAGAAATAAAGGAAATACAATTGTAGAAAAATACATCCAATAAATTCAAGATTTTAGAGGTTTTATGTTTGATTAATCACTTGTATTATTCATATGAATGGTCAATTGAACTGCATTCTCTCGAAGAAATTATACAGGGTGGAACGATACAATTGTCGCCCTAGAAAAGACGACATGGTTCCATTTCTGTTAAATGAAAACCGGTTTTCTTTTTTTAAATGGTTTAGGGTGTAGAATCCGCTGATTCCACTTCTGCAGAGTGGTAACACCCTCCTTTAGTAGGACACTATATTGCATCTGATGGTGAGGCTCCAGTCCTGGAGCTTTGGGAAATGTGGAGTAGCCCTTAATTGCTATTATTCACAGGTCCATTCTTAGTAGGATTAAGTGTTCCCGTTAAGGTCACATATATAAATCAAATAGAATTGTTCCATTATTTATAAAAGATTAAAATTGTTTTCCGTTTAAAACCATCTGTGCAAATTATTTATATAACATACTGTGACGTGGTATGGGGAGAAGTAAGATTAAATTTCCCTTCTCCTCCGGTGTTTGAACTAACAAGACCAGCGACTGACAGCTGAGGCAGTTAGAGTGCAGGTTAAAGCTATCTGCACTCCGTAACCCCATATTGGTTGGACGAAGAAGGGAATGTAGGTCATTGAGTAGCGTGACCGGTTGAGGTGGAGGAGGAGGATGGAGCCAAATGATTTGCCGAAGCCTTTAGCGCCGAAAGTAGGACCTTTTCATCAGAGGAAATTGGGAAAAGGATTTTCAGTTTTTTTACAGCAGTCGGCGTGAAGAGATGTACTTAACTGTAGCCAAACCCCCGGGTCCCTAACCCGCGAAAAGAATTGAGTTTTTGGACAGAAATTGGCAAGAGATCCACGCTAAGTTAGCCAGGCTCCGGGGAAAGAGTGGAACAGAATCTTTGGACAGAAGATAACAGTGCCTTCAGTCAGATTCGACAGAATGCCGCTCGCCCGTAAAAGAAAGGAATCTGCAAAATAAACTCGTCGAAAAGCTAAGTATAACATAAAACCGTTTTTCCTTCTACCCTTCCTAAATATTGAAATTATATGCACTCTCTCAAGTTAAAGAAAGAAAAATATAAAGAATTATATGCATTCAGAAAAAAAAGAAACGAAAGAAGAAATAAAGGAAAAGAAAAGAGACATTTTTTATAGTGATACATACATACAACTACGTGCATACTTATGTGGTGCGTTCAATAAACTTCCAGACTTTTTTGTACAGGCATCTAAAATTGTCGTAGACTCTTGAAAATTCATCTTATTATCTTATTGCAATACACCTTATAAGATGACTGACTAATTTTTATGATTTCATGTTCAAATGAACAGCTACAGCAGCAATTGGAATACACCCTACTAAAGCCTGATTTTCACAGCTGGTGAATTTCAAAAATGAAATCTTGACGTGAGGACACGTTTGTAGAACGATATGCAATAAAATTCTGATTCAAACACCTTGGAAAAATGCCACAGAAAATATGGAATACTTCAGACTGCTTTTGGACCATCTTACATGAATCGAACATCAGTTTTTGAGTGACACAAGAGATTCAAGGAAGACAGGGAGTCTCTGAGGGATGATGAGAGTTGTGGGAGGAGAGAGGATGTTGATACACCACAGTTGGTTGGCCAAAGGGTTAGGGTTACGGTTACTATGTTGAGGTTTTAAGGGAATTCAGGAAGAGATTCCTAGGGAAGAGGCCAGCACTCTTCAAATCTAGTCAGTGGCATTTCCACCAGGACAATACACCAGTCTACAACTCCATCCTTGTCACAGACTATTTGACCAAGATGGACATCAAGACAGTTTTCTAAGCCTCCCTATAGTCCAAACCTTGCTCCCTGTGACTTTTGGTTATTCCCTAAACTCAGAGGCTGTCGTTATGAGAAAATTGGGGAGATGAAAGGGGTTGTGACGAAGATCATTGACACGCTCACACAAGAGCACTTCCATGGGGCCTTTTAGAAGTTGTTGAAACAGTAAAACAAGTGCATTGCAGTCGGAGGAGATTGCTTCGAAGGGGACTTTCATGGGTGTATTATCAATAAAAGGGCCCATACGAAGAAAAGTCTGGAAACCTATTTAATGATCCTCGTACATAAACATTACCTATGCTCCAAGCTGTTTTCTCTCTTCTAGACTCATTATGTCTCTCTACCAGCATGGATCTCTAAGACCCTCTCTCGCTACCCGTCTCAAACGTTCATCTCTCCCGGCAGGTCTTCCAGGGTACCTGCTGTATCAGCACAGAACTGTTGTATGTAGGTTCTAGCTGGTCTGTCTGCTTTGGCTCGTCCTTGTGAAGGGGTCCACGGGAGATATCGCTTATGAGTTAATCTTTACTTCTCCTACAGTGTCCCGCATGTCTAGTTCATCTAATTTTGATAGTTTTCGTGATGGGTTGTAGGTAGCCGTACAGTTGCTGCTTTGTGGGGTACTGCCTCTAGGACTTGTTCAATATTGCTCGCAGTATTCTTGTGTAATTGCTGTCAAGCTTTTTCTTCATACGCTTTGCGTCCATGTAGTGAATCCATAGAGCAGTATCGACGCGACCGCGACTTTGAAAAACCTGTGTTTTATTTTATCGGTCAGGTCTGACTTTCATATGACCGATAGCCTATCGAAAGCTGTCTATGCATTTGCTAGTCATGTGTTGATGTCTTTCTTAGTTCATGAGACGTTGCTTCCGATGTAGGTGAGCCTATCAATCAGTTTCAAAAGAATACCATTTAGTGTGTAGATGTCATCCCTTTGATTAATCATACGTATTCCATCTTTTCTGTGTTGACATGGAGGCCTATGCCAGCAGCTGCTCGTTCCAAACTATGCAGCAGGGATTCGGCTCGAGTGTGAGTATTTGCCAGAAGCGCTATGTCATCGGCGTAGTTCGCGTCTGTAATTATTTTTGCCGGGTATCTTCTGCTTCTTTTATTTGCCAGTTTGAAACCGATTTCTTTCATCAAATCTATAGACATTCTATGCCGGTAATATTCGTTTTATAATAAACGGTTATGGGGCTAATGTGTCTCCTTGTAGCACACCTGCTACAATGTTGGACCAGGATCAATTATTTCGATCGGGGAACTACTGCTGCTCATTTATTAGAGTGTCTTCTATTGATGAGAATAAAAACACAGCCATCAAAAGATTACAATGATTTATACTTTTCTAGACTAGTTCCCTGATAAGGCTAAATAACCTATTATATCCTACTATTTCCTTGCTTTTTCATGAAGGCTTAGAATACGATATCTGCATCTAACTGAAATCCCCCAAAAAAAGAGTACTCTGAGCATAACAATCAAAACACCTGACGGTGAGGCTACAGTTCTGGAGCTCTGAGGATAGTAGGGTACTCATTTATCTAAAGTACCAGATCCCCTAACCAATTAGCATGCTATCTGTAAGTCAAATATATATCTTGGAAAATTATTTGTATTAGAAAGAATTTCTTAAAACCATTTGCAAAGAAATTAACAAACTATGCAAAAACGTAAACATTCCAAAATTTCTGGCATAAAATAACCCAGCACAAGTTGATATGCCATTAAAGTTAAGCTAACAATCCTTTACCACTCATACATTCCCGTTCCACAGTACATACAAAATATATACACAAATTCCAATCCTGGACGAGACTGATTGCATTTCACCGAGCACTAATACCCTTGGGAAAGGTATGAATCCAATTATTCTCCCTCCAGTTTTGGGTAAATAGTAGGGCAGACTGGGTTCTTCAGCCTTGGTGAAACAACACGTTTAGCAAAAAAAAGACTCTGAATTCAAACCTCTTAAACTCCGCTTAGAAATTGACCTTTTGTCATATGCTGCTCGTGTGGAGAGGTTGGGTAAATATGTATGTATATGGCACTTATATGCATCCGTATTTTAAAAGACATGCTCACACCTACTGGTATATGCACTATTGCACGTGAATATGTGCATCAGGCACCAAAACAAAACTATGATGTCACAAAGATGATTATGTTAGAAGGAGAAAGTTACTTAGATAGACTTGTGTTGTTTGAGGCGACTTGGGAGAAGTTTTATTTTCTATGTCGCAGAATGTAATATGTTACTATTACAATGACGTGACAGTGCTAATGTAAAAATTGATTACTCTTTAGATTTTCGTTGTATTAGGCGAGCATCTAAAAAATGGAACCTCCAAAACTATGTCATCTCCTGACAACTCCATGTACTCAGGAAATTGCAGAGAACATTCAAAGAAAAAATTCATTTGATCTTTTTTTTTTCTCCTGTCACCTTTTCTTTTGTTGAATTGAGATAAAGAGTGCTAAAAATGTAAAACTGAGTCTAATTTTATTAAATCATGCCGCTTTTGATTTAAAATTTCTGAATAGAAAAGCAAGAAAAATTACTCTTCTTTATTCACTCCCCTCAAGAAAAGAAACCAGAAAAAAATACTGAAAATGACTAAAATGTAATTGAAGACAAGGGAACAGATACCAGATTTTAGATTGTTTATAAATTTAATATATATATCATATTTACACAACCCCTCCGCTCGGGCAGGATATGACACAAGGTCAATTTTTAAGCGGAGTTTAACAGGTTTGAATTCAGAGCTTTTCTTCTCCTCTACTAGTTGCCTCACCAAGGCTGAAGAACCCAGTCTGCCCTATTATTTACCCATAGCTGGAGGGAGAATAATTGGATTCATACCTTTCCCAAGGGTATTAGTGCTATGTGAAATGCAATCAGTCTCATCCAGGGTTTGAACTCTTGTCGCCGTGTCCATTTCTAACGACGATAACCATTACACCACGGGCACCTCCATTTAATATATATATATATATATATATGTGTGTGTGTGTGTGTGTGCAAACAAACACACACACATATATATATATATATATGTGTGTTTGTGTTTGTGTATGTGCGTGTGTAGGGGTTTATTTGTGTGTGTGTGAGTGTGTGTGTGTGTGGTCTTGGGCAAAAGTATTTGCGCCCAAGAAAATTCAGTTCATTGTGTAGAACATCATCTTTAAAAAAGATGGACCAAGAAATATAAATAGTATCGCAATACACATGTGACCCATTTGACTGCTAATATAGGCTGTCTTAATATACACGGGACCTATGTGACTGCTAATAACTTTACTAATAGTAATGTTGTACTTTTTTTGGTTTCAAATTTGAAAATAGACTGCTATAACAACTATTCATCCTTGATGATTTTGCTTTGGACATGTGAGGAAAATATTTTTCGTCACTACGTATTTGGAGGAAAATCATTCAGAACTGTGCAAGCAAAATTTTGCAGTAATTTTAACTTTCACAAAATATTCCCAGAAAAGCGAAATTTATCGCTGGGTAAGCAAGATTCAAGCAACAACATCACCTAATAAGCAGAAGATCCCAGGTTTGCCATGAAATTTACTGCGCTTTGTCCTAACAATATAAGAGGTTCTGTCGGAAGGAGACCGATAATTTCCCACCGAAGACATTCGCAATAATTTGGTCTTTCTGGTACTCTTTAGTGTAAATTCTGTCAATATTTGACCTTGTTATTTGGGTTGATCTTTGCGAAATGATAGTATTGCTTTTTACGATTCAGATGAAAGATAAGTTGATATAAATTATCATATCAATGGGTTGCATCTATTTTGAGATGCATTGTAGTTTTGATCTGTTAATAAAGGACAATATATGATAAAACAAGTTCATATAGATTTTATTTCAGGTGATATGGCAAACAAGTTATTGCTGCCATTAATGACCAGGACTCTGTGTGTGTGTGTGTGTGTGTGTTTGTGTGTGTGTGAGGTGGGGGGCGAGAGGAAGAGAAGGAAACAGAAACTCATGAATCAATGCCCTTTTTCTACATCTTTATAAAAAAAAAATGTCTTCTGCTATAAAGAAATATTTCGGTGCTTCCCGTTGGAGTAGTGTCTAAAGTGGAAGACAATCTAATCTTAGCGAATTCGAACTCCTGTAACACCTTAAATTTTACTTTCGGACTAGTAACCTTGGGAAGCTATGAACTCCTTCCCCTATTCTCCTATTTATTGATTAAAGAGTATCGCTACTCTTCTTTTAAAAGGAGTGATTAGGCATTTAAATACGCATCAAGTTGATATTTCATTAAACAAAGAAACAAAACCATTCTTTTTTTTAATGAAAACTCAATTAGAAATGTATTATTCTCAGTTCTCTGATGCGTTCATTTTCTTCTTGTTATATTAATGTGAACTTATGAATCCGTAGCTTCGTAAATATTTCGTAAATTCCTGCTTCGCGTATAATATAACATCTTAGTTTAATACATGTTTGTTTTCGAGGATTTTGTTTATATATTCAGGTATAGATAAGTAATATTTCATCCGCGCCAGTAAATACATATTTATTGTCATCCATAAACAGTTTTGTTCTATCAGAACACTTCAGTGTGGCTAGACAGGCTAGATTTCCGAAGCTAGGATCGAAAACCAGTTGACTCAAACGCCAATCCGAGATTCTACCACTCAGCCACGAGGAAACAAACGCAAGCCAGGGAAATTTAAACGCTTATGTATCACATTTGTTTATGTTTTACATATAATCGCTTAACGGCTACCGAGAGCTCGATTCATATGAAGAGCCCAGCATTACGCTAATGGCAACCCTTACTTCCCTCGCTAGAGAGCTCAACTCTACAGGGTATATATTTATTTATATATTTATCAATTTTTATATGTTTATATATTTATATATACATACATATATATATATATATATATATATATATATATATATATATATATATATATAATGGTCAATTGTATAAATGTATAATTGTCAAATAGCTCATGTCTTGTCTGGAGGATTCTTTTCATAGTACTTGCTGGTTTGAGAGTATTTTGCCCTGCAAACCTTGCTGAGTTAATCAACTTGCTCCAATCTTAGAACAGGTATATCAGGAAACATAAAATTGTCTTTTTTTTAAAACCTTTTACCCATAAATTGTCAAGTGACATTTTTCTTTCCCTATGAAAATGAGGGTATTTGTAAAACTGTAGTCTCTCATTTGGATAACATACTATATATATATATATATATATATATATATATATATATTCTGAGAAAAGACTGGAGACTGAAAAAATGCTTGTGAGAAACGGAGTGCGTTCTCCGAAACAATATGAGATAGAAAATTTATCAACTAATGTATGTATTTACTTTTACATACTTTACTACTTGTTTATGATATAGGCCTAACGTATATATATATATATATATATATATATATTGAACACTCTGGCAAAGGGATTTATGGCTGCCACTTGCATACTGCAAAGCTCAGCGAACGAATTGACCACTCTGGTATCCGGTAAGGTACATATGTAAACTAACGAAAGCTTCTACTTAATGCCTTATAATTCGCTTGAAGGCTGAGCGGTATGAGGGTAAGTCTAAGGTAAAGTTGGGTAGGTTTCGATTTCAGCTTTAAGCGTTCTACGTGTCTATTGTGATACAATAAAACAGTCTGTCTCTGGATGACAATATACATATATATATATATATATATATATATATATATATATATATATATATATAAACATTATTGTTCTTTAGTTGTAAGGGATGTTTACTTTTTAATGTCCTGCAGGATCACAGCTGTTTTTCCCTTCGTCATACTGTCGGGTATGCTTGCTTCTTTTAGTCATTTACTCATTTCTTAAGTCAATATGTCATAAAACATACATTTTCTAATTCAGAATCCACATATGTTATCATGGTCTGTTTTTTTTTCTTGTCTTGTCCTTTTTTTCCGAATTTGATACTTTCTTAAAAGTTCTCAAATGTGCATTCACATCGTAGGTTTCTTCAAGTTCTTGTAATTTTTTTCTCCCGTTTTTTTTTTATTTGGCCTTTCTATTCTGTTCTTTCCGTTCCCATATGTTGACTTTAAATTATTTTGTATCCTTGCATCCGGTTGTTGGATCGTCCTTGTGCCTTCTCCAATTGTTAATTGCTATTTTTTTTTTTTTTTTGTTATTTTAGAAAGTGCTGTTTTGTTTCATTTGCTCAATATCTTTTATGTCTCCTTTCTTTCGCCAATACCCCTATATCTATTTTACCAGTTTTATTGTCAGGGTTGACAGCTATCCTATCGGATCATCTCAATGTGTCTCTGTGTATTTTCCCTTCCTTTATATTTTCACTAATTTTTACAGTTTCTTTATGTTTCTTCTAACCTCATTTATTATTCAGGTTTTCTATTTCTGCTGGGTTTCCTTGTATAGATACAAATTTTATCGCTGAATAATTTTCCTTTTGCATAAATCAGTTCTTTTAGTGTGGTTATGTTGTCTATTGATTTACTTTTTAATATTATTTGTACCTTGATTTTTCCAGTCCTGATTCCTTCGGGATGTTAGTCTTCTTCTTTTCAGTCATGATTTTTTTTTTATTAACGTTACACTTTTCTGTCTTCTTGAGATATAACTATCTTTATTGTTATTGTTGTTGCTGCTGTTAATTCTATTATATATATATATATATATATATATGACGCTAAATACTACGTTGACGAGAATAAGAGGTTACAACTTGGATAGTAGACACCAAGACTAACTGTCATATATTACAATATTTTTAGACTATTTTTTTTCTAAAAAACAAAATAAAATGGTGCAAACGCTGAATATTACAATAAGATATTAATCCACCTAAAAAAAAATTGATTCGCCTTTAATATTTTGTATCATCTTAGGAAGTCTATATTGTACAGTCAAAACTTTCGGATGCAGCAAAGATTAATTGATTACCTAGACTTTTTCCATCGAAATAGTAAAACATATCCATGTATTTTAATACTTGTATTACTGGTTTGAGTGAGATAACATCAGAAATAAATGTTAGTCTGACTTTTTATAATCACTTGTCAGATATTTTTCTTCCTCATATGGAAAATCTCATCTCGACCATATCTCTTATCTTGTTTTATTCTTTTTGTCTACTCACCTTTCTCAGAAAACCTTCCTGTTCTACACTATATTACATCGTCTTGATTTAGTTCTGTTGATCAGGGCATCCTTCTCAAGGGAGTGCTAACAAAAAAGAAAGTAGTAATGTACGAAACACAACGTGAACAGATGTGGTTTATTGGTTTAATGTCATATAAACCCCTCGTGCGTTATTTAATTCCATCCTTGTTGAAGAAAGGTAGTATTATTTAATCCTCAGATTAAATGACAAGGGGTTTCATGATTTCCCCAAGGATATGAGACCGAAAATGAACACAGCAGCGCGACTGAAGTTGGAATTTACTGTCTACGATGTCACAGTTGAGCACGTTTGCAAACTAGGCCGAGGGAACTTCCCCAACCTAAAAAGAAGGAAAAGAAAAGAAAAGAGAGAAATATGACGGATAAATCAGATGGAAAGATAGAAATCAATTAAAATGGGAAAGAAATCAATTTCATTAGTCACACATTGAAGGAATAAAGAAGCGAAAAAAAAAGCACAAAAAAAGCAGAAAATAAATAGCTTGATGGCTAATTGAGAATAAGAAAAGAAAAATTTGTTCATTGATTGGTTCTAACGGCATGTCCACCTTTTTTGGGTTATTTTATACTTAGAAATTACATTTTAAGGTCATACAGGTTGTTTCAATATACATGGGACTCCTGTGACTGCAAATAACTCTATTAATAATACCGGGTGTCTCTATATACATGGTACTCATGTGACAACTAATAACTCTACTAATAATATCGGGTGTCTCAATATACATGGGACCCATGTGACTGCTAATAACTCTACAAATAATATAGGTTGTGTCAAAATACATGGGACCCATGTGACTGCTAATAACTCTACTAATAATATCGGGTGTGTCAAAATACATGGGACCCATGTGACTGCTAATAACTCTACAGATAATATTGGTTGTGTCAAAATACATGGGACCCATGTGACTGCTAATAACTCTACAAATAATATCGGTTGTGTCAAAATACATGGGACCCATGTGACTGCTAATAACTCTACAAATAATATTGGTTGTGTCAAAATACATGGGACCCATGTGACTGCTAATAACTCTACTAACAATAATGCTGTGCTCTTTTTTATCGTTTCAGATTTTAAAATAATATACTCTAACAACTATTAATCCTCTATCACAATGCCTTTGAGAAGAGAGAAAAACAGTTTGCGTCACTATTCAAAATTGAGCAAGACAAATGTTCTAGGAAGTGTAAGTAAACAATTACACCTGAAAAGCCAAATTTATTGTTGGTTACTCAAATTTCAAGTTACAGGGCCAGTAAACAACATCAAAAAGAAGGCAGAGGATCCTGGATCTGGCAGGAATTTGATAGCAACGTGTCTTGACAATATGGATGCAGTGAGAGTTCATGTGAGAAGGAGACCAAAAAAGTCCATCTAAAGACCTTCTGCCCTTATCATCTGGTTTGCCCTTTCTGATTGCTTTTAAGATTCAGATGAAAGATGACATGAAGCAATATAAATTATCATATTAATGGATTGCATCTTTATCGCGACAACAGGCATTTACTTTTTTGTGTAGTTGTTTTTAAGAGGTTTTTTTCTTTGTACACGTTGGTTGGATTCTTGGGTTTTATGGCATATCAACCTTTGTAGGTTATGTAACGCAAAATCCATTTTTATGTATATAATCTGTTCTTTTTAAAACAATTCAGTTTAGAATAACTACACAGTTTAATGGTAAAAAACATTTCTATTTCAAACTATTCAAGGAGTTATATGTAACAATTCAGTTAAGTGTAAATACAGTTTTAATGTCGAAAAACAGTTCTATTTGAAATAATTCAGTTAAGCATAAGCACGCAGTTTAAATGTAAGTACGGTTTAATTGAATTTTTTTTTTTATTTCAAGCTATTCAGTTTATTCAAACAATTCAGTTTAGCATTAGTATGCTGTTAGTTCTATTTAACCCATAGATTGGGCCCTATCAGGTGCTACCCTGCCGGGCCAGAGTGGACGTTGGTTATGAAGGGGGACTCCGAATTCCCTAAAGCTCCAGCACTGCTGGAACCTCACCATCAGATTGTTTAGTGTGATGTCCAGGACACCCGTTTGGGGTGGGGTCTTACCCGTCTGAAGAGGTGTAGTCAGTGTATTCCTCACCCCCAGCTGACTGGGGCTGTGTACACGGTTTTATTGGATATGAATCATTTTCAAATAGATATATGTAACCCATAGATGGGTCAAAACCGGTACAATTGATTCGGATCAGAGTCGATCTGGGAGTAATGGTAACGATCTCCAATACTTGACCCTTAACAAAAAGGAAAGTAGACAATGACAATACATAAAAAGACAAAAGAAAACGTACAAATTCTGTTTAAACCAACAAAATAGTCAGAACAATTTTTAGGGATTTTTTCTATGTTATGAGTATCAGGTTGATGAGGTTGAACGTATTATTTTATACGAAATATCATCATCATCATCATCATCCTGTCGTGCTGCTAGCAGGGATATCCCTGACCCTCTCTCACCACTTTTCCCTATCATTCATCGCCTCTGTTAGGTCCTCAGGGCTATATCCCGTATCATCACATAGCTGCTGTATGTATGTTCGAGCTGGTCGTCCTGCTTTTGCTCGGTTATATGCAGGGGTCCATCGGAGTACATCATTTATGAGCTCGTCTTTGCTTCTCCAGCAGTATCCTGAATGTCTGGTTCGTCTAACTTTGATAGTTTTCGTGATAGGAGGTAGGTGGCCGTATAGTTGGTGCTTTGTGGAGTGTTGCCTCCAGGACTTGTTCAATATTGCTCGGAACATTCTTGTGTAATTACCATCTAGCTTTTTTTTCAGCCGTTTTGTTAGCGTCCAAGTTGTGCATCCATATAGCAGTATCGATACGACCGCTGCCTGGAAGAAACTGCGTTTCATTTTATCAGTCAGGTCTGTTTTCCATATGATCGAAAGCCTATCGATAGCTGTCCATGCCTTTGTAAGCCACGAGATATATTATTGTTAAATGTAAAACTTTCTTATAAACAAGGGAAGATTAACACATAATTATTCAGAATGGGACAGTTCGTAACATTTGAATTTTATTCTACTTTTACGGAATCTTTTTAGTAAGATACCAAGTAATTTTAAAAGTTGGGTCTAACGAATAACTCAAAATTTAGTTGCCCAATCTGATGGGGCGTTAGAATACACCAAATGCACCTCTGCAGGAGGATAAGACCCCCTCAATGAGTGTCCTTGGTATGATAGTAAACAATCTGATGGTAAGGTTCCAGAGATGCTGGAGCTTTTAAACGAAAACCAAACCAAATAATTTCAGAATAAAATAAATATTCTTAATAAAATAATATAGTCTCTTATGCAACACGCAATCCGATCGAACATGAATAATTTTTAAACAAATTTATTTGACCCGTAAATGAGACCTTATTAGGTACTTTTCCTCCAGCTCAAATTGGAGCTTGAAGTAATAACGATTAAGGTTATTCCATATTACTCAAATTCCAGAACAGGAGCCTCACGAGCAGATGCAGTTTAATGTCATACTCAAAACACCATTTGCAATAGAGGAGGATGCAATTAGCGTATACTAAATCTCGCTGGCAGAACGAAAAAAAGAACTGAATTTATTTCTGAATGTGTACACTAGAAACCCAGTCTACCTTAAAACTAAAAAGATTATCATTTCGATTTTATCTGAAAGAAAAATGCCAAATCTATACGAGTGAAACTTGTTATCGACCAAGATGACGTTATTAATGATCGTGTTTTCTGTGTAGGGACACTGTGAACGTCCTGCTGATATTTATAAGTGGGTAGACACAACGTGATGTCACGTCCCTTATAAGCCAGACATCCATTTTTATGGCCCAGACATTCACTTCTTCTCTGGTGCAAGGTTGACACGAACGGGATCCGCCGAATCACATCTTATTTGTCTGAAAGACAAGATTTCCAGTCATCGCAAAGGCTTCGACGATTCCTTACTTTTACTTTTCAATGACGCGCCAGACTAAGTGGTGTATAAAATTGTAAAGGCCAATATTTACAACTGTTTATACTGGTATGTGTGCTGGTCACGATATATTTGCATACACGTACACAAGTATACGTACACTTATATTTATGGTGATCGCGTACAATTGTTATAATGACCGAGTTGGCTACTCTTCAAGCTCTACTCGTCAGTCTTAAATATTACAAAAAAGTATTTTCTTTATAGAAAAGAGAATTGTTTAGCAAACAATTATATTTTATAGATATTTTGTAAACTTAATAAAGATGTAATTGACTTAGAAAGAGTTTCAACATTTTTTCTTAGAAAATATCTTTTTATACATAAAGAATTAGAAAGAACCTTCTCGAAACTAAGTGGTAATTCTCTAGAATTAGTTAACTGGTTCATATACTTCGGCAACAACAGCTCATCGACTGAAAGTGATATCAACATACGAAAGCATGGAATTCTGTTGACAGGATATCGATCATGTGGATATTATCGACCCGATAAAATAAAACGAGATTTCTTTCTAGTTGTTGCTGTGTCCATGAAACTATATAGACATACCACATGGGCACCAACAAAACACATTGAAATAAGCTACATGGTACCTATATAAGAAGGCTGTGTGCTGTTTTGGAAGCAACACCTCACAAAACAGCAGCTGTAGGGTCATCTGCCGCCTATCTCACTAACCATCCAAGTAAGACAAACAAGACGTGTGCAGCACTGCTGGGATTGTAAGGAAAAACTCATAAGAGAATTTATAGACTTCTATATTTGAATGTGTCAGTGTTGATCGACTAGCAAGGACTTAGATCAGTTCTGTACGGATACAGGATGCAACTTAGAAGACTAGCGAACAACGATGAATGATATTGATAGATGGCGAGAGAAAGAGTCAGATAATGCTCTTCTCTCAGGGGTTAGGATTGATTTTATGGCATATCAACTATTGATTGTTATCTGATGCCAAATCCTGTTATTCTATATATATCAAATACAGGATTTTAAACATATTTGGATATACACACTGCGCTTGTTAAATGGTCAAACAGTTCGATTTCTAACAATTCAATTAAGCATTAGTCAATAACGTTAAATGGTTCCAAGTATTGTTATGTATCATTAACAATTCAACTAAAAAACAGTCATTTATTTACACACAGATAAATAACCAAACAGTTCTTTTTCAGACACTTCAATTTAGCATTAATCAACAAAGTTAACTGGTTCCAATTATTGCTATATATCACCAACAATTCAATGGAACATCAGTCATTTGTTTACTCACAGTTAAATGATCAAACAGTTCTAATTGATCCATCGATAGCACCCTATCAGGTGCTACCACTCTGGGTTAACTCTTCTCTCAACATTACTTAATGTTGATGATGTAAAAACGTTAATGTATACACAGAACTCTCTACCAAGAAAACGCAGAGACAGAATGTATGCTGATTTTATCGCTCACCATTCATTCCTTATTTCTAGATCGATTAATGTTTAGTTTATCCCTTCGGGTTGAAATATTATTCCTTGTACATTTTCATCTACATTTTATTGTGTAGTTTTTCTTGCCCACAGACATATGATATCAAGTATTTAAATCTATTACAAATAACTTGCAGACAGCATCCACCAATTATACAAATAATGATATGGTTTTAATTCATTATTACTATTTAATAAGAATCATTTTCTTAAAAGTAATTATATGATTTCAAATGAGCAATAATAATCCAGAATGAACAATTTTAGCTGCAAATGGTTATATTTAGTAAAATTAGGCTCTCTTATATAATATCAAGTATTCCAATCAAATACACATTATTTTTAATAGATAAGTTCAACCCGTAGATTGAAACCTAGAAGGTACTACTACTCAGGGTCAAAGTGGAGCTGGAGGTTTATGAGAATGAAGGGGTACTCCACACTTTCCGCAACATCAGAATAGGAACCTCACAATCGGATGCAGTTTAGTGTAATAATCAAGTAACCCATTTTGGGGAATTACTCCTCTGCAGGAGTAATAAGGACGATCAAATTCCTAAATTTGTGATGATTGACTCAGAATGTATTTCCCAATATTTTACATTTTTATAAAAATAAATTGATTTATTTAACTCTTAACTTTTCATTATAGGAAGGAGTCATGCTAATGAAATATCGTTCACTTTTTTGCCCTTATTCGTGTGCAACGTCTCTGATCCCGCTTTTGGTACCTGCGCATTTAATATACAAATAAATGTGGTGGTGTACAGTGCTATATATATATATATATATATAATGTTGTGGGTCGGTAGTTCATGAAAAACCTCTTGAGACGACACTCTTGTTTGTTCATTTCTCCGAGGCATTTGACTCCACGAACAGAGAAAAGATGAAGCCAATACTTTTAGCCTATGGTTTTCCCCAAAGAAACTGTCACAGCCGTAATGACTCTCAATAAAAACACGAAACTAAAAGCTCGATCACCGGATGGACTCACAGACGAGTTTGACATTGTTGCTGGTGTTCTGCAAGGTGATGCATTAACCCTGCATCTATTCATAATCTGCATAGACAACGTACTTCAAACGTCGATAGATCTAATCAAAGAAAAATGGCTTTACACTAAAAGATGCAGGAAGAAGACGATACGCCGCTAAAATTATTATGGACACAGATTACGCCGATGACATAGCGTTTTTCGCAAATACACATTCCCAAGTCGAATCCCTGCTGCATAGTCTGGATAAGATATCAGGTTGCATTAACCTCCACATGGAAAGAGAAAAAACGGAGCTTGTCAAAAAGAAAACATCTCCACAGTAAATGGTTGGTCTCTGAAACTAGTGGAAACGTTCACAGACTTTAAAAGCAGTGTCTCATCTATTGAAAATGACTTCAATATACGACGATTAGAGGTATAAACTACTATCGATTGTAATCGGTCAGATGGAAATTAGACGTATCGATAAAAAAAAAACGCAATTTTTTTTCCGAGCAGCGGTCGTATAAATCCTACTGTATGGATGCATCACATGGACACTGACAAAGCATACAGAGAAAAAACTTGACATGAATTGCATATTGATATATATCAATAGCTATATTGATCAAATCCTGGGAGCAACACCCCACAAAAAACAGCTGTACGGCCAACTACCTCCCGTATCTAAAACCATCCAAATAAAACGATCAAGACATGCGAAACACTGTCGAAGAAGTAAGGGCGAACTCATAAGCAACGTTCTACTATGGACCTCTTCACAACAGCTCTGTATGGACATACGGTGTAATCTAGATAACCTACCGAAAGCGATGTATGATCGAGACGAATGGGGAAAGAGAGTCAGGGAAATCCATGCTAACAGAACCACCTAAGTGTGATATATATATATATATATATATATATATGTGTTGCTTTTTTGTTTTGTCTTTCCTTTCATTTAAACCGGCGATAGAGAAAGCTAAGTGTAATTAATACAATTAAATCCAGTAAGGGTTTAAAATGCTGATCGCTAGCAGCGTGGATTTCGCTCACCTAGTTTCGCTTAGTTGTATTTACTAACTTATTCAGATCATAATATAAACTTCCTTAATTTTCTTCACGCGTTACCTGAAAAAGTCCAGATATATTATGGAAACAATATCTCGCAAACTGTAAAAGGATCTTTTGAAGTGATACTATCAGTAAAATTGACCGATTTCCGATTTATTGCTCTTCAAACATAATAGAATTCTTCCACTTTACTTTCGCGTGATGCTTATTGCAGAGATCTCTTGTCATTGGTCTCATGATTGTGTATCTTGATATATAATTGACGTCATGCTTTGAATCGCCTGTTTCAAACTCACATAACTGGTTAATAGTCTATTACCGCTGAAAGACAAAACAACTGCTCTGTGAGAAACACGGTATTACATCAACCTGTTATCTTGGAACAAGAAATAAATACAGTTTTCCCAAAAAATAGCCAGTAATCTCTATCGTATAATATAGTCAAATAGTATAAAATAAATTATTCATTATTTGATTAATCAATCTTAACGGCATGCCAATTATTCTAGGGGTATTGTATGCATGGAAATTGGGTAAGTTGGTTAATTCTAGGTTCATATTTATATTTTGTGAAATTTCTAATGATTTTTTTTATAAACCTGGAATAATGGAATCGAAATTTACTTAACGTTTCTTGGTTCTACAGAACCTGATTCTCAACATAAAATATAGTTTAGTGTCATAACTAGCACAGTACCTTAGAGGTATTACCCCTCTGCAGTGGACGCAATCACTCTATTATAAGCCTCGACGACAGGGCATATAAATAGCAAATCAAACTAGGTTATTAAACCTTTGTTAGGCAACCAGTCTAGGAAAAGAAAAACTCTAAATTTAAACCAGATTTAATCCGCTTAAAAAAATACCTTGTATAACATCCTAACAGTATCGGAGGAGTTGGGTTAATACATTTATTTGTCACCTTAAAAAGTAATAGCAAAACTATCTTGCAACGACGTATCAATTGAATCCAAATGATATGTAAAACTGAATATGTGAATTGTCGTGACACTTGGTCAAAAAATCTACTTAATGTCATACATAAAAGCTATCTTGAATCTTAAACTTTTTAATTAGGACTGAAAATCTCAGACGTCTATGGCCTTCAAAAATGTTCGGGTTGTACCTGTCTAACAAAGATTTCTGAACAGGATCTTAACCCTGAAAAATTTTCACTTGCCACTTTAATCCACATTTTGATCATATGCTAAAATAGGTCTGTCAAAATCCATTACTTGAGCATCCAAATTGAATCATCCATTTATCTAATCAAACATGATATAATAATTTGCTCACTTTGATTAGTTAATATCTTCCAGACGAAGGCGTATTACGAACAGTAATAACTTTTGTCGTTACTTCTGAATAATTGTAATATTCCTCAGAATTCAGAACATCGACAGTTTTCTATTTGACTAAAATGCAATGTTTAAGCAATGTCATTCCATCTGGAAGAATATTTCTGGCTATTCTATTTGAATAACTATCCTCTACGTTCCAAGAAATTGGATCGACAGCAAGAGCTCAATTCCTGGACGAAGAGGATTGTCTTTCTCTTCATGCTAATGCCCTTGAGAAAGACATAACTTCATCTTTTCCCCTTCTAACTCTGGTAAATAGTAAGGCAGGCACACTTTTTTTAGCTATGGTACGGCAACCAGTTTAGGAGGAGGTTGTCACTGAATTAAAAACCGGTTGTATTCCATTTAACAACTGACTTTGTGTGGCAATTTACTTCGGTTGTCTTGCTTTAGATGTGACACAAGGCTGTATAAATCGGGCACTCAATGAGACAACTGATTTTGTGTAGCATTCTCCTTGTAGAGAAGGGGCTGAGAAAATAAACATTCCTGGAATTTTTGATAACGAAAATAAAGTATTATATTTACTATTTTTGAGAGAGCGTTTTAAAAATGAAGTTGGTAAGCAATATTAAACGTGTTTATCTTGTTTTCAAGTGATATAATGTATACAAAAAAAAAGACTTTGCACAGTATTACAACGTAGAACAATCCAGGATTTTCAGTTTAAGTTAAGTCTTGACCTTGAAAAACTGTAAAGAAAGTAAAACACATTGAAAATGCTTTCTATTTTGTGATACAAGCGTCCGTTGCTGAAAGATAACCTTTTTCACGTTGTTTATTATGTTAAAGTATGTTCTTTTTTTCAATATTTCGGAGATTATTATTATTATTATTATTATTATTATTATTATTATTATTATTCACTCATTAGAGCTTTTCACATCAGCGTTAGCCGATGGTTTTTCACTGGAGTCTGAGTGACAGGAAGTCTCCTCAAGTCTCCAGGACTCTTCTCAGTATTCTGGCCGTTCTCAATAATGCTGTCGTTTGGATGGTCTCCACCCGTCCGCCAACTTCCAACTCCTTCAGTCCCTTTCGTAATCCTTTAGTTACTGTTCCAAACGCACCAATTACAATTGGTATAATTGGTTCCACAGATTTTTCAATTCCCTAGAAAGGTCGAGGTACTTATCCTTCTTTTCACATTCTTTCAGTTTTATTCTGTGGTCAGGCGGGAGAGCAAAGTCGACTATTTTGCAAGTTCTCTTTTTGTTTTGTTTTTTTTTGTTGATTATTATTAAGTCTGGTCTTCTGGCCGAGAATAGTTGATCCGTATGTATGTCGAAGTCCCACTGGAGTTTATGTGTGTAATTTTCTAGGACAGGTGCTGGGTTGTGCATATATCATTTGTTTGTGTGGTCAAATTTAAATATCTTGCACATCTCCTAGTGGATCACCTTGCGGACCCAATCATGTCTAGTCTTATATTCCTTCTGTGCTAATTTGCTGCATTCGCTTATTATGTGTTTGATGGTTTCATCTCTGTCACCAACTAACCTGCATTTGGTATTTTGTTGAGTCTTATCTATTCTCGCTTTGATATGATATGTTTATTATTATTATTATTATTATTATTATTATTATTATTATTATTATTTATCCTTGAGAGGTTTTCGCATCAGTGTTAGCTGATGTTCTTTCATGGATTTTAAGTGACAACAATTTTTCTCAATATTTTCGTGAGAGGTTTTTCAAATCAGTGTTAGATGATGGTCTTGCACTGGAGTGATAACAAGTGTCCTCAAAACTCTAGCACTCTTCTCACTATTGCTGATCTCAATAATGCTGTAGTTTCGATGGTCTATGCTTGCCCCTTCATGTCCAAGCCTTCCAATGCCTTTACAAATTACAATTTGTCTCACTGTCATCTTCATGTCTCATAGTTTTTTCGGGTTTTTTTTTGGGGGGGTTCTTGCAAGAACTATGTTTAACGTAATTGAACGGCTCTTAGGAAATTGAAATTGAATTTACATATACATAAATAAATAAATAAATAAAGCTGTCTCCGAATGCCCCGGCCAAAGCACTCAAGGTAATTAAAAATGACTAGGAAAAAACACAGGGCTTCGAAAACTTCTGCGCAGTTGTAGAACCACCGGAAACGGATATGTTTCTGCTCACGACACAAACAAAAGTGAGAGGACGACTCACATTTTTGGCAGTTGAAGGAGATATAATAAAGAAAATGGATGCAGTTAAACACGAGCTGCGAATATGAGAGGCGGCGAAAGTTTACGAACCCCATTTTGCGGGGAAGCACTCTAAAGTGGAACTTTATACTAGACTCGATCAAGTGGACATGCATATTAGAATCAGGGGAAAAATTAAAGGTCTGTGTCAGCTCTCCTTTTTTTTCTTACCAGGATAAGTTGCTTCTTTTTGTATAGCTGACGCGATCGTCTCGGTTTCAATACTCATTTCCTTTATCCCAGCGGCAACCTACAAATACTAGAGGTAAATAAACCTTTGGATAGTTAAACAGAGTTTCTTGCATTCGTAAACTTTTACCACAGTGAGGTCTAAATATCCTTCTGTACTGCAACGGTATATATGTACTTATTTCTCTATTCGCTTTCTTTCAATTTTAATCTCTGGTCTGACGGGAAGGCAAAGTCCATAATTCAGCTCTCTCTCTCTCTCTCTCTCTCTCTCTCTCTCTCTTTTATTTTGTTATTGTTGTCTATCTCTAGATCTCGCCGTCTGGCCAAGATTAACTGATCTGTTTATATCTCAAAAACCCAGAGAAGTTTGTGCGTCTTATTCTCCAGGATAGATTCTGGTTTGTGCATATATCATTTGTTTGTATGGTTAGATTTCAGCTAATTATTATTATTATTATTATTATTATTATTATTCACTCATTAGAGCTTTTCACATCAGCATTAGCCTATGGTTTTTCACTGGGGTCTGAGTGACAGCAATCTCCTCAAGTCTTCAGGACTCTTCTTAGTATTCTGGCCGTTCTTAATAATGCTGTCGTTTGGATGGTCTCCACTCGTCCGCCAACTTCCAAGTCCTCCAGTCCCTTTAGTAAATCTTTAGTTACTGTTTCAATCGCACCAATTACAATTGGTATAATTGTCACCTGTATGTTCCACAGTTTTTTCAATTCCCTAGAAAGGTCGAGATACTTATCCTTCTTTTCACATTCTTTCAGTTTTATTCTGTGGTCAGCCGGGAGAGCAAAGTCGACTATTTTGCAAGTTCTCTTTTTTTTTTTGTTGATTATTATTAAGTCTGGTCTTCTGGCAAGGATTAGGTGATCCGTTTGTATGTTTAAGTCCCATAGGAGTTTATGTGTGTCATTTTCTAGGACAGGTGCTGGGCTGTGCATATACCATTTGTTTGTATGGTCGATTTTAAATTTCTTACACATTTCCCACTGAATCACCTTACCGACCCAGTCGTGTCTCGCCTTATACTCTCGCTGTGCTAATTTGCTGCATTCGCTTATTCTGTGATTGATGGTTTCATCTCTGTCACCACATAGCCTGCATTTGCTATTTTGTTGAGTCTTATCCATTCTCGCTTTGATATGATTGGTTCTCATGGCGCTGCCTTGTGCTGCTATTAGGAGAGATTCTGTTTCTCTCTTAAAGTTTCCTTTTCTTAGCCATGTCCAAGTTTTGTCGGTTGAGATGTTGTTTATTAGTCGTTTAAACCGCCCATAGAGTTGTTTTCCTTCCCATTTTTGTTTCTTAGTTATTGTCATTCTGTTGTTCATCGTGTTCTCAGTTTCGTTTCTGGTGGCTGTAATGAGTCCTCTGTCGTGTTTTTGTATATAGTCTTTGAGTCGTTTTATCGATGCGTCAACGCTGTCTTCAATGCTGGGAAGTCCTCTTCCTTCTTTTCTTGAAACATATAGTCTGTCAACGTCGTCTCTGGGATGTAATGCCTTTTGCATTGTCATTAGTTTTCTTGTTCATTGGTCTATTTGTTTAAGTTCGTCTCTGGTCCACTTGAGAAAGGGTCTGGAATATCTAACGAGAGGTACAGCCTAAGTATTTATTCCTTTGATAAGATTTCTGCTATTGAGTTTTGTCTCGAGTAGTTTTCTAGTTCTCCTGGGATATTCTTTCTGAATTCTTTTCTTTGATTTCCGCTTGTTTGATGGTGTCAGCCTCCAAGATGCCCAAGTATTTGTAGGTTTCGTTTTCTGCGAGCGTTTTTATCTTATCCTTGTTTGGTAGTTCCATCCCGTCAGTTAGCTGTCGTTTGCCAATTATTATTATTATTATTATTATTATTATTATCTACGCCTTACGGACTGCTATACTTCTAGTAGTTGCTTTAATCACAACCAACATCTCGGCCGCTGCACGCGTCAGCTATCTTCTGGAGCTTTTTCACCTACTTTGTAACTTTACGGTAATTCAGAACTTCCGTATTATTTTATTTAACAGCAAAAATAGTTTACTATTCTTTACGTAATCTGAGTATCGTCATAGTTTTATTTTCCTTGTTTCACATTCCTAAAATGACATTCATTCTAAACGAGTTGTAATAATAAACATTGTAATAATAATGAACATAAAAAGACCAACGTGGAAATACTTATTTCATTTCTTAATGAAAGAACCTACTCAATGTTTCTTAGTTACTAACAACTGCTATGTTTGTGATGAGTCTTATACGCATGTAGTGTAGAAACACAAAAAATACAACTGCTTTCAACGTTAGAACTTTTCTTGTTATACAGTGTGTCTTGTCCTTTGACGATTGAAGTAGGTGGCAATGGATAACAGACACAAAGTTTGCTGGTAGTTTAAACGTACGAATAAAGATTGGCCCTTCAGAAATATTTGAAACATTCCCTTGTTTTTCGTTCACACCATCGACTGTATCCTTGTACGTTGACTACCAATAGAAAGCGAATCGAGAAATCCTACTGTCTTTTATTGGAATTCACAGAAAACCCACTCCGTCTTCAGTTTCGTATGTCTGACTTTATCCGCTCAGTCACCGCAAACACTTAGGTGGTCGATCATGTTGGTTAACTGCTGTTTTTATTTACATTCATAATAAAAGACTTAGACGAATTTTTGAAGCTGCTTCTTTTTCACTCTGTAATTCCCTAAATTCACATCCTAGCTTTTATAATATATCTCCTTACTTGAGCAAATCCATTTTAAACAGCTACAATATATTCCATCTTTAGTTAATATATTCCACATATATCATAATTTTATGCTTTCTCTTTTTCTTTTGGTCTTTCTTTTTCTTCCTACTTTTGATTCGAAATCTTTCTCTATTAACAAACGGAATATAAATTCTACATAATATTTCTAATAAGTCAAATGATGTAATTTAAAACAACAAACGCTGATTCACTAATTAAACGGCCAACTTTTTCTTGTTATACCAAATTTTCCCTAGGTTTTTGTATTTTGCATTTTTAAACATTCACCGTTGATTTAAGATCACCAATATCATCCTTCACTGTCCTGATGATGGTTCATTAGAACCGAAATACTATAGTTTCGACGTTGCTTTTCAATAGATTTATCCTTCTATTTGGACTAAGTTGTTACCAATTTTTCTTTATATATATATATATATATATATATATATATGAAGAAAGCAGAAAAAATTCCAACATTTTCAAATATCTTTCCACGTGCCAAACACATTCTGAATACTTTTGAATTAAGAATGCTATGTGCACGTTTGTGTGTTTTCGTGGTATTTTATTTGCTCCTATTATTTCGACAAGTATCAATCGTTATGGGAACAATTTTCCTGATATCAAAATCCAGATGATAATTATTGAAACCGAAATGTTTCACGTCGACATTACATCACAATAAATTCACCTATTTTGATTATTCTGTTTAATCTGTTTTCTTCATACTGTCGGATTTTGATCCATATTTACTTTCATATATATATATATATATATATATATATATACCAGGTGCATACTATAAGTTTCCAGACTTTTTTCATATGGGTATTTAAAATTGGCGTAGTACGTTATTTCTATACATCTTATAAGATGACTGACCAATTTTTATGATTTTTCGTTCAAAGGAACAGCTACAGCAGAAATTGGAATACACCCTACTAAAGCCTGATTGTCACAGCTGGTGAATTTCAAAAATGCAATTTGACATTTTAGAAGAACGATATACAATAAAATTCTGTTTTAGACTTGGAAAAAATGCCACGGAAACGTATGGAATGCTTCAGACTGCTTTTGGGCCATGTTGCATGAATTGAGCATCAGTTTTTTAGTGGTATAAGAGATTCAAGGAAGGCGAAGAGTCTATGAGGGATGATAAGAGGTGTGAGAGGAGTAAGCAAGTCAATACAACAGAGTTGATTGGCCAAAGGGTTAGGGTTAGGGTTACTATGTTGAGGTTTTAAGGTAGTTCAGGAAGAGATTCCTTGGGAAGAGGCCAGCACTCTTCAAATTGCATCAGTGGCATTTTCACCAGGACAATAAACCTGTCTACAACTCCATCCTTGTCACAGACTATTTGACCAAGATGGGCATCAAGACAGTTCCTCAGCCTCCCTATAGTCCAGACCTTACTCCATTTGACTTTTGGTTATTCCCTAAGATCAGAGGCTGTCGTTATGAGATAATTGAAGAGATGAAAGAGGTTGTGACGAAGGTCATTGACACGCTTACACAAGAGGACATCGCTGGAGCCTTCCAGATGTTTTGGGAACAGTACAACCAGTGCAGCCGGAGGAGATTACGTCGAAGGGGACTAGAGTTTCATGTGTGTACTATTAATAAAATTGCCCATACAAAAAAAGTCTGGAGACTCATTTAATTATCATCGTATATATATATATATATATATATATATATATATATATATATATATATATATATATACGAATACCAATAGAGCCAGAAATAATCAACCTATGTTTCACTAACCTCGTTGGTAAAAACTAGGTAGATTATTTCTGGCTCTGTGGGTATTCGAATTTTGCTCAACTTAGCACTCTTCCGTTTTTGCTCAATTGATTCAGTCAGTATTTTTTTCTTTTGACTTAGTTTTGTGATATGATTCATCATTTTTAAGCAATACGAATATTTTTAGTCTTTTCCTTTTTTCATAATTGATTTCTTTCAGATATCATTTTGAGTAATAATTTTTAATTTACAAATTCTATCAATTTTTCATACTGCCAGAATCATAAAATAGGTAAAAAATTAACATAAAATAACATATATATATATATATATATATATATATCGTGTTGCCATTAGCGTTTATTGCAAGTTTCTTTATATATGAATTGAGGTCTCGGTAGCCGTTAAACGGATGTATGTAAACAATAGTAATTGTAATTCATAACCGTTTAAAATATACTTCGCTCCTACTGGTTCCTCGTGGCTGAAGGGTTACAAGCTTGGATTGGCGTTTGAGTCAACCGGGTTTCCATCCCGGCTACGGGAAGCTAGTATGTCTAGCCACAGTGATGAGTTCTGATAGAACGAAAGAGATCTGTCTGTGGATGACTATATATATATATGCGTGTGTGTGTGTGTGAAATAACACACAAGGCTTGATATGCCATAAAACACCATCCAGCTAGTCAGTTGCTGTTTTTAAAATCTTAAAGTGTTTACAACGAAAAGTTGCTGGGAAATATCTTTTTTGCAAGTGATACGTGCTTTTCATCGATATCTTCTTTAAAAGGGAAAGTATAAAAATATACGATAAATCAAGATGAAAATAGTAGATGAAAATTGTCGTAAACAGCCCAATGAAGTCTATGCGAACATGATATATAGAAAAGTATAAGAGTTCTTGGTTATCCTGTGTCTACTAAGAGACTCGAAATAATCCCATGGGGGAAAGTATCGCGTAAGTTAAGAAAATAGTTGCGTCGTTTTTGTTAAGTGTGACACAGCAACAACTTCGATTTCCAGACGCATGTATTAGCTTGTGAATAAATTGCTGACCTTATTCAAAATTATCCATAACAAGAAAATCTTGACTAACCTATTGTTTTTTGTAACCAGTGATACATATGGAATGGTCTATTATAAAAATCCAAAAGCAAATATATGTTTCTTTTTTATGAAACAAATACATCAATATTTCTCCTGGCTGTTGGATCTCTTTTTGTGTTTTTCATACGGTCAATTCAAAGTTTCGGTCAATAGTCTCTCCGGTTTTTCAAAAGTATTCAAAAACCCTGTCGGCGAGTTTTAGAATACACTGACTGCAGCCTCAGCAGACACGTAAGAACCCCCGCTCTCGCTTACTCCAAAAAGAGGCGTCATGGGTAGACCACTAAACTGCATCTGAAGCTAAGGGTCCAGTTCTTGAGAGCCTAGAAGTATTGAGTACCTTTTATTGCCATTAGTTCGAGGGTCACTCTGGCTCAAAATGTGATTACCTGTTAGGGTACCATCTATGGGTTAAATGTATCTGTTTATATATTATTATTATTAGATTGGAATGACTGATATTATATTACAGAATATCATATAATCTTCATAAAGTATAGTTACTTAGAGTCCAAATTGTCTACTAAGGATTTTATGAACTGCTTCAAACTGTATAACAAATGACAAATATTAAATGGAAATAATTCCTTTAAACCATGTAACAGCGTACAAATAGCGTACAAGGAATACTTGAAACAATACAAATTATTTGTAAAAGAGTAGAATACTTGAAATGTAACAGTGTGCTAAAAAGACTTTTAAAATCTATACAGAAAATATGAATTTCGAATAAACACGATTTCCTAATTTTTAGGCATAAGATAAGCCCGGACGAATTGACATGCCATTTAAATCACTATAAACAAATACACCAGGTATTCTGTCGGCATGAAAAATATAGTGTGCAACAACATCCGTTCAAGAAAAAATAATTAATCGAGAAAGCTCTCCCAGAATAAATATTCGGAATCTTAATTATAATTTTATTTTTATGACTTTTTTTTTTATCAATTCTCATATCAAAATATCACATTAATGCTATACATTTTTTTTTCAGAGTAAATGAAAAGCAATTGTCAATTTTTAAATATTTATGATTTGTTTATATATTGTAAAATAGTTAAGATATAAATAAGAATTTTAAAACCGTGAGTAAGTTTTCAGTTACACTAGATTGTTTCCTTTATTTAACGGTACATTAGCATTTGTAGGGTAGCAAATACCAAAGCAATCCTTGTAGAAGAACAGTAGTGATCCTATTTAGTCCATAACTATGGGGATAAAAGGGGTTCATATCTTTTTTTCCTCGAGTATTGATCCAAAAGTAAACGTTATGGTGCGAGTCAAGTAAGGAACGTGTTTAATTCGAGGCTGAAGACCAGCACTTCAGCCATTATGCCACGGTGACTTCGCCCCCTCCCTCATACACCGTAGAATGTAACTGACGATGGGAGGGGTACAAAGTGATTCTGCTCGAAGGAAAATAAATATTTTCAGTTAATGCATACGATATTCATATATTCATAAAACTCATTTCAACAAATTTTGATGTTTTGACTGCATAAATCTAAAAGTATTTTTAGGGATAATTTATTACAATAAGATTGTAATTGTTTGGTATTTTAATTATTTACATTTTCTGTCTATTCTTTAACAAAATTACTGAACCTTTTTTTAGAGTCAATCAACCCTCAGCACTTAATTCAATTTCATTGAATCTTTATAAATTAAATGCTGATATCGTAACTATTTATTTCAAAAAATATAAAATTCGGTCTTAGAATTATAAAATAATAAATTAAACCCTGGATTCTGTGAAATAAAGAATTCATGAAAGAGATAGACGGGGATATACGACTATATGTAAAAATACGCGTGTATAATTAATTAAATAGGCGGTGGGTGGCGTCATCAATTATTTCTTTCTTGCAGAGTCATCGGGGTTTTTGGATCTTTCAACATTATACCCCTCTCGGGATGATCACTTGCCACACTGATATTTGTCTAGCGCCCAACGTACCCGCGAGTATGGCACATGGCATTCCCGTTCGCTACACTAACTACAACGCTACCACCCAATTTCGCTTCATGAAGATTTGTCAACTTAGACCTTGGTTTCTATACACCTGATAAGCAACTGCCTTTGCCAATCCGTTTGCCAGAAAGTTGTTTTAACTAGTTCTACGAGACGTCGGCACATTTTTGTTTTCGGCAAGGCTCAAATCTAGCAGACAGTGGACTAATCCCTTCAAAAACAAGGGGTTACACAGCACGTTAAATATACACATTCAAGTGGACCGTAATAACAATACCATACACAAATATATAAACATAAGGACTAAACTCCCCCACCTATATCAAAGATGCCGGTGTTTTCAAGTTTAAAAGAAAAAAATTAGTTAAAGTGCACTGATTCTATGCTTCTAACATACACGAATTAATGAAAAAGTTCCAAAAAGAAATACCGTATTAAAATATTAATAAATTAAAACCTACTTTGGATGAGTATGGCGGAGCATATGAAAATACTTATTTCTAAAACTAAGTTGATTGGATAAATATACGTTTAACAATTAGGACAAATACACAAACATCAATTCAAGTTAAATCCAAAACACACACACACATATATATATATATATATATATATATATATATATATATATATATATATATATGTAGTCAGCGTTTATTCATAAATACAATTTTCGTTGTGTCATATCCTGCCCGAGCGGAGGGGTTGGTAAATATGATAAATACAATTTTCGTTGAACATAAGACATTTTTTGTCTACGTATTTTCTTGTTGATTCTTTCATATTGCCGTATTGATTTTATAATATTCGCCGGGAATCGGTTGATGTATCTTCCATAATTGTTTATTTCCCCAAGTACTTTCTGCCTGACTTTGGGCCATCATCAAGGGAGGATCTATTACAATAGTGATGTAACTTTTGAATGTACATTACTACTTTGTAAGAAGAAGAGTATCTGGGCCGTTGCAGTGTGTAGCGTTTACTTTTGAAATTGTTTCTATAAATAGTGTCAGTTGCTAAAGACATTTATGTACATTAGCAAGATGGAGGTTTTAAATTTATAATATATAATAAGCTTTATTTATTTATTAGGATCAGTGGAGAGTATGTTTCTGTGAATCAATATTTTTAATATTCTTTCATCTAATTTATAAGAGTAGTGCATTTGGTTACGGTAAAAATGTTTGATATATGTTTGTTGACTGGGTGGAGTAGTACAGTGTTTATTTTGTTGGTTAACGTTTTTAATCATACGTTTAATTTGTTCATCAACAATATATTTAGGAAACCCATCATTGATAAGAGCCTGTTTTATGTTTTCTATCTCTTTATAAAATATTTTTTGTAGGAGGAGATCAGTTTGGCACGGGATATCAGGTTATATATATATATATATATATATATATATATATCAGAGTTCCGATGAAATATATATATATATATATATATATATATATATATATATATCAGAGTTCCGATGAAATATGCTGTAGCGATAAAAAGAAAAATGCACTTCTAAAGTTAAATATTAAATAAACTAGTTTATAGCTTGAATTTTGAAGACTTTTTTTACTAAAATAATTCCGTTAAATTTATACGATATAAACTTTTACACGAGTATATAAGGTAAATTTCTAAAAATACTTACCACACGACTCTGCCACGAACAGGATGGAACAAATGGTCACTTTGTAAGAGAATGTCAACATGTTTGAATGCAGAGCTTTCCATATCATAGACCAGTTGCTATACCAAGATTAAAGATACTAGTTTATCCTACTACTTTATCCATACCTAGAGAGGAAAAAAATTATCCTCATGCCTTTCCAAGGGTTTTACCGATTTATGAAATACAAATAGTCTTGACCTGCATTGGGACTCGAAACATCATTTCAATTTCTGACGACAATTACAATGAAACTAGAGCCTCCTGAATGTTAAATTCGTTTAACCTTTGTTTGAGAAGTAATTTCATAAAAGATAATCTTTACATGTTAAAACGTAATTTGAAAAATTGGCAGAATGACTGATATGCACTTTCAATTTTTTTCTTTCTTTTCCAACTGTCATTTGTTCAATCAAGTAATTTCTCATTATATTGGAGAAGATTAGAGTCTTCAAAGAATCCCGCCATTTTTAAAAATCTTTTTTTAAAAACTGTTTTAACTTTATTACAATGAAAATAGTCATTGTTGATGACCCCATCTGCGAAGTTAAATTTCTGTTTGTGTCAAAAATTTTATAACATTTTAATGTGAGGAACAATTCAACAACTCCGAATGGTTTTACAGTGATAATAAAGGTGAAAAAGCCGACTGGATAGAGAGATGCCGAACACACCTGATACTCTCCGATTACTTCTTCTCGAATTTTCCTCGGAATCCACGGATTTAAACCTGATTGTCGAAGTTCATGAAATCAAAGCGATTTTTTTAATCATCTGCTTACTATACTCTGATCAGTTTTTATTTTCACGATGTTATGAATTTTTCGAAGTGGCAAATCTTAAGTTCCCGAATTTGAGTATGTTGCTCGTCCATCTGCATTGTTTTTACTTCGTTCAGAAAGTGAAGCAATGCACAAAGTGTTAGCGTACTAACTACCACAATACTACTAACCACCGCCGGTACCTACAACTGCTTGAAATGCTTCGGTAATATGCGCGCTATACATGGGCAAAATAGAACGTACGTAAATATTGCAAAACTTTTTGTCTCATCCAAGGAAGATAGTTTAAGTGAGCAATTGAAACTCATTGCTACATTATCAAGAACTTAGGTATTTATAAAAACGAAATAACCAACATTAAATGATTTAGAGTCTGCAAGTCACAGTATCACGAAGTCTATCAACCAAATGCACTGCCAAGGAGTCCCCTCGATGCAACGGTTAGTTCTAGACAGTGGCCCTTAAGTAAAGGTGTTCGAATTCCAGTCGTCCTATTTTGTGTACTTTCGGACTTATACTCTTGGGAAAGTTAGGAACATTTTTATCTTACCCTGCAATTTGTTGAATAGTATCACAGCTTTTCTTTGACCAGGATGACTTTGACATTAAGTAACCCACGAAGGTTGATATGCGATAAAACAAAGAGAGAAAATCAATACGTTGAACATTTTGGGATGTTTAGTGGAGTGTTTTGTTATCAAATGAGTCTCTTACGTTTGTTTTATTTACAAGCGGAACACATTTTCCTCCGGAAAATGATATAGCTCCCAGTATCAAAATATACATGTTCAAATGAGGATAGCGTATCAATGTAATAATTTTGACAGTAAAACACTTTCTTTAAAGCACAAAACTGCCACTTGACCAATCATATAGTTTGAAAATTTACTGCCACGTAAATACAACATGACCCAGTTCTCTGGAGCCCTCGAATACATCGACTAGAAGGTAAGACTCCCGCAACGTGTGTCCAAGATATGACACAGAACTATTTTATGGTGAGGCTCCAGTACCGATGGAGCTCCTATGGCTTCAGGGGGCCTCCCCCAGGCTTTCACTCCCTTCAGGGAGGTTGGGTTCATCGCCCGGCGCCTGAGGCGCCCCTAATAAGAGGAATGCCGACGGGGCCGTAGGCATTTTTGTGTAATGCCGGGCGCGTGTGGGCTACGGCCCTGCACCCGGACCCACCATAAAAAAGGCCTTGTGCCACACTTGCCCGTAAGTTGGGGCGGTCAACAAATACACAAATACACCAGTACAAATGGAGCTTTGCCATCACTCCACCGTCCAATCTGATCGGGAGTGGTAGCACCTGGTAGGGTCCTATCTATGGGTCAAATACAATTGTTTGACATTGAAACTGTATGCAAACAAATGACTTATACTAAATTTAATTGATAGAAATAGAGCTGTTTGGTCATTTAAGTGAGTGTATCTACAAAATGTCTTTATTAATCATATATACAATATAAATATAAACTGGATGTGGCATTAAATAACCAAAAGTGGATGATATGCCATAAAAAAAAACTAAATACAACCCTCAGGGTTGCAAAATTTACAAGCAAACCCAACATTCTTTATATCCAAATAGATTGTCGTTATAATGTCTTTTAACTGTATCCCTTTTCCAGAGATCGACATAGTTATAAGTTAATTCTGTATCATGAACATTTGATTGGATGTATTGGTGAATGATAAATCTGACACAAAATTGAAGAAAACTTTTACAATGAAAGTTGTTCATGGCAATAACTAGATTTTTTTCATTCTCTGCGGAGATGTTGTGCAGGCATTGTGTCTTGATGGAAAGATCTTCTTCGAAGATGAATGTTATCTCATATTCGTCGCCATATGTTGTTCCCCGAAGAAAATAATTTTATTAATTCTTTTATTCTGCCGTCGCCTCCAACGTCTTATTTTGTTCATAAATCCTCGGGCTTAAAGTTTTGCCCTACGTTACCTGAGTCAGTTACTTTATTAGTATAGATTTACGTAACCCGCCACAAAATAGATATGTTATACAAGATAAAAAGAAAATGTCAAAACAAAAGTGGACAGGCTACCCGTATGGCATTTTTAATGCACCGAGGATTTTTCTTCCGAAACCAGCATGTGAAGATAAGAAACAATTTCAATAAAGATAAGTCGTTTTTTTTTTTATAAAATAAAAAATATTTAAGAAATTAAAGATAATCTGAAGCATATGTTCCATTTGAATAAACTGATCTGGCGTTTCAGAACGACCGAATTATTAGTGAAGAATTGGTTAGTGTTGTCTTTGGCAGTTCACCCGTGGGCGGACTTCAAGGTGTGCTTTATTTCGAACCTAGTCCAGCTAAATATTATAGCGTTTATGGTCAACTGCGATTTGATGTCTTTACCCATGCACCAAATGACTTGACTTTATATTACATTGATAACAAAAATTAGACGCTTTCCTAGGGTATTGGTTAACGTCAAAAGAAATGGATTGTTACCAAAGTGACAATCCTGAATGGTTTGGTTGTTTTTTTAGAGCATATTAATCCTCTTGGGTTAATTAACACTAAATCCTGTTTTACACGCACAATATATATATATATATATATATATATATATATAAAATTAAAGTTGGCGATCATAGTCGAGGGTCAGCAGAAGGCTCCCGTTTAAATAGCTACTACACCAAGGTGTAGGGGAGAGCGCTATTCCTTTCCCTGGATTGCTCCACTTTACCCTTGATACCTAACATATTGCTGAGTTAAGCAGGGAGGTGTCAAGTACCATTTTGAAAAGTCTTCCTTATGACGTGACCTGGGATTAAACCCAGGTCTCCCAGACCATTGGCGAACACTCTACCCACTGGTAGTATCTAGGTTTCACGCATTTTGCTTTCGTTAGACAGAGAGAAGATTTAGAACCCCGCCCCAAAAAAAACCCCCAATTTTTATGGTCAATTTATTTGTTTGGTGAGTGGTGGGTTATTTGAGTACTGGTATTTATCGTACGTCCCAGCAACCGGATGAGTGCGGCACACAAAGAAATTTTAAAGTGGATCCAGGTGGAAGGCCGTTGCCAAGACACGCTCAGCATTCACGGGGGCTCGTTGGCATCCTAAAGAAAAAAAAACAAAAAAAAAACGGTGGAACCGGGCAATAAACCTAGACCCTAGACTGGAGGGACTCGTAGTTCGAAGAGAGCTGGTTTCATCGCGCGTGACAGGGATGGCGGAGTCCGTTTACCAATGTCCGGTGACCTTGACCAACGTGATAAGCTAAGCGACGAAGCCATACGTGACGAGAAACAAGGCTGGCGAGTGACATCATTTTTAGCTGGGCCGTCTGGCATTCGTGCCGGATGGGTGCTCGAAACCAAGAGCAGACTCGGGGCCGAATAGGCCCCCAGCTTCGGCTGGGCAACCTTCGGGTGGGCGAGCTGCACTTTTGTCCCCTTTGTACGGCACTAGACCAAGCGTCTAGTTTAAGCCGTAAACTGGCATACGTGCCCGGACTCACATTTGGGTTCGTGAAACTGCTTGCCTCATCAGGCTCACATTGCACTAACTGAGCCGATGAGCAGCACAGACAAGCAGGGTTCGAGTCTCGGCTCGTTCCCGACCTTCCCCTCCCCTTTATCCCCACTTTAATCGGCCTTCGGGCTTTTGACCTTGTGTCAAGTCGTGTCTGGTGGGAGGCAGCGACAAATATATGGCGAGTGAACATCATTAAAAGTCGCGTTTTTTGCATGTTAATATGTATGTGTATGTGCTGTTGCACGCGCGTGCATATATACGCAAAACATTATACATATATATGTACGCTTGAGCAACAGCACACAGACACACACACACACACACACACACACACACACACAAACACACACACACACACACAAATATACTAAAATTTAGGCACAAATACCTACGCACTTAAAAAAAAAAAAGCATTAATAGTTTTTCTGTTTAT
>OY757904.1:152050421-152065421 GCA_963585895.1 Sepioteuthis lessoniana
TATGAATAAATTTAATAGAAATAAATTGAAATAAGTAAAATCATTTTATATGCGTTCTCATTTTTTTTGTTAGTCTTTCTAATTTAATAAAGTATTTTATTATATTAAAACTTAAACATCTGCATCCTGAGGGTGCATATTTTTACTAGTTTTTTTATGAGAACTTAATTTTTCAATTGCCTTGTCAGTGGAGTTTAGAAAATATTGACTGTATCCTTTGCAGAGAGGTAAAACTTCTACCAAAAAGGGTACCTGAGTAGAACGCTAAACTGCATCTACTGATGTAGCTCCAGTTCCTCTTCATTGCCATTACTCCCAGGTCTACAGTGACCTGGAATGGGAGTATATGTTAGGATCCAATCTGTGTCAAATGTTAAAAATTCTTTATATTTGGTTGTACTGAGTACAAAAAAAAAGATTTCTTAAGAAACAAATACATGAGAAATGTTAATGTACAATGAGCGCAATTCCCTAACCTCTCAGCATAAAATAAGCTTGGACAGGTTGACACGCTGTTAAAATCAATCAATCATTTTAGAAGAGGTTGTCAATTGTGAACAGGACTGAGAGGAGATGAGTTGTTCATGGTGAACTTGGTTTACAATACAAATATCCAGAAGTTTTGTTACTTGGTGCAAAAAAAGAACAAGACAGCCCAGTTGGCTGGGGCCAAAGAATACACCAACTGCACCATAGAATACACCAACTGCATCTCTGCAAAGGGATATTTATCATTATTGTTTTTTTACACTAGAAATATTAGTAGCATTTTTTTTTTTTTTTTTTTTTTTTTTTTTTTTTGATGAAGCATTGTCAAAATTATTATTCCTTTTGACTAATATTTTCTTTCATTGTAATTTTAAAAAATCAAATTGTCAAAATTATTAATAATAATGATATTTGATTTTTGTTTTATTTGCAAGATTCATATTTTGAAAATCATCTCCTTAATTATAGAGTTAAATAAGTCAAGAAATTTTTTAAAGGTAATATATGTTAATATGACATCAGGTTTTTAAAGAAATGGTTTCTTAAATTTTGTAATGAATTTGATAGTTTTTAGAAGAAATGCTTTCCAATTTAAAATCTGCCCTGTCAGAGAGGATCTTAGAATATATCAACTGCATCCACCTAAAAAATGGAAGTGGTATCCTGGGTATAACACTAAACTAAGTCCATTGACCTAGTATGGTAACCATTAAGCGTGAATTCTCATAAGATGAAAACAAACATCAAATCTCCAAATATTTTAATCTCTTGGAGAAAAATAATGTCACAATCAGATTGTGCTGGACATAAGCATTTGGTGGAAAAATCTTTACATGGTTTAGAACTGTTATGAAATATTTCATGAAATGAGAGAGAGACAAAGAGAAAACAAAACGAATTAAGAAAGAAAGTGTAGAGAAAGAGACGGTGAGGTTGAAAGAAAGAGAAACAAGGAGGGAAAAAGATGGAAATAAAGACGTTGAGAGACTGTAAAAGAGGAAGAAAAAGAGTAAGAGAATGTATTGTTGTAAGTCTTGTGAATGTTACCAATAATTATTTTGAACAAAAGAAGATAGATTTTACATTGCAAGTGATAACAATTGTAAATGGCTTTTGTGTCTATTCATGCATATCTCTATTTTTTTTTTTTTTTTTTTTTTTTTTTTTTTTTTGAATAAGTAGGATTCATGCCAAATTTGTTTAATTATGGATATTAATGTGTAGAACAGGGCTGACACTATTTTTTTTAATCCCTTGTCAGTGAATAATTGGAGCTATCTTCCTGTACCACATAGTGTTAGCCTGCTTCAGCTGTGTAGTCTGGCTGCAGTTAGTTATGTCCTGCTTAAATTTGAGAGACTTTGTGATCAAGTTGGAATAAATGTGGAACAAGGATGTGAAGAAAACAACGGACACACTGTACACAGTTTCTGAGACATTGAGTTACTTAAAATATAAAACCAGTTAGAATTTGAGCTAATGAAAATCAGAGAGGAGGTAGGTGAGTCAAATTGATGTCTTGTTGCAATCCATAAATCATTTGGTAATGGTTACTGCTTTTTAAGAGAAAGTTATGTACACACAAAAAAAGAAAATGGCGATGAAAGAAATATTTTGGCAATACACACTTTGAAACCAAGAGTAAGAATCAAGAATGACTTGTGTCAATTATTCTTTTACCTAATGTTGCATACAAAATGACTTACAAAAGGTAAAAATATTCTGACACGATTTAAGATAAAAACAAAAATGTCATGTAAGATTGATTAGGAGTCAAAAGAAACTTTAAAGAGGTATATAATTGTATATAATATATATCTATTAAGCTCAACTCAGACTGTCACAAATATGGGGCACCTAGTTTGGTTCAGACTCACAACATTATCAAATTACTTCACACATATGCCATACAGACTATAAATATTTGGTAGACAACTAGATAAAGATCTAAAAGTTGTGCCTGTTTTTGCCAAAAAATTCAGCATGAGATGCCAAGAGTAGCCATTACTCCTGAGTTCACTGTGACCCTGAATGGTAGTACCTGTTAGGGTCCCATCTAGGGGTCAAACAGATCTGTTTGAGATAATGAAGTGTTTATTCGTTAAAATGATTGTTGAGATATATTTTTATACATGTGTGTGTGTGTATATATATACACACACACATACAAACACACACACACACGTGTGTGTGTGTGTGTGTGTATATATATATATATATATATATATATATATATATATATATTTTTTTTGTAGAGGAATTATATTGTGAATTGAATTACCATGACCTGAAAATCTGGTGAACATTTACGCTCGACATACAGAAACACTAAACAGGTGTTTCGACCTTATTAGGTCTCATCAGCAATGTATACCGTGATCTCCACCACTGGAGATCGAACCAGCGACCACAGATTACAGAGTCGAAACTCTACAACTGAGCCAACAGTCCATATCAAATAAGTGATGCCAAATTAATTAGTTATGCAATATGGACTGTTGACTCAGTTGTAGAGTTTTGGCTCTACAATCTGTGGTCACTGGTTCAATCTCCAGTGGTGGAGATCATGGAATACACTGCTGAGGAGACCTAATAAGGTCAAAACAGCTGTTCAGTGTTTCCGTATGTTGTGCGTAAGTGTTCGCCTGTATGTAATAGGAGATCATAACTGTATGTAATTGGAGATCATAACTGTTTAACTGACTTGGGCATAAAATGATCCCATAAGGATTGGCATGCCATAAAACCAACCAACTATAATGTTTAATATGCCAATAGATTTTCTTTAAAAAGAGAGTTAAAGAAAAAAGAAAAATCTTGTAAATTTTAAGGAAAAAAAAATCTTGTAAGTGTTAAGGGAAAAAAAAATCTTGTAAGTGTTAATGAAAAAAAAAATCTTGTAAGTGTTAATGAAAAAAAAAAATCTTGTAAGTGTTAATGAAAAAAAAAAATCTTGTAAGTGTTAAGGGGAAAAAAAATCTTGTAAGTGTTAATGAAAAAAAAAATCTTGTAAGTGTTAATGAAAAAAAAAATCTTGTAAGTGTTAAGGGGGAAAAAAATCTTGTAAGTGTTAATGAAAAAAAAAATCTTGTAAGTGTTAATGAAAAAAAAAATCTTGTGTTAATGAAAAAAAGATCTTGTAAGAGTTAATGAAAAAAAAAATCTTGTAAGTGTTAATGAAAAATTCCTACCAGAGTCAATGGCACATTTTTGTCTCTTTCAATAGTGTTTTTATCTTTTGGGAAAACAGCCCTGTCTTTTTGGATGGTGTAGAGGGGCAAGGCCTCTTGCACTTGGATCTCCTATTGGCTGTGGATGGCAACACATGATGCCTGATGACATGATCTAAATGGCTAAGCAGTCAATGACTTGAGTGCTAAATCATTGCATGACCTTTAACACTGTATTTCTACTCTTATTTGGACTAGACATTGAATGAATCAATCAGCTGGTCAAGCTCTAGCATCTATATGAATTGCTCTATGGCAAACAAACACTCAACCCTTTTTATCTTAAAGGTGCTTGAAGGTGGTGACTGAGGGTCAACTGTGTTGAAAGAAATAACTTTTGGCAACTGCTTAACTTTTTAGCATGAGGTTTTGAGTATTGAAAGCCTGATATTAGCAGGGGCTTGAAATCCCCTCCTAACATGAGTATACTTGCCAATGTATCCCCATCTCAACCAAGGTGAATGGATGTCTCCTCTTGGTAAATTTCCAACAGAAGTTGGACTTTGTAATGGGTGGTGGAGCATTAAAAAAAAACAACATATGGCAAATACAAACAAAAATACAAACAAAACCTCTCTGAATCCAATTCGGAAAATGAAAATAAGAGAATTCTTAAGATTTATTGTTATTGAATCACTAAAAGAAACTTTAGCCAAACTATCAACTTTCTTAGTTGAAAAAATTAATCTCCTGCGAAGCAAACCCTTATACTGTGAAAAAATTATATGTGGCAATCTACTTATTGTCGTAGATTACAAAAAACATACCAAAAACCTAATAAAAATGAAAACCTTCAACAATTTAAGGTGCCAAGTTTACCCAGATGAAAAACTTGATGCCTCAAAAATAGTTATCAGAAACAGGGAGTTATCCTTAGCTACATCAGAGAAAATAAAGCCTTAGGAAAGCAAGGCTCATGGACGACAAACAGATAATCCTTAGAAGGATTAGTGAAGTAATACCAACTCACTTATTCTGTCATTTAACATATCCATTAATCCCAAGGAAATAAAAATTGGATACTTGCTTGAAAAGGTGGAACAATACATCTCCACATGCTTAAGATACTTTAAATGTCCAAAATATGAAAATCACAAGAACTTGCAGCATATACAAAAGTGAGAGAGTAATATGAGGTGAAATATGGAAGAAATATAACATTTCTGGAAGCAAAGAAAATAGTAGAATCCTATGTGAATGATAAGACCTGTGCAATGTAGCACAGAAGCTGAGTCCAATCAGTAATAACAACCAACCAGATAAATTCTGAGCTCTTATAGAAAAACTAGTCCAACTAGAACTAAACAACCTACCAAAGTTTCAAGAACAGTTTTAAAAAACTACACTCTGCTAAAAACAAAACAAAAAGAACTCAACAAATACTCATACCCCTGCCCAAATATATCTACAAAAACTTCTTATCCCCAACTAAAATAAATACCAAGAAGAGAAAACTCCCAAAGATCGATCTGCCCACCAATTCTCCAAAGAAATCCAGAACCAAACACTAAAGCAAAATATATTCTAATTACCCCAACCAAACTTGAACCTTCCCTCCAATCCAAAATAAGACATTTCCAACCAACAATTGAAAATGTCGAATCTCTCAGCATCTCAACCCAGAGACCTCTCAACATTAAGAACAAAATAACCAAAAAAACTGTGAAACTAAATATTAAACAAGGTCATATAGACAGGAGCAATGTAGCTCCCAAGGATCAAAACACATAACTAAAACCCTCCTTGAATCCAAGAATGTTGGAAGTACGTATTTTGAAACTGACAACATGGTCACAAACTTCACATTAGTAGATATATCAAAAAAATATAATATATACCTACAAATCAAGACTAATCTACTGAACATATGGCTCTGAGCAAAAAATTGTCTTCTAACTTTTGTTTTATGCTCCAACAATTCATTTAATAAAAAGAAATATTTACATACAAACTATTTGCTTACAAATCATATATACAAAAATCAAGATCTAGTGTTGAAATAACCTACGAGATTATTACAGAGACCTATCATGAGTATTACATTAAACTGCTTCTGATGGTGAGGCTCCAGTCTTGGAATTTAGGGAATGTGGAGTACCCCTTCATTACCATTACTCTCAAGTCCACTCTGTCTTGGAGTGGTAGTATCTGTTAGTGTCCCATCTATGAGTCAAACAAAACTGTTCAATCATTTAATTGGATTATGATAAATATCAAACAGAATTATTAGTGTTAAATGGTAATGCTTGAAACCATTTAACTGTGTGCAAACAATAAATAGTAGTACTTGAAATTATTTAACTGTGTGCAAACAAATAATTAATATTAAATAGAATTATCAGTGTTAGATACCAATACTTGAAACCATTTAACTGTGTGCAAATAAATTAGCTCTGGCATGTTTAAAAGTAATGTTACCAACAAAGTATTCACTTACAAATCATTTATATATATAAAGCAGGATTTGTCTTTAAAAAATCCACAAGGGTTGCAGCACAGTTAACTGGGGCTGTGGAATATACCGACTGTATCTCTGCAGAGAAGTAAGACCTCCTCCCTAATGATTGTCCTAGATATGACACTAAACAATTTGATGGTGAGGCTCCAGTAATGCTGGAGCTTTGGGGAATGCAGGGTACCTCTTGATTACAATCGCTCCCAGGTTCACTCTGACCTGGAGTGCTAGCCCCTGATAGTGTCCTATCTATAAGTCAAATAGAACTGTTTGATATTTAAACTGAGTGCAAAAAAATGACTTATGATTAATAGTAAATAGAATTATTAATGTTAGATAGGAATACTTGAAACCATTTAACTGTATGCAAAAAGAATGGGCTGAGGCTCATTGAAAAATATTATCAACAAAATGTTTACAAATCATACATATTTAATACAAACAGGATTAGGCATTAAATAACCTACAAAGGTTGATATGCCATAAAACAATTAAGCAATATTATAGAGACCCCAGGGGGAAGATTCCAATTATGTGTCGACAGGAATGGTGAAGAGGTGGGGACTTAAAAACCATAAAGGAACTCTGAAGTGTTAAGATTTTGTTTTTAAACTCCCAAGAAAAAGTAAATTTCTTATTAAACTTTGAGAACAAACAAAAATATCTTTTTACAAATCATCATCATCAGCAGCAGCAGCTTTCATTGTCATTAAGAAATATTTGTTTATTGTTAGTTTAGATGTTTAAATCTATTAACAGAAACTTCCAGTATTTTATGGTTTAATTTTTATTGCTCTAAAATGAGACTAGGAATGCTCTCAAGTGTGTCGTTAAATTTAAACTATTTGCTTTTATGTGAAGGGGAAATTTCAATAGCATTTATAAAAATTTGCTACAATATGATGCAATAAAAAGATGATTCTTTACAAAAATTTATCCAAAAATGCAGATCTTAAAATAGAAATTGTTATTTTAATTTGTGATTACTCATTAGATACTGAAAAAGTAGGATATTAATTGTATTAATAAGAAAAAAAGTTTAAGAGGATCTCTTAATTGGCAATCTTAAAGAAAGAAAACTGATTAATATTGGCTTCTGCTGATATACTAGGTTTTTAAAAAAAATGCTCTCATTTGAGATGTACAGTGTGTTTCAGAAAAATTGATATCATTTTGTAATCAAATAACTCGACCAATTCTTGTTCAAATGATCTCAAATTTTAACAGCATGGGTACAAACAATTTGAAATTCTTTCATTTAATGTTTAAATGCCTCTTCTTTTCCAGTGAAGAGCTTTTCTATATCTGAAAAGGAAAAATATAAAACAGAATTTTAAGTTGTTTCTACACATGCTGGTAAAATTTGAAATCATTTGAGCGAGAATTGGTCAAATTATTAGATTATGAAATGATAACATTTTTTTCTGAAACACCCTGTATATCCTGAATCATATCCAGATTTTTAAACACCTTATATTTTCTAACCATAGTGCATCACCCGTTTCATGCAATTTATTAACATGTCCTTTTTTAAGAGGGTCAAGTTAGTTGAATCTTGCTGTAATGGTATAATTTACTGTTTAAAGCTGAATAAACATGGACTAACGTAGTTATTATTTAGTCATTTGAGAATAGTGAAATTTCAAAAGGTGACTCAACTTAGAAAATGAATTCTCCAGGATTTGACAGAACCCAATCATAAAGCCAGACTTTTTATTGATCAATTTTTGATTAATTTTGTTATGGCAATCCCTCTGTTAAAAATTGGTTTAACTTTATTTTATTCTTAATTATTTAAAATAAGAACTATTATATATATAAAAAATATATACACAACAATATCAGACCAACTTGAAATCAGGTGTTCCTCAACATTTACTGGTGTAAGGGGTACCTTAGCTCCTCAAATATGCAATTTTTATTCAATCTGAAGTAAAACACAAAAAATTCCCATTGAATTATTGGTAATAAAGTTATGATCCTCTAAAGTTAAATTATCCCTGTTGGCAGGGCTTAGGATAACACTGACTAATATCCCCTGTTGAAAGATAAGACCCCCCACCAAAAAAAAAAGAAAGAGGTGTCCTGAGTTTAACATTAAACTGAATCTGATGGTGGTGAAGCCCCTGTTCTTGTAAGGGTCCTATCTATGGGTCAAATAGATCTGTTTAAAAATGATTCATATTCAGTCAGACAACTTCCAAAAAAAATCCAAAAACAATCAATACACAAAAAAAAATGTAAATATGAACACTCAGATCCTCTAAAGATAAACCTTTCAAAGTTGAGAATTAACTGTACAAACTTTTATTATAATGACAAATTGATTAATATCGAAAGAAAGAATGTCTTGGATATCATATAAAACTTATCATTTGTCTTTTGTAGTTTAAAGATAGAATATATCAGGAAATTAGAATATCAAGAAACTTTTAGGCAAAGAAATACTCTCTCACACACACACACTGATAAACTTTTGTAGCAAAACTTTTTTACTTTGGGTCAAATTGAAGTGGCCACCAACCAAAATAGTTAGGGGGTGTCCTCGTGGTGTAATGGTTAAAGCAATGGACTACAAAATCATAGTAAGCGAGTTTGTATTCCAGTCGCGCTATTACGTTCACTTTCGGGAAAATACCCTTGGGAAAGGTATGATCCCCCTTATCCTCCCAACTATGGGTTAAATAGTACCACTACTATTCTTCTAGGAGAATAGCTTTGGCATTAAATGACTTACAAAGGTTGATATGCCATTAAAAACAAAGAAACCAAAATAGTTATATATATTGTTTTATTTAAATGCTTCCTTTAGTGGCATCTGCTTCAAGTCAAGTCATTCTCTTTTTCTGTAGTTTAGATTTATTAGCTAATACTAATTATAATTAAACTATTGTCAGAGGTATGTCATAATGTCTGAAGTAGCATGCAGATAGGCCAGTGATTTTTCTGTAGCAGAAAGAACTTGGTATTTTTGTTTGACGCGTTAATTAATTTGACCGTTAGGGTCGACGCATATTTTCACCCAATCAGGATGATTTATCCTATTCAGCCCGGACCATTTTTCCGGGCAGCACCAAATTGGGGAAAGCCTGTCAAACACTTTCTCTTCCTCAGAACTCTTCAAAAAGGACAGACATCTTACTGTCCGCTCTTCAATAGCAACAGCTTTGACACAATGGGGAAAGCCATCTAATTTATGGACCCCTTGCGTCTATTCTCTTAGACCAAGGGTTCCCAGTTGAATATGAATTAGATGAATTCAATCCACCTCACACAGGAACAACTCTAAGTTGCTTTCAACTTTGGCTATGTCGACTGCAACGCAAAATACCACTCCGACAGCCAGCCACTTCATCTCTGGGCAACATTTTCTGGAGGCATTCACACTTCTCTCCCCAAACGACCAAAACCACACATTCATGGATGACGACAACGTTCCTGTTCTCAACTAGAAAACACGACTTTTGCTACACTATGGCGAACATATCTCACTCACATATTCAACAATGCCTTAACTTAATGATGCACTTTTCGCTCAGGCATTTAGCTGCTAAAATGCTTTCTCAACTCTATAGCGACTTCATTTCCTTCCTTCCTTCCTTCCTTCCTACGAGACTTGCAGTATAAACGTAAACCCATTATTCCATGCTGCCATTGAAACCTATCATAAAAACCTTACAGCATCTTCGTCTTCTCACTCCTTTACTTTCCAACAACATCTAGCAAAGAAACAACTATGTAACCATGCATAACAATATTTCTTCGCTAAACTTCCTTGCTTATTCCTTTTATTTTTTTTTTAAATCAAGAAAACATCTCTGCAGTTGTTAATAGATTTGAAATTATCTCTCTTTGGGAAACTTAAAAAAAAAAAATTTATAGCTAATTAAATCAACTCAGGAACAAGTATTCTCATTGAACTAGAAGTTGAGTTATTCTCAAAGTTAGACTAAGATAATTATATCACAATGTACCATTCTTGCTGTGAAGACAAACATTTAAACAGAAATCAGATCATAATATATACTAGCAAAAATATGCACCCTCTACTGATACAATGTCATCATCCTCATCAAGTCATGCTGCTAGCATGGATATCCCTGACCCTCTCTTGCCACTTCTCCCAATCGTTCATCGCCTCCGGTAGGTCTTCAGGGCTACATCCCGTATCCTCACATAGCTGCTGAAATATGTTTGAGCTGGTCGTCCTGCTTTTTCTTAGCGATGTGTGAGGGTCCATAGGACTACATCATTTTTGAGCTCATCCCTGCTTCTCCAGCTGTGTCCTGCATGTTTGGTTCGTCTAACTTGGATAGTTTTCATGATAGGAGGCAGGTGGCCGTATAGTTGGTGCTTTGTGGGGTGTTGCCGCCAGGACTTGTTCAATATGATGCAATGTATTAAATTGAAAAGACTAACAAAACTAGATAAGAACACCTATAAAATGATTACATTGATTTTTACAAGGGTTATTCAATAGATAAGGTGAATTTTGCCTAAGGAGATGGCAATAGGAAGCACTGTTTATTGTTGCACCTTTTTCAAAAATATCAATAGTGATCAGTCATTTCATGTCCCAGAAGACAGTCAGCATGGCCTTCTTTATTTCTAAATCTAATTTGTTATAGCAAACCCAAACCCATGTTTAGCCCATTTGTCAACATTTTTTTTACTAAAGCATTCTTCTCCATACACATCATACATTCTTCTGTAAATTTCACTTGATTTGTAATTCTCAGCCACCAAAAATGTGATAATAAATACTTTTGTAAGATTAAAATAATTTTTGCAATATTTCAAAATTCCAAATAATACAGAGTTTATATTTATGGGAAAAAATTCTCAAGAATGTTTTATTTTGTTTGTCTTTTTTAAAAATTTCCCTTATTCATTGAACGACCCTCATGTATAAAAGTTATTTATTAGATTTCTTTTTATACATTCGAGAATAAACCAATAATATTAGAAAACAGTAACACAAAGTAATTATCTATTAAACCTGGTTTTATAAAAACCAATATGCAAATTATCTACACAATATACTATATAAGCCTTTATTTTTTTTGTGACATACAACACACTTTGCAGGATTTTAAATGCATTGTCAACATGGGCTGATTTTAGGAAAATCTAACTTGGCGAGACTTTGATAGAGATATCATTAATAAATAAGATACTAATTAAGATTAAATAATGATCATTTGAGAACAATTAAGAATATAATAACTAAGGGAATTGTGTTGATGTAGCTTTGGTTACAGACAAATAATCTCCATCATACTATATATATATATATATATATATATATATATAGTAAGTAAAGTTGGTGATCATAGTCGAGGGTGATCAGAAGGCTCCCTTTTCAATAGCTACTACCCTGAGGTGTAGGGGAGGGTGCTATTCCTTTCCCTGGATTGCTCCACTTTACCCTTGATATGTACCTTATATTGCTGAGTGTTAAGTAAGGAGGTATCAAGTACCATCTTTAAAGTCTTTGGTATGACATGACCTGGGATTGAACCCAGGTCTCCCGGACCATTGGCGAACACTCTACCCACTAGGCCAATGAGCCGGTTATATATATATATATATATATAATGCCCTACTACTTGAGTCAAACCTATCATTAAAGAGGGAGGAGAATCCTTGTGGTGTAGTAGTTAATATGCTAGACTGCGACATTTTAGTATTTTTTTTATATACAATGATTTTGTTTTATTGTTTATATAAAAACTTCTTTGCGAGAGGTAGATTAATCATTTCATTTTTCAAGTTGGTATTTGTGATATGAAATATTTGTTAAAATAATCTTCTACCTGTTCTCCACTGATCAATGATCAATGTGTTGCTATGAAGTAGTTTTTTTTTTGTTTGTTTTTTTTTTCTTTCTTATTCAGACTCGTTTTCCCACTACTTGGATGTGTGTAGGCATTCAAGTATAACATGTCGTTAAGAGCTGACAATAGAGTATTAATTTGTATAGGAACTAGACTCATTATTATCCGCTACAAATCTCATGATGAAGATGTGTCCTAGTAATGCAAAACTTTCACTTGATACACTTTTCTATCAGAGTTATATTTTTTTAGAATTTTCAGCCTAAAAGTTAAAGGTATTTATTATACATGAGAATTATTTTCCAGCCATATGTGTTGCCATATTTGAGATCACATGACTAAAGTTATATTTATGCTCCAAATTAAGTAATGTACCATAAACACTTGTGTTTTATACTGCAACAAAGAAATAGTCACTGGAATGTGTGTTTGTTTATAATTTGTTTCTTCTGATATAGACTTATTTTCAATGAACATATTCTGGCCTTTGGCTTAAATATTGTGTAAATTTTGTCTTTCAAAACATTATATAAACAGTATAAATTCTTATTTTTAGTTTATACCAATGTTGAATTTAGCTTTTGGAAATTCCAAAAAATCAGGGTGTATTATATACAATAGTTCTTTTTTCTTTTTCAAAATTTCAGAATTAAAAGTTGTGATTCCATATTACACACAAATTGTAATATTATGGCCGAGGGATTTCGTTTTATGCCTTTGGGTTTAGTTAAGCTGAGAACCTTTCGGCTCAGCACATGGGTTAGTTAGGTGCAAACTTGAGTGCAGGTGTTAATGTGCACGCGGGGAGGATGTGTCATTCAAAGATGTCAAAATAAAAATCCGATAGAAAGGTTGACCAGTGGATGTGAATGACGTCATGCACCGGAAGTGCGTGTGGGGAGGATTTGGGGGATTTTGAAAAAGTCAGTTAGTGGAGTTGAGTCTTGCCTCGGGAGAAGACGGTTAGCTTTCGCCTTGGGCGTGTTGGTGGGGCAGATGAAAAAGCTAGAATAAAAAGAATGTGTATCTCTCTCCTTATGTCGAAGAACCTTTAAACTCGAAGGTAATAAAAAGTTTTGTACCTGAACTAAGAAGTCGTAAGTGTTTTTTGTGTTTCGAGATTCCTATGTTCTATATATATATATATATATATATGAACATTATATTTCCATTACGCATATCTGTATCTGGGTATGGTACAAAATGCCTGTTTTATATAACTACCCTTTTGCAATAATCTGGGTACTGGAAAGATTTTTTATTTGTTTTAAGGTTCAGGAGAATTTATAAACAAAGTTTGAGTGACCAGAATGTAGTTTTAAAAAGAGATGGTCCTAAGACAAACAGGATGATTTATTTATTGACTTAAACGGAATATGTTGTCTGTATACTGACCTCAAAGTTTTAGATTAATTATGAACTACTTTATTTTTTCAAAAGGAAACTTTTTTTTAATCTAAAATTGAAAATAAATAAAAGCTTATTAACTTCATATTAAGATGAATGTATATGATCTTACCAATATAGTTTTATATACATTTTCATATATTTATACATATATAAACCGGCTCATTGGCCTTGTGGGTTGAGTGCTTGCCAGTGGTCTGGGAGACCTGGGTTCAATCCCAGGTCGCATCATACCAAAGACTTTAAAAATGGTACTTGATACCTCTTTGCTTAACACTCAGCAATATAAGGTACATATCATGGGTAAAGTGGAGCAATCTTCTAGAGAAAGGAGTAACACCCTGCCCTCGAAAAGGGAGCCTTCTGGTCACCCTCAACTACGGTTGCCAACTTTACTTTTCTTACTTTTTATATATATATATATATATATATATATATATATACATAGAAGTGAATAAGGAAATTAAATCCAACAGTATGATGAAAATTTGAAAGAACAAAATTATCCAAAATTTGATGAATTTATTATGAAAGTCAATGTTAAACTTTTCAGTGGTAATAACCTTTTTCAGGACTTTGAATTTATGAAAAGTGTTATTAAAATAGCAATGTTTGATGTTCTATTAATTCAGTAAACATCCATCACTATTTTAACTGCACTTTTCATGAATTTAAAGTCTTGAAGAAAGTTATTACAACTGAAACATTGAACATCAACTTTCATCATAAATTTATCAAATTTTGGATTTTTTTTCCAACATCATATATATATATATATATATATATATATATATATATATATATAGTATTATTCGGTCCAGTTAAACCGGAGTTTAGAGCAATTCCATTAGGACAAAAAAAAGATTCAACAATGAACATTTAAATTTTCCTGGTAAAGAGCTCAATGTAACTGATATTACAGAGCAATAATTTCGTTAAGAAAAAAACAAAAATGGTCACATTAGGATTATAAATTTATTTTCATCCTATTAAATCAAAAACACGAAACAAAGCATTATCAATGATAATTTGTCTATAGACAAATTATCATAGATAATGCTTAAATAAAAAAACATAGGATTAAATTGAGATTTAAGGTAAATGAATAAAAATAAAATAAATTAAAAAAATGTGAAGAAACCATATCTTGTATAAAAGGGTAACTGAATTTATAGGCTCGAAAATAAAATTTAATTTTAAAAAAATTTAATTTTAATTTTAAGTGTTGAATTTAATTTAATATAAGTATTACTGTATCCTTACATAAAGTTATTAAAGAAAGTTATTTTATCTAAATTAGTATTGAATCTGGAGTTTTAAGTCAAAAAGTAATAAGAAACTTAAAAAGTAAAAATAAAAAAAATTAATTTCCTATAATTCCAACCGGCAATAAAATACAAAAAATGGAAGTGGGCTAAATGAGGAGTACCAACTTTGGCGGTACATATACTAAATGAGGAGAAAACTCTTCACCCCTCTTCTATCCCCTCCCACCCTTCTTTCCTGTGTCTTTTCTGAATTATTTTATCCATAAGATCTGAAGAAGTCCTGTTAATTTTTTTTTTTGTGTTTTTGATTTATA
>OY757904.1:152070421-152082921 GCA_963585895.1 Sepioteuthis lessoniana
AAACATAATGCTCCGTGTGCCTTCAATTTTTAAGTAAAACCAGAATAAAAAAAATAAATAAATAAAAACAAACTTTGTTTATATCTTTAAATCTTTTAAACTGAAGTTTTGTGATAAAAAGTAAGAAAACAAATAAAGAAACTATAAGGGCTTCTGCTCAAAGGTCTCAAAGAATTAGCAGATATACACCTGAAAATGGTTAGAGAGTATACCAGCTAAAATGGGAGAATTAAAGGATAAAGATATTAGTCAGATTTATGAATAGAATGACAATTATATTTCTGCTCAAATCTTTAAACAATGGTAAAGATCCAATATTTAAAACTTGAATATTATATGTATATTAAAACAGAAATTCTTTAAGCTGTAGCCATGTTAGTACTACTGTATGGTTGTATCATTTGGACTTTAACTAAACGCTTGGAAAAAAAAACTAAATGAGAACCGAACAAAGTTGCTGCATTCTGTTTTGAAGAAGCAGTGACAAATTTATGAGTAATGTTCTCCAGTGGAATCCTTTGCATGGACACACCAGTATTGGCCAACCAGCAAAAACTTAGATTTATCAGCTCTGTGAGGAAACTGGATGTAGTCTAGAGGACTTACCAAGAGCAATGGTCCATAGGGACAGATGGTGAGAGAGAGTCAAAGGAATTAGTGTTTTTGGCATGTCTTGATGATATATGTATATATATATATGTAAGTAAATAATGGAAATAAATCCGACAATATGAAGAAAATAGAAAAACAAAGTAATCCAAAAATGATGAATTTATTATAAAGGAAAGTCAACATTAAAACGTTTCAGTTTTAATAGCAACAATGAGTGTTTTATTAAATAATCCCTGTTATTTTAATAAAACCCATCGTTGTTCAAGCAACATTTTTCACCATCTTAAAGTCCTGATAAAGGTTTATTAAAACCGAAACGTTTTAATGTTGACTTTTCATTATAATGAATTCATCATTTTTTAGATTACTACGTTTTTCTATTTTCTTTATATATATATATATATAAAGTTGGCGACTGTAGTCGAGGGTGACCTGAAGGCTCCCTTTTCAATAGCTACTACACTGAGGTGTAGGGGAGGGCACTACTCCTTTCCCTGGAGTGCTCCACTTTACCCTTGATATGTACCTTATAATGCCATTTTTTGAGTCTTTGGTATGACGCGACCTGGACCATTGGCGAAATGGAAAAAATTCACGGGGTTTTTTTTTTTATGATCCATGTGTAGCCCATAGATACTCAACGAATATTTTTAAACAAGAATTTAATTTTTTTTCTAAATTAAAAGATTTTATTCCTTGTCAAACATTGTACAATCAAAATATTATTATGAAATACTTATTACCAAACTCCACAGTATTGAAACGGTCACTACAAATAGACTTCTTCTGTTACCAAAAATGAAATTGCACCAGTATATATATAAAGAGTGCAAATATTTTCTTGACTCATAAATATTCATATTTTTGGCAGTGTAATATTTTCTGCAATACTCAATACATTATCATTATCACTGAAAATGAATAAATATTGAAAATTCAATTGAAATTATAATTAGTAGATTTTTAATATGTTTTTAAAATCTGAGTATTCAAAATATTATGTCTCATTGTCTTATACAACTTTTCAAACACAATTATTGAAATTCAGAATAATTATGTATGGCCACTTACCTCCCATCACACTAACCATCCAAGTAAAACAAGTAAGATACTCTAGGCATTACTGGAGAAGAGGAAAAACTCATGAGCGATGTACTCCCGTGGACTCCTATTCTTGGACACACCAGTGATAACCAACCAGGAGAAACTTGCATACATCAGCTCTGTGTAGACACTGGATGCTGCCTAGAGGACTTACTAAGAGCAATGGCCAATAGGAACAAATGGAAAGACGGTCAATGGAATCCATGCTGTCATCATGCCCTGATGATAATGATGACAGGTCTTAACACTTATTAATAATACTCAAGTGGACCGTAGAAATCAAATTGTACCAAACCCCTATTTTCATTTATTTGACTTGTGCTATACAGACTGGGAATATCTCGGCATTGTTGCTAGTAGAGACCCAGAAGAACAGTTAAAATCTCAAAGCAAATTGATAATGACCCAGAAAATTAAGCTACCTTGAAGAATAAATTAAGATAAATCATGAAAAGATAAGGAAATAAAAAGCTTTTCAAAATATTTTGAATAAGTAAACTTATTAGATATATTTAGTATTCTGAGTTTCAAAAAGAAAAGAAGAAAAAAAATCAATACTTACTGGGCCAACCCAATTGACAATAAACATTAAGCTGTTCATGTCAAACAAACATTTGATTAAGAGATTGAAATCTCTTCTTGTGAATACTTTTCTTGAATGAAATCATGAACCAAGACTAAAAAGTTCACATAATTTACGTCTGTAAATATTATGGAGTTGATATACTTCCAAGAATCAGTTTTGTTTTTAAAAATAAAACAACTTATATAATGTCATTTACATTTTAACCATCTCATAAATACTAACCCAGTTGATGGGGTTTAGAATATGATGACTACTTTCACTGCAAAGTGGTTAAATCTCATACCAAAAATGTAAGTGTAAATGTACAATAAACACAATTCCCTAACTTCTAGGCATAAAATAACCTGAGACGGTTTGACATGACATTAAAATCAATCAAGCTAACAAATTCTAGAGGGCAAAACAGCCTCCAAGAGGTAGTACAGTACACATACACAAAAGGAAAGGTCATGGTAATCTTTCATTGAATACTACAAGCTATTTTAAACAAATCCCAGAAGCAAAACCCCACAAAACAACAGCTGTATGGCCACTTACCTCCCATCTTAAAACCATCCAAGTAAGATAAACAAGACAGGAAACATTGCTGGAGAAGCATGAACGAACTCATAAGTGATGTTCTTCTATGGACCACTACACATGGATGTGCCAGTGTTGGTCAACTAACAAGAACTTATCTACATCAGTTCTATGCAGGCACACGATGTAGTTTGGAAGACCTGCCAGGAGTGATGGATGATAAGGACTGATAGAGAGAGAGAGAGAGAGAGAGTCAGAGTCAGAGTCAGGGAAATCTGTGCAGTCTGTGCCACTTGATAATGATGATGAAAAGAAGTGATCCAAGGAAGCAATGAAGAAAAAGAGAGACATTTATGAAGAATAGAATGGTATCAGAATCAAAGAAGCATGTCTTTTACAAAATTTGAGGAATTCCAATCATCTAGAAGATATATATTCTATAAAAAATAAAATTTGCTGTTATGCAAAAAAGCCTCCTGCCATGTCGATAGAGCATAGAATTAACTGACTTTACCCCCTGCAGACTCTTCCTCAAAAAAAGATGTCAAGGATCTCACACTAAACTGCATCCAGTGGTAAGGCAATTTTAGAGATTTAGGGAGTGTAGAGTCACTTCTTCATAGCCATTACTTCTAAGTCCATTCTGACCTGTTCCGGTAGTACTTCTTAGGGTCTCAGCTATAGGTCAAAGAGAACTGTTTAAAAATTATTTATCTTCAAAAGGAATACTTGATATGATATAACTGTGAATTATTTATATTATGAATATGTTCGAGGTTTTAGAAGTCTAGTCAAAGTGGAATCAACCTATTGGGGGGTAGTCAAATTATTTAACACGCAAAATAAACTGATGGATGTTCACCAATCAGTCATAAGCAAAATACTGCTCTCTTTTTCCACCTCAAACTTAGTTTCTTATATGGTCATTAAATCTTGCCACTTCACATGGGCTTATCACATTCTCCTCCATAAAACGAGTCACACCTCTTGCATCCTTTTCTTCTTTTGGTTTCCACGTGCCGGTAGCAGAGAGAGCACATCTGTTTCTTCGAGGTAAGATTGTTTGTGGCATTACTACTACAGAATAGTTATTTGAAGCAAAATAAATATGTACAAAGGGTTATCATTAGTCAGTAGAAACCACAGAGTGCAAAAAAAGAACTATAATTAAATTGAAATTATTGCTTTAAACCATATAATTGTGTAAATTATCAGTATTAAATAGGAATACTTCAAATGATACAACTGTGTGTAAATTATTTGTATTAGAAAAGAATACTTGTTATATAAATATCTGCAAAAAAAAACTCTTAAGAAACAATTACACAAAAATGTAAATACAAATGTACAATGAATGCAATTCCCTAACCTCTAGTCATAAAATAATCTTAGATAAGTTGACATTCCATTTAAAATCAATCAACCACAAAAGCCTGGTTTTATTCTATTTTGTAGCCCAAAGTCAGAGTTAAAAGTCTAAATGTTTGTATCTTGGTTTGGATAATACACACTCAACAGACCAATCTAATTAGACAGCAGACATTATAAGGATGGATGATTATTGAATTTTCAAAATGATTATGGATTTAATTAGGAATGATCACACTGTTTTAGATTTTTTAAAATTTGTTCTGGACCTAATACCATACAAAGTGGTGTATGTTTGTATGTACTAGGATTGTGGCCCAGAAAATAAATATTAGGAATCTACTGAATTAGATGAAGGCTTGACACCAATACAAAAAAATCGAGGTAACCAGATGCTTCTCTATTTATAATGCATATTTTACCTACTTGTGGGTCGAATGGATCAAAACATGAATTTAAAAGAAAAGTGAGTTTATATAAAAAATGGTAACAAATCATATATAATTCATATATGTATACTGGATTTGGCATTGAATAACCCATAGTGGTTGATGTGCCATGGAACTCAAACAACCAACCAAATATATTATATTTTGAGAGATACATGAACTAATAAAGTAGTGAAGTGAAAATAATCTTAGCATAAGCTATGATAGTTGCAGCAATCTTGTAAAAACAAGTCATTCTCATACACTCAAGTAATCAAATAAGCGTCTTCATTTTGGTTTTCATTATTATAGAAACATTTTTGCCATCTTCTGGCTTTCAGGTCCCACTTGAGCTTCAAACCAAGTGGGTGACATTAAGTTGAATGCCTGGTCCCAAGGGGCTATTCCCCCAAGCTTAACAGGGTTGAGTTTATAACTTGGTACCCCAAAAGGGGAATGCCAAGGGGATCAAGCATTTTTTTGTGATGACCACATATGAGTCTCGATTCATGCATAGCCTCTGCTACATTAAAATGGCCTTGTGTCAAATGTGGCCTGGCTGGAAGTTGGATTAAATTTTTCATCTGGTTTCCAGGACCCACCTGGCATTCAAGCCAAATAAGTGACTTTAAGTTAACCACCTGATCTCAGGAGGCCTTCCTCCCAGGTAGTTTCTGCTTAGCAGGGCTGAATTTTATTGCTTGGTGACAGACAGGGATACTGAGAGGACCAAGCAATTATTGTGATGGCCATGCATGATTTTCAATTTGCATGTGACCTCGACCCTCTAAAAAATTACTTTGGGTCAAAAATGTTTTATACACTCTAGCTTTCTACAGATATATTATGGTTAGTTACCACTTGAGGGGGATGCTGAGAGAGGTAAGCAATTATTGTCATAGCCATGCATGAGTCCCAATTTGCATGTGACGCCTACCCATCATAAAATGTCAGTCAGTAACCATTTGAGAATTGTATTGAAGTCTGAGATATCTAACTTGCTTACTGTAAATACATAGTTATGCCCCTTGTCTTGTAGTAGTAGTAGTAAACATACTTGTAATAAACATAATAATGGCATTGCATGTATTCTGTTGTGTTGATATGAAGTTGTAAAGAAAACATTGGTAGTAGAAAGCTATTTTCTTTCATGCAATAGTGATAATTATTGTTCAACTTCTGTTGAAGCATATTTGAAAGAAGAATAACTTCATTCATGAAACAACCTCCAATTTTACAAGATAAAGAATTCTACACCAGATGGATGCAAAATCTACAAATATGGATGCATTTAACTGATCTACCAAAAGAAAAACAGGGTCTAGCAGTATTTTTGTCATTATCACAGAACCTATATGAGTGTGTTAGACATTTGTCAATGGCAGATATCAACCAAGCTAAAGGATTAGAATTAATTATGGACAAATTGGGTGAAATATATTTACAAGACTCATAAACAAGTGCATATATGGAGTTCAAGGATTTTTACTCTTACAAAAGAGATATTGGCATAAATATAAATGACTTTCTGGTGTGTTAGAAATTTTTGTATCAGAAATTACAAAAATTTGGTATGACACTCCCTGACAGAGTGCAGGCTTTTTTTTGTGTTAAATGCAACAAACTTGTCCAAGGAAAATGAAAAATTAGCAAAGACCATGTGAACAAGTCTTAACTATACAACAATGAAAGAGACATTAAAAAAGTGTTTTCTGACGTATTGTAACTGGTATACAAAAATGTTCCTGTTATGAAAAAAAGAAGTAGAAACAATAAATTTTAGTCATAACAAGGATGTCAATGAAAAACAAATCTTATGGAGGAGGAAATGGAGCAAATTTCTCCTGTAAACAAGGTAGGCTAAAATACTGTTTTAAATGTAATTCTGCTAAACATTTTGTACATGACTGTATTTGTTCAAGAAACAAAATTAACACTGTCATGGACACAGATCAGGTACATTTTACTTTGTTTAATGTAGATACGTGTTAGCAGAACATTATAAATGACTCAAATATAAAAATGTCAAAGCTTGTGAGAGAAACACTTGGTAGGGCTTTGATAGATTCAGCCTGTTCTCAGACAGTTGCCGGAAAACTGTGGTTTGATATTTTCTTTGATACATTAAATGACCAAGATAAACTTTTAATTGACTGCTAAGTCAATCAGAACATTTTGTTTTGGTGATGGTTTGGAAATAAAGGTCACTAATTAAGTTAAATTTCCAGTAACTATAGGGGGTGTAAAATGTCTTGGAGCATATATTGAATTTGACAGAGGGGTAAGACCCCACCCACTTCATTGCCATCTCTTCCAGGTCCCCTTTGGTCCAGAGTGGTAGCACAATCTATGGGTTAAATAGAACTAAAATGTGTTCTTATGCTAAACTGAATTGTTCGAAATAGAACTGTTTTGACATTTAACTGTGTGTGGACAAAAACTAAACTTATACTAAACAGGATTTTTGGAATTAGAACTGTTGGACTAAACTGAATAGTTTGAAACCGAAATATTTTTGACAATTAAATTGTGTACTTATGCTAAACTGAATTGTTTGAAATAAAACTGTTCATTTGTATAAAAACAGATTTGGCATTAAATAACTAACAAATGTTGATATGCCATAAAACAAAAAAAAAAAACAATGGGGGAAATTTAACAATGAAGGATATCGTCTGATGAATGAAGACCTGAACATTGAAACATACAATACAGCTGTGGAAAGTCCATTCAGCAATAATACTGTAGAATGCCATAATCTGATAGTAGCTGAAGCAGTGGAAAAGACATTAGAAGATGAGAAAAGTGAGACAGAAATACCATTGGCTCGGGCTGTTAGTGCTAAGAATGCTCTTCACAATCATTTGTCCAAATGAGCTTTAATATAAACACCCAATCAGTTTTGACTGATGAATTACCTGCATTGGAAGCAGCAACAACCAGTGTGATGGTAAGAACAAATTTAAATGCCTTACATTCAGTGATGAAAAGCTTCATAGAAGCTGAATCAACCAGTGAGATGATAAGAACAAATTTAAATGCCTTACATTCAGTGATGAAAAGCTTCATAGAAGCTGAATCAACCAGTGAGATGATAAGAACAAATTTAAATGCATTACATTCAGTGAGGAAAAGCTTCATAGAAGCTGAATCAAGTGAAAAAAACTTAGAGAGCATTGAGATCTAATGTAAGGACTTACGTGGGTGAAGAATTTGTGACAGGTGACAGTGTCTATTATAGAAAACAAAACTGCAAGGGATGGCATGGCCTTGCTAAAGTATTGGGTAAGGAAGGTCAGTGTGTACTGATTAGACATAGTGGAACACTTTACAGGATACATCCATGTCACTTAATGAAGGCAAACAAAGAATTGGGAAGTCCAAGGAATGAAGAAAATAAAACCACAAAAAATGAGAAAAATGAAGTCTTAGGGGAAGAAGGACAGCATAATAGGTCTTCATATCAACAGTGAGGAATTGAGAGACAACAGTAAAAAAAAAACAAGTAGAAGCAAAGTTGTGGAATATGAAATGAAAGGAAATGATGAGTAGAAAACAGGAAAGATTAAGAGTGCACAGCCTAAATCGACTGGAAAATATCATTGGCTGAATATAGAACCAAAAGCGGACAATGAAAATCCAGTCTGTATCAATTGGGATCATGTTGATCAGTGGAGAGTACTACCTCCTCAAGTAACAGAAGAAGTAAGCGATCAAGAACATGTAGTTTTGCTTACATCTGAACAAGAACAAGCAAAAGAATTGATTGATGCATAGAAAAGAGAAATAGAAAATACGGAAATTCCTGGAGTATATGAATGTGTGTCTGACTTTAATCATATCAACAAAATGGATTATAACAAAGAAATTCAAAGATTAAAGGAAGATAATGAAGGCCTGCCTCGTGGCACATGGTTATGAAGAGGATTCACATAACCTGAAAACTGATTCTCCAATATGCAGCTGTGAAGCTATGCATATTGTAATGTTAACAGCCTCGGTTATGAAGTGGTGGTTAGAGATTCTAGATTTCACCTCAGCATTTCTACAGGAGGATAAGCTGGAGAGAGGGATATTTCTTAGAACATTGTATGACATATGTCCAGAGTTAGAGGTATGGAAGTTGAAAAGATGCATTTATGGATTAAATGATGCATTGTGCTCAAGGTTCAAAAGAGTTAATCATGAATGAACTAACCTAATGAGAATAGTGAGTGCATATGACAATACACTATTTCTTTGGCCTGATGCAACTGGTAACTTGATATTTCTATTAATGCACATAGATGACTTTGTATTCTGTGGAAATGATTTGTTTTAGAAAAATGTGATCACAAAATTGAAAAAAAAAATTCAAATTTGGAATGCATGAAAGTGGAACCTTAAAATTTTGAGAATTAGGTGTTAGGAAAACAAAGATGGGATTAGTATCTACCAAAATCTCTATATTTCATCTATATCCCCAATAGATATAAAGAAAGGAAGGTCTTTGAGAAAAAGTGAACTGAGCCAAGAGAAGACAATTAAAAAGACTGACTGGTCAAATGATGTGGGTATCCACTCACACACTACCTGATATAGCATTTGAAATGTCAGATGAGTAATACTGGAAAGTTTCCAAAAGTGAAATGACTCTTTGAGGTTAACAAAGCACTATAAAAAGTTTCCATGACCTTTCCTCAGATGTGAATATTGTTTGCAATGCAGATGCAACCTATGCTAGCTTGGAAGATGGATTTTCACTGGGTAGTTTTATCATTTTGATTGTGGCACAATGAACAGAATGGCTCCTATATGTTGGTCATCAAAATAAATGACAAAATGTCCATTCACCTCAGAGACTCTTGCACTCAGTAAAGCTGCTGAGACTAGAGTATTAATAGCTGCCATGCTGCAAGAGACATTCAGACAAACCAGACTACCTAAAGTCCTTTATAAAACAGACAATGCATCTCTGGTAGAGATCTTAAACTCATCAAATCTGGTAAATGACTGACATCTGAGAATCGATGTGGCAAAAGTGAAGGAAATGATGGCAAAGAAGGAGATCCAAACTAAATAGATAAAGAAGAAAGAACAGGTTGCAAATTGCCTGACAAAGGTGGGAGCCACTTCTGAAAGTTCAAGAGATTTGTGGCATGAATGAACTTTTTAAAGATCTTTTATTTTAAATAGAACTGCAGATTTCACAAGAAGAGACCAGCAATGTTGAAACATGAGTTATCTAACTTGCTTGCTGTAAATATGTTCTTGTGTCCCTCGTCTTGTAGTTGTAAATTTACATGTAATAAAGATAGTCATGACATTGTACATGTTCTGTTGTTGATATAAAGTTGTGAAGAGAAAATTATGTGTCAAATCGATTACTCAATCTTTAGGGGTAAATTGTCATTTTGCTGTTCTTACTTAGAAGAAAATTAAAGAATTCAACGGCCAAAATTTTATGACTATGAAAATAAAAACAATAGATGAGAATGAGGACACTAGTTCAAGCATATTAGTGTATAAAGCAATAATTCTTCATTTAAAAAATACAGGGGATTAGAGTACGTTGACTGTAATATCCATCATCCTCAAAATGGAGTGTTTTGGGTATGACACTAAACTGCAATTGATGGTGAGGTTTCAATTCTGGAGATCTGGGGAGTGTGAAGTACCCTTCGTTCCTATTATTCTCTGGTCCACTCTGGCCCAAAGTGGTTGTACCTGTTAGTCTCATTTATGGGTCAAATAGATCTGGTGATTGTACACACTACATAAAAGTTAAAGTAATGAACTTTGTGTTATATATATATATATATATTGAGAGAGAGAGAGAGAGAGAGATAATTTTGTCAAGAATATTCCTAGAAAAATTAGAGACAAATTCTTATTTTCAACAATTTGATTTTAATTTATCCATAGTTCTATTCTTAACCTTTGTATATAAACTCATATCTCACTCTCCAAATTAAAAATTAAATATTTGGCTACAGGTATCATAATGGATGTTGGATTCCAAAACGGAAATATTTCAAATTATTTTTGATTAATCCCCCAAATTGTAAATATAGATAAAAAAAAGCAAAATGTGTGTGTATATGTGAGACTCTACTGAAAATGTCTTTCTGAATTGGTGTTTTTATTTAAAGTGAAAGAAATGCAAAAAAATCTAAACAAAAATTTGAGTTAAGGAAAAAAATTTTAATACACAGAAGTATTTATACTGGTTTCAATAATAATAGTCATTTAGCATTTATATCAATTTTGGTCCTCAAAAGAACCATCTAGAAATATAATTACTCATCAAAGAAGTTATTTTTACTTTGGTCCTATTTTGTTGATAAAAACAAAAAGAAAAAAAGAATTAAACTGGCTCATCAACCAAGTGGGTAGAGTGTTCACCAATGGTTCTGGAGACCTGGGTTCAATCCCAGTTCGTGTCATACCAAAGACTTTAAAAATAGTACTTGATACCTCCTAGCTTAACACTCAGTGATATAAGGTATATATCAAGGGTAAAGTGGAGCAATCCAGGGAAAGGAGTAGCGTCCTCCCCTACACCTTGGTGTAGTAGCTATTGAAAATGGAGCCTTCTGGTTGCCCTTGACAATAGTCGCCAACTTTACTTATTATAACAGAAATGTCTTAAATGCCAAATTTTCTATCATATTTTGTCATTTCATGATTTAGTAGGGATTGTTTTGAACAACTTTCAGAATTTTTTTCAAATAAAAAAGCAATAGAAAACAACAAGCAATAAATATATGTCTATCTATAATAATAAGACAAGCGAGACATCCTGGGCAAAGATTGAAGAAGCAAGGACAAACTCATAAATAATGTTCTTCTTTGGACTTTAACACATGAACATACCAGTATAGACCAACTAGCAAAAACCTATATTTATCTACTCTCTGCAGATACTACATGCCATCTAGATGATTTGCCTTGAACAATGGCTGATAGGGATAGAGGGTGAGAGAGTCAAAGGAATCTGTGCTGAAGGCATGCCTTGAAGTTGATCAATGAATTGTGCTATGACTTAAAAAGATATGCCTACAAACATGACTTGACATAAAATGATTTTTTTCTTCACATTTTTATGCAATATGTTTATGTGAATGAGATTTTTTTTTTTTTTTGATTGAAGAATCTTTTTTTCTTTTGAGAAAGACTTGAATATGTGTAAAACTAAACTTGGAGAAAAGAAAACTAATATTACATTGTTGGCTCACCATAACACATGGCATTTCTTGATTAGCTTCCTTTATTTCTGGTACTTATCAGGTAAAATAGGTTAAGAATGTTATTAAAATGTTATAAATATAAATAATTAAAATAGTAAGAGTCTTATCCTCTTTTTTTTTTTTTTTTTAGATATTCATATATGAACATTAATCAAGATAGTTATAAATCAGTGACAATTACAGTGAAATATATATATATATATATATATATATATATATATATATACATCATACACACATGTATATGCACACACATCTAAACAAATACACACATACATATATATATATGTTTTTGTTTTTTTAAGTGTATATATTTAGGCTGCAAGTTATTATTCTAGCATATTTTGTTAAAAACGATGGAACTGTTTATTATTTTTAATTTTATTTTTTCAAGACTTCTTGTTATTTTTTTTAGTGTTGGGATCTAGATGGTAAAGGAATTGTCCCATAACTTTTGCCCAAACGCTTTCAACCATAGTTTTGGTCATCATCTGGGTAGTGTTTGAGTTGACTGTTGAGTTTTTACTGTTTTAATTATTAGTAGTGTTTTGTTTTGAAGTTGTTGGTTGGAACATTTTCAGTGTTTTGTTTTAAAACATTTAGTTGGAAAAAGGTTTACTGATACAGTTAGTGACTTTTAGAAATTAAAAATAT
>OY757904.1:152087921-152090421 GCA_963585895.1 Sepioteuthis lessoniana
CTCTAACAGTATGTAGCCTTTCAAATTTTGTTGGATGGCTGGCATTTTCTACTTTCTATTCAAATGCATTCCACAAGTGCTTTGGCTGCTACATATTCATATTTTTGGTGACAGATTCAATGTCGTAGAGTTTGGTTATAAATAATACTTAATTATATCCGTTTTGATTGTATACTGTTACACTAGAAATAAAATCCTTGTATCTTTGATTTAGAAGAAAATTTTTATTAAAATATGCTAGGGTGCTGATATGTATAGGACTTCTATATATATATATATATATATATATATATATATACACACACACACACCCATTTATATATACATACATATATACATGAGAGTGGGCTGAAAAGTTCATATGATAACTTCATATATGCTGTTGACTTTTGATTAATGGGATCCAAACACCGCAACAGTGATCGAAGAAGTATGTGGACTGCAAGGAGACTATGTTGCAAAATAAACCTTATTTCATCACAGTTTATGAGAGTATCTTTGTCAGTCTTTGAACTTTTCAGCCGACCTTCATGTGTATATATATATATATATATATATATATATAATCTACATACACTCATATGTAGATATATACTCATACATATATGACACACATAATAGTAAAATATTTATCGATCTTTGGAAATTAAATATGATTTTAGAAACAAATGACTTGGAATATCATGTTTTCTTTTGGGAAGAATGATTGATTTTAGGAAATTTTATCAAACAATATTTATTTCTAACAACCAGAAAATAAACATTTATTCTTTTGATAAAAATCTTAAGTGAATTTCTAAAAGTAAATTTTACACATCAACTATGTTTTACAATATAGTTATATTTACAAGCAGATCTTTATATGGAAGCACTAATCTCTACTTGGTTAAATGTAATTAATATTTGTGTACCATATGTAATTAATAAGACTAAAAGAATCATAAACCAAAACAATAAAATCATTTCATTTCTTTACTTGAGGTATTTAAAAATATTTTATAATAACTTATTATTAAACTTGTGATATTTTACTCATTAGGCTTATTTTTAAAAAAATTTACTAATTAATCAAGTACTTATAAAAGTAGCTCTATGCCAAATTAGACAGATGGAGTCCCTATGGCATAATGGTTAATGTGCTTGATTGTGACATTGTAGTGAGCAAGTTTAAACTCCAGTTGCAGTATTACATTCACTTTTGGATTAATACCCTTGTGAAAGGCATGAACCCCCTTATCCCTCTTCAGCTATGGGTTAAATATTAACACCACTTTTCCTCTATAAAGATGGCTTTGGCATTAAATAATCTACAAAGGTTGATATGCCATTAAATAAACCAAACTAAAGTAAATCAACCTCAGTAAATTATTTCTTGACTGAATAAAAAAAAATATCGATTTTTAAAATCTTAATTATATTTATTTAATCATTATTAAATTTTTCAATACTTTAGAGGATTTTGGTTTGAAACAAAGTATTTTAATTTCAATAATTTTTTAATCTTAATAAAGTATTTTAATTACAATAATTTTAAAATTTTAATATAACCCATGCAATTATAGGTTATAAAATGCAACAAAAGCAAATTTTGTTTGATTGACATATGTGAATACAAAGCAAAAAATTAAGGTTGTATAATCCTCATAAATACCAATATATCAAAAGCAATATTCATTAAAACATTGAAAAAAGTAATGAATAATTTGGACAATATATTTTCAAGGTATTTTCTCTCAGTAAAGTAGCCTACCATACCTTTATATGATTTGTTAATTTTAAAAATATAACTTTCATGTTAGAAATACCAAACTTTATAAAGCTCTGCTTATTTAGATTTAAAAAAGTTAAAATTTATTTCTCATTCAAATGTACCACAAAAAGATGAATTTTTCATTCTCTGTATTTCATAGAACAGAGATTTTCTGCTCAGATTCCTAAATATATTGAATTTGAAAGAAAAATTATTAATTTAAGCTGAAATAGTCATAGACAATGAGGGGATTGGATTTACTGATAGACATAGTAAGCCATTGAACTAGGGCCCACAGATATCTAGGGACCCACTGAAAATAATTTGTCCCACAGTGCGCCAGATAATAAACTAGTTTCAAGTGTACACTGAGTATTTCATTTTATAATAAATTCAAAACCATAAAAGTTCTTGTACTATGAGTAGAGGGTCAGGAGTATAAGGCTCCTGTTCAAAAAATATAGGCACACGGTGGTCTTCACTGGGTGGGCCACAGACATAGGCCCTATAGTTAAATGAAAGTGCACACAAGTGGGTAAATACTGTCTTGGATAAGTATATACCTCTTGTCAAAGGTGTTAATAAAAACAACACAATTATATTTATGACTATGTGTTTGCAAATATATGAGTGAAATATTTTTATTTGAAATGTTTATCATTTAAATGAAGTTTATTTTATGATAAATATATTGTCCAAACTATTTCTTCTATATCTGTCACATTTGTTTTTTTTTTTACTTCATTCAAA
>OY757904.1:152105421-152335421 GCA_963585895.1 Sepioteuthis lessoniana
CTTTTGAATCCTATCCTGGGTGGGATGTCCTCATGGTGTAATGGTTAAAGCGATGGACTGTGGAATTGTAGTAAGTGTGTTCATACTCCAGTCATGCTATTACGTTCACTTTCAGGCAAATACCCTTGGGAAAGGTATGAACCCTCTTATCCTCCCAACTATGGGTTAAATAGTACCTCTACTGTTCTTCTAGGAGAATAGCTTTAGCATTAAATAACCTACAAAGGTTGATATGCCATTAAACAAAGAAACCAAACCAAACCAAACCTATCCTGGAGCAAGTGCCAACAAGGCACCCAAACAACATATAAACGTACTGAGACATCAATATAGATGTGAAGCAGTTATCATCATCGGAAATAGATGCAGTGATCCATTTTCAAAACCCGGATGGAGATGGTTGCATTTTACTTCATACTAATATCCTTGGAAAAGGCATAAATCCATCTCTTTCTTTACCCCCTCAAGCAATGGGTAAATAGTCTGTGGGGAAACTCAATTCTTTAGTCTTGGTAGAGTAACTGATTTGGGTGAAGGAAAACTGGGAATTCAAACCAGCAATGGTTCCCTTAAAAATTGACCTTGTGTCACATCCTGCTCATGGTGGAGGGGTTGGGTAATTACATACTCCTCTTAAAATTTGACCTTGTTTCACATCCTGTTCATGTGGCAAAAGAATTGGATAAGCACTGTCTCGAAAAAACTAATCATGAAAAACCAAATCAATAAAAATACTTGCCAATGACTTAATTGTAATAACAAAAGCTGACACAATTAAATAACTAGAAAGAATCTTTTTATCATTTTATTGACCCCAGTAAAGGTTGACAATAAAGGTAACAGCTTTTTACTGCTACTGCCTTGGCAGGTAAGATGATTATGGGACAAGGGTTCATCCAGATATTCATTCATCCACTCACTCTCTCTGCCTTCAACCATCATTGCATATAAGTGATAAGAATGTTCTGTTAGAATATCTGGTAATAGGCTAGAATGGAAGGAAAAATAGATTCATGTCTTCCTCAAGGGCATTACAGTTTTTGTGCCGATAATCAATATATTACCAAACCACCCCTCAGAATACTTTGTAGATGACATGTCAACTGGCATTTTTCAGTAAACATTTACAAGAAATTCATATATGTATATATATATATATATATATATATGGAAGTGTAATCTGACAATATATAAAGAAAAATTGATAACAAGGTAATCAAAGTAGGAGAGATTTATTGAGAAGCAAAGTTGACAAAGTTTTGGTTCTAAAGAACCATCATCAGGACTATGAGGGCTGATATTAGTGATGTTAAATCAATGATGGATGTTTACACACACACAAACACACATATGGAAGTAAATAATGGCGTTTAATTAGTAATTAATATATATATATATATATATATATATACACACATATGGAAGTAAATAATGGGGTGTAATCTGACAATATATGAAGAAAAATTGATAACAAGGTCATCCAAGTAAGAGAGATTTATTGAGAAGCAAAGTCGACACTATAGCGTTTCGGTTCTAATGAACCATCATCAGGACTATGAGGGATGATATTAGTGATGTTAAATCAATGATGGATGTTTAAAAGTGCAAAATACAAAAAGCGAGGGAAAATTTGTATACCAAGAAAAAGTTATCTGTTTAATTAGTGAATCAGCATCTGTTGTTTTAAATTACATCATTTGACTTACATATTAGAAAGATTGCATAGAATTTATGTTCCGTTTGTTTATTGAGAAAGATTTCGAGTTAAAAGTTGGAAGAAAAAGAAAGACAAAAAGAAAAAAAAATAGAAAGCATAAAAATTATGATATATGTGGAATATATTAACTAAAGATGGAATATATTGTAGCTATTTAAAATGCATTTGCTCAAGTAAAGAGAAATATTATAAAAGTCCAAATGAGTATTTAGGGAATTACTGAATGAAATAGCAGTGGCTTTGAAAATTTGTCTTAGTCTTTTATTATGAATGTAAATGAGCATCCCAAATCTTTTATACACATTGCTAAATCTAAAGCCATCAAAATCCACCATAAGAATTTGAGTAAAAAATGACTCACTGATTGAACAAATGTTCCGAGTTCAAACACACAAGTTCAGTGAATGAAAATAGAATGTGTATGAATGACTACCAATGCAAACTAAACATGGCCGAACTGCTCGCTGAGTCTACTTGAGCAGCATTGTTTCAATTTTCAAACAAATTGGTAGTCAAACATAATTTTGGAATTAATTATGTATATATATATATATTTAAATTACAATGACTAGAAAATCCAGCAAACACCCACATGCAACATATGGAACACTGAACAGCTGTTTTGACCTTATTGGGTCTCATCAGCAGTGCATACCGTGATCTCCACCACTAGAGATCGAACCAGCAACACCAGAATGCAGAAACCGAACTTCTACCAATGGGCCACCAGTCCATGCCACACATAAGTGATGCCAAATCAACCAATCTTGGTTGATTTGGTATATATATATATATATATATATTTGCCTGTCATATAATATCCAAGGTGTGTTCTAAAATATAAAAGAACAGATGATATATGATTTGCACTCTGTGTGAACAAAGATCTCTTTTTTTTTCTAATTTAGAAGCAATTAAAAACTATAGAAACTTTAGAAATCTAAGTCTTCACCCTGCACCAACCTCATTTCATTGTGTTTTTTTTTAAATTTTTTTTTATTTAAAAAGCTTTTAAATGAAAAGCAACTTTTGTACCACAGTAAAACTAAAGATTATGATTTCACTATATTATTATAAGTTTGTTTGGAAAATGCTGTCTGATTTTCGTATGTGGTCTGCCCTGTTATATTAAGAAGAAAGGAAAATACAGGAATGTGGACGAGAATATTGATGAGTTTCAAAAACTTTAATGACAGCCAGAAAGATAACCATGTACTGTGAGTCGTACAAATGGAAGAAAACAGTTGCAAATGTTAGAGCAGGAATTAAGCATTCAACCTGAGGTTTCGAGGTCCAATTGGTCTAGGAGGAATGAATAAATGATAAAGAAATGGTCTCCTCAAGGAAAAATGGCCCATGGTTGAAGGTGCTCTTCTCGTTTTGAATGTTAGTTTGTTCTGCTGTAAGAATGAGTGAGGAAGAGAGTTAGTCTGTCCTGCTTGAAAAATATTTGAGGAAGAAGGAATCAATGCGCTCTTCACGCTGATTGGTAAGTGTCTGGCTGAATTGCTTGGTGGGGTATTGATTCACAAGAGAAAATAGATTTGTGACTGCTACAAGTACAAACTGTTTAAATTCTATTCTAACATTTTATTTTAATCATAGTGCTATAAAAAACTTCAAATTCTTGATAATCAAAGTGTCCTCTTTGTTAATTTTCTATCACTTTCAGAATTTGATTTTGAAGGTTATATGTCTTTTAATCATGAACATGAAAAAAGAAGTGATATGTTTTATGTTTTGGGCCTGAGTTCAAGCTTGGTCATAATTTTGCCACATGACAATATTCAGCCACATGTTGCTAGCATGACATTGTAGAAACTCACTGACTTGGGATATGAGACTTTTCCACGTCCACCATATTCTCCTGATCTCTCAACCATTGACTACCATTTTTTCAAACATCTGGACACATCTTTATGCCACAAACCATTCCAAAGGAGAAATAGAAACTGTATTTCAAGATTTCATAGCATCAAAACATTTGGCTTATGATTATACAGGTATAAATAACCATGTTAATCAATGGCAGAAATACATAGAGAGAGTTCAGCGATCATATTTTGACTGATTAAAACATTGTTTGAAAGTCAGTAATTCAGATATAAAAGTTTATTCTAAAATTAGACATTATTTTCTGAACAACAAAATTATATATATACGTGGTGCTTTCAATAAGTTTTCAGACTTTTTTTTTACAGGCATTTAAAATTGTCGTAGACACTTGAAAATTCAGTATGTTATTGCTATACATCTCATGAGATGACTGACCAATTCTTATGATTTTAGGTTCAAATGAACAGCTACAGCAGCAATTGGAATACACCCTACACCTGATTGTCACAGCTGGTGAATTTCAATAATGCAATCTGGACGTGAGGGAGAACGATATGCAATAAAATTCTGTTTTAAACTTAGAAAAAATGCCACAGAAATGTATGGAATGCTTCAGACTGCTTTTGGAGCATCTTGCATAAATTGAGCATCAGTTTTTGAGTGGCATAAGAGATTCAAGGAAGGCAGATAGTCTGTGAGGGATGATGAGAGGTGTGGGAGGAGTAAGGAAGTCAATACACCAGAGTTAGTTGGCCACAGGGTTAGGGTTACTATGTTGAGGTTTTAACAGAGTTCAGGAAGAGATTCCATTGAAAGAGGTCAGCACTCTTCAAATCGGCTCAGTGGCATTTCCACCAGGACAATGCACCAGTCTACAACTCGATCCTCGTCACAGACTATTTGACCAAGATGGGCATCAAGACAGTCCCTCACCCTCCCTATAGTCCAGACCTTGCTCCCTGTGACTTTTGGTTATTGCCTAAGCTCAGAAGCTCAGAGGCTGTCGTTATGAGACAATTGAGAAGATGAAAGAGGCTGTGACGAAGATCATTGACACGCTCACACAAGAGGACTTCTATGGGGCCTTCAAGCAGTTGTTGGAACAGTACAACAAGTGCATTGCAGCCGGAGGAGATTACTTCAAAGGGGACTAGAGTTTCATGTGTGTACTATCAATAAAAGTGCCCATACAAATAAACTCTGGAAACTTATTTAATGATCCTGGTATATATATACATATATATAGTTATGTGTTGCATAATGTCTAAGGTATATTCTAAAAAATTGAACATTGTTTAAACAAAGCTTTTTTCTTTTGTTTTTAAGTGAAAAACCACCTAAAATTGGATTATCAGAAATAAATTAAGAGCAGAACAGACAATGACGTAGAAAATATACAGTTTTTTAATATATCAGCAACTCTTGATTTTAAGTGCGGAAATAACAATGTCACTACAATCTTTTTTAAAAAGGTGGTTAATTCCAGAAAGATTTCTCTTGAATTATACACTTAAAGAAATTTAATATCATACTCCCAGCACCACCTTCACTTCTCTGTTTGAGTAATCAAATGTTAGGCATCTAGAGACCACTAATATCTAATATGCACCACTGCTTGAATTAATTTTTTTCTTGATGTTCACAGCAGATGTATAAAGAAACATACATTGTTCGGTTGGACTTTCAACAGTATGTGTACATAAGAGGCTCATTCAAAAAAGTTCCAAGCCTCACCCAGATTTTAGATTTGTTGTACACCTCTCACCTTGGTATGGGCTTCACCTGCACAGAAATTAAAATAGAATAAGTTTTTCTAGTTTTTTAAGACGTGTTAATGTGATACCACAACTGAAATGTTTAAATATGGTTCTTCTTTCTGGGTAATGCTAAGAAATTTTTGAATGACCCTTGTATATATTACAGTGTTTAAAAGTTACTGAGTCAATAGAAAATACAATTAATACTTTGGATAGACTATATATAGATAGTATAATGATTTAAAAGCATATATTTTCAACTAGTTTTGCATTTTCACAAAAGGGGTATGAAAGAGTTATATATATATAAAGCACGAAGTATAAAAAAAATTGGATTTTATGTTCCAAAAGATCCAAGAAGTTGATAGAATAATAGAACTTTGATGATTAATAAATACTGCATAATCCTCACAAAAAAAATTCAACAATAAATCACTATATTTTCAGGGTGGAATGATAAAATTGTTGCCCTAGAAAAGATGACATAATTCCATTTCCATTTCATGAAAACTGGTTTTCTTTTTTTTGTTGCCAGTTGTGTACAAATCCCAAGAGCGATAGGAGCCATCTATCATGTCTGAAAGTGACACAATGTTCAACGAGCGAGATCGGAGATGTGCCGCTGTACAACTCATACACTCTACCGATCCAAGTTATGACAACAGGACCATTGCCAGCACCCTCAAAATGCAAATCTGGATTGCCATGAATAACAGGGACGTGCCCAGGGTGATGAAAACAAAGTTTCCGGCTACAGTTATGGTCTTTGGTGTGGTTTCAAGTGAGGGCCACATCATCCTACCTCACATCTTCGAAGTCGGCTTGAAAGTCAACACCAAAGTGAACCTGGATGTGCTGAAGAGTGTGGTGATCCCCTGGTGCAATCAGGTGGCCAGTGGCAGACCCTGGGTGTGGCAGCAGGACTCGGTGCTGGCCCACAAGTCCAAAGAGACCCAGGCTTGGCTTCAGAAGGAGTGCTACGGCTTTGTACCCTTCTCTCACTGGCCCCCTCCTCCCCCGATCTGAACCCACTGGACTACTTTGTTTGGTCATACGTCGAGAACATCACCAACATGACCTCACGCAACACCAAAGCCAACCTGATCGCTACCATCTGCCGAGTATTCATCAAGCTCCCGCCGGTGCTTGTGGAAAAGGCATGCCCATAGTTCCAGATCTGTATCGAGGCGGTGATTGAGGCTGAAGGCGGCTACTTTGAATAGATGTCAGCTCTACTACATAATCAAGTGACCTGAATTGACTTTTTCAATAAAAGTTTTAAAATAAAGCTGTAGGGTTATTTTCTTTAGGACGACAATTTTATCGTTTCACCCTGTATGTATATTCACCAACTCCTCTGCGCATGCAAGATGTGACACCAAGTCAATTTTTTAAGTGGAGTTTAATATGTTTGAATTCAAAGTTTTCCTTCTCTTAGATTAGTTGCCAAACCAAGGTTAAGAACCTAGTTTACTCTTCTATTTACCCATAGCTAGAGTAGAAATAGTTGGATTCTTATGTCTCTCAAGATATTAGCATTTTGTAAAATGCAAACAGCCTTGTCCAGGATTTGAATTTTGATCATAATATCCATTTACTACAATGATGACCATTGCACTACAAACGCCTCCAATCAATCAGTCAACCAACCAATCACAATATTGTTAACTTATTTGGAAATTTAGACTGAGGAAATTTTCTATTAGATATATATCTGAATCATTTTTAAGATTTAAACATGAAAACAACATCGCACAAAATAATACAACGGAATCAATGTTGCTCAACTGAGGCTTGCACATATAAATAATTGGAACTGTTAAATACTATAGTTCCTAATTACAGTTTTACCACAGGATTAATATTGTAGCATAAAACTGGTGTGCACATAAATTGCATTATCTTATCCTTTACAGTTGCATCCTTTGCAATAACTCTCTGTACATTGTACGGTTATGAAGATATTCTTTATTAAACTTAAAGGGAGGCAGCACCCCACAAAGCAGCAGTTGTACGGCTACCTATCACTCATCACGAAAACTCAAAATTAGATGAACCAGACATGCTGGACACTGCTGGTGAGGTAGGAATGAGCTCATAAGTGATATACTCCTGTGGACCCCTTCACATGGATGAGCAAAGGCAGGACGACCAGCTAGAAACAACATACATCAGTTCTGTGCTGATACGGGTTGTAGCTCTGAGGACCTGCTGGAAGCAATGGACGATAGGGAGGGGTGGCAAGAGAGGGTCTGGGATATCCATGCTGATAACATGACATGATGATGATGATTTACCATAAAAGGCAAAGCAAAGATAAAGAGAATTTTTACAAATTAATTTTTACATTTACAGTATCATATATTTTGTATTTTGTTTGTTCTGAAGGATTAAGTAATCACCTTCTTCATGGCTTGAGTTGATGGATATTCTCTGGGTTTCACTATCTTGCTTCGTTCTTATTTCACAAATGAATGCCTTGCGATGACTTCTCTGTGGCTGTCTATGAAGGTGTTCTGTCTTTCTTTAAGGTTGGTTGCCACAACACTAATTTTCGAGGCCTCTTCTTTTTGAAGGCATATGCTGCACCCACCAAATCTCAGGCATCTTTGTGGGTGTCCTTGTGGTTTAATGGTTAAAGTAATGGACTGTGGAATTGTAGTAAGCGAGTTTGAACTCCAGTCGCGCTATTACGTTCACTTTCGGACAAATACCCTTGGGAAAAGTATGAAACCCCTTATCCTCCCAGCTATGGGTTAAATAGTACCACGACTGTTCTTCTAGGAGAATGGCTTTGGCATTAAATAACCTATGAAGGTTGATATGCCATTAAACAAAGAAACCAAACTAAACCATCAGGTACCTTTGTCGATACTTTTAGGAGGCCTTCTTTTTGTAAGCCCTGTTGGCAGGACTTGGAATATACCAACTTCATCCTTTGCAGAAAAATAAGACCCCCCCCCCAAAGGGGTATCCTAGTTCTGACATTAAAATGCATCTGCTGTTGAGGCTCCCGTTCTGGAGTGTGAGGAGAACCCCTTCATTGCCATTACTCCCAGGTCCACTTTGACCTAGAGTGGTAGTAACTGTTAAAGTCTGATCTGTGTGTCAAAAAATTCTGTTTGAAAATTATTTGTATTAGATTGGAACACTTGAAACCATATAACTGTGTGCAAACAAATGATTATTGATGAATAAAAAGTGAAATAGAACATCATTAAAATATAGTTATGATTACATTCAAACATTCACAAATGAATCAAATTTCAACTTAAAAACCCATAAAATTTTGCCATTAAACAAATAAACAAATAGCCCATAGAATTTGGCCATTAAACAAATAACCCATAAAATTTTGCTGTTAAGCAAATAGCCCATAAAATTTTGCCATTAAACAAATAACCCATAAAATTTTGCTGTTAAACAAATAGCCCATAGAATTTTGCTATTAAACAAATAACCCATAAAATTTTGCTGTTAAACAAATAGCCCATAGAATTTTGCTATTAAACAAATTAGCCATAAAATTTTGCCATTAAACAAATAACCCATAAAATTTTGTTAAGTAAATGAACCAAACTTTCCACTCATTATTCCTCTCTAGTAAAACGTTTAAATAAGACATGAACAAAGTTTCTAAAAAAGACTCCAATGTTTTTTGTTTGTTGTTTTTTTTCCCTTAGAATATCATGTTAGACTTAAGGATTTTTTTGCTGCTAATTTTTCTATTGGAGAATCATTTGTCTGAAAGCAAATAAAAAAAAATAATGTATACATATGAGCTTTCTTGATTGAAATCAATAACTGATCGATCATTTCCAACCAATATTTTTTTTTCCAGTCTTTTGATTGGTATAAACAAGTTTGATAAAATGTTAAAATATTTTTACCTGCAGTTTGGATTGACTGTTATCATTTTCTGATTATGACATGGTCCCCGATTTGGGAAATACTCTGATTTCATTGTTTGTGACATGTAGCTTGGAATTCGACTTGTATTCTGGCGCCAAATCTAAAAGACAAAAAATTGTGAATTTATCTTATAATCTTTATATATACATGTATATATATATCTATAATTTTGCTAATTATTCACTATTTATATTAGTTTATAAGAGAACGTTGCTTATGAGTTTGTTCTCACTTTTTCAACAGTACCCCACGTATCTGGTTTTCAAGATGGCTGTATAGCTGTTGTTTTGTGGGATGCTGCTTCCAAGACTTATTCAACACCGCATGCAGCCTTCTTGTTTAGTTCCCATTCATCCTTTTCTCTATGCATTTTGTTAGTTTCCCTGTGGTGCATTCATAGAGTTATATGGACACAACAACAGCTTGGAAGAAAATCTCATTTTATTTTATTGGTTGGATTAGATTTCCATATGATCAATAACTTGTCAGTTGCATTCCATGTCTTTGCTAGGTGTATGTTGATATCACTTTCAGTAGATGAGATATTGCTGCCGAGGTATGAGAACTGGTCTTCCAATTTCTGAGGCTTGCCACTTAAAGTAGATATGCCTTCTTTTTGTTTAAAACACACATGCTCTATTTTATTTACATTCACATTGAGGCCAATGCTTTCCACTGCCCACTCTAAGCTATATAGTAGGGATTCTGTTGCTTGGGCAAGTGTATTTTTGAGGAGTGCTTTGTTATCTGCATGGCCTACGTGTCATAGTTTCTACTCGATATCATCTGCTTCTTGCCTTTCTTAATGTAAAACCATTTTCTTTTATTGGATCTATGGATGTTCAAAGGACATAGACCAGGCAGAATATAAACAAGTATGGTGTGAATGTATCTCCCAGTGACAATAAACCTGGAAATTTATTAATTAGTAACCCACTAAATGAACACAAGGAAAATGAATGCTTAAAGTATGGAAATATTTAGGGTTTGAAAACATAGATATGGATGTGAAAATTTAAAAGATCCAGACAAAGAAAATGAAAACTTTCCAAACTTACGGTCATTGATATTTTGGAATTTAATGTGTAAATATTTCTAAAAATCTTGGCCTTACTAGTGATTGTCCAGTCAACTGGGGTGTAGAATACACTGACTGCACCTCTGCAGAGGGCTAAGACCTTTCTCCCACAAGTGTCCTGGATATGACACTAAACAATCTGATGTTGAGGTTCCAGCAATGCTGGGGCTTTGGGAATACAGAGTATCCCTTCATTGCCATCACTCCCAGGTTCACTCTGGCCTGGAATGGTAGTACCTGATAGGGCCCTATTTATGGGTTAAAAAGAACTAAACTGCATACTTATGCTAAACTGAATTGTTTGAATTAGAACTGTTTGACTATACTCAATAGCTTGAAATAGAAATGTTTTTGACAATTAAACTGTGTACTTAAATTTAAACTGTGTACTCATGCTAAACTGAATTGTTTGAAATAGAACTGATTATTTGTATAAAAATGGATTTGGCATTAAAAAACATAGAAAGGTTGATATGCTATAAAACCCAAACAACAAAATATCCTTACTATCAAGGTGAAATATTTGGTTGGTTGGTTGTGTTTTATGACATATCAACCCATGTCGGTTATTTAATGCTAAATCCTGTTTATGATTTGTAAACTAATAGTTTGTAGATAACATTATTTTTACACAAACCAGAGCTCTTTTTTGCACCCAGTTATATATTTAACATATTGCTATGCAACACAAATAATTATATTTCATATCAATAATAATCCTTTGTTTGCACACTGATAAATGGTTTCAGATATAGCTATTGAACATTGCTAATTCTATTTATCAAGTATTCCATATCTAATCTGAACAATTTACACAGAGCTATATGGTTTTAAATAACTAATAATAATCTCTTGAAAAAAGATGGAACAGTTCTATTTGATCAAAAGATGAGACCCTAACAGGTACTAGTATCACTGAGGAGGACACTCAACAAGTATCCTTGGTAGGAAACTAAACTGCATCTGATGGTGAGGCTCTAATCCTGGAGTCTGGTGATTGCAGAATACCCCATCATTACAATTACTCCCAGGTCCACTCTGACCTGATGTTATAGTACCTGTTAGGGTTCCATTTGAGGATCAAATAGAATGGTTCAGTTATTTACTAAAGATTATGAGTTTTTTGAAAACATCATTCATATTAGATATGGAATACTAATGTTAGATAGCACTACTTAAATCATTTGTGTTCAAATAAATGGTTAATATTAAATAGAATTGTTTGGGTTAAATAGGAATACTTAAAACCGTATAACTTCACGCAAACAAATGATTAATATTGAACAGAATTGTTACAGTTAGACAGGAATACTTGAAACTATTTAACTATGTGTAAACAAATGAGCTCAAACAACTTGTTTGAAAATAAAGTTGCCTGTGAACTATTCATTTAGAGATATATATAAAATAAAAACAGAATTTGGTATTAAATAACCCACAATAGTTGATATGCCACAAAACACCAACCAGCCAACTTAACTATATTTTCCATTGGATTTTTTAAATTTCACATTTTTATTTGTCTGTAATTATTTGTTTGCACAGTTGTATGATATCAAGCATTCCTATCAAATACAATTAATTTGCTCACAATTATATGGTATTAAGTTTTTCAAGCAATTATTAGTTTTGAAGTAACTAATAACAGATTTTTGGTGAGTCTATGTGGCATAGTGGCTAATGTGCCGGATTGTGATATCATAGTGAATGAATCCAAGCTTCAGCTGTGCTATTACATTTCCTTTCAGACTAATACCCTTGGAAAAAGTAGAAAAACCCCTTATTGCCCTAGTTGAGGTTAAATAGTACCACTACTGTTCTTCTCCAAGACTGGTTTTAGCATTTAATAACATATGATGGTTGATATACAAACAAGTAAAGAAACCAAACAATAATAGATTTCTCTTTTCATCCAATCATATTTGGTTTAATATTTTTAAATATTCCCACCTATTACTCATAATTGGTTTATTTAAAGGCATATGAACCTCTATGAGTAATTTAAAGCTAAAATTTGATTCGTTTGTAACTGTTTTGTTAGAATCATAACTTTATATTTTCAAGGTTTTTTTTAAAAGCACACAAATTTTTGTCAGAATCATTTATTTACACATGGCTATGTAAGTAAAAGTAAGTAAAATTGGTGACCTTAGTTGAGGGTGACCTGAAGGCTCCCTTTTCAATAGCTACTACACCGAGATGTAGGGGAGGGCACTAATCCATTCCCTGGATTGCTCCACTTAACCCTTATAGTGCTGAGTGCTAAGCGAGGTGATATCAAGTACCATTTTTTGAGTCTTTGGTATGACTCGACCAGAGATTGAACCCCGGTTTCCCAGACCATTGGTGTACACACAGCTATATAGTATTAAGTATTCCTATTTAATACTAATAATTTATACAGAATTATTTGGTTTCCTATTTAATTCTAATAATTTTTTTGCTCACGGTTATATGGTGTCAGATATTTCTATCCAATACTAATAATTTTCAAATAAATCTATCTGATTTATTAATGGAACCTGAACAGGTGCTACTGCTCTGCATCAGAGTGGGCCTGGGAGTAATGGCAAAGAAGAAATACTTCATTCTTCTCTGAACTCTGTAAAAGGAGCCTCACTACTGGATGCAATTTAGTGTTTTATTCAGGACACCCCTTTTTGGGAGAGTCTTATCCCTCTGAAGAGGAGATGTTTATGATGTGAAGGTTATCGTTGTTAGAGATGAACACAATGACCCAAGTTAAAATCCTGGATGAGGCTGTTTTCATTCCACATAGTACAAATTCTCTTGAGAAAAGTATGCATCCAATTGTTCTTTCTTCATTTATGGGTAAATAGTTGGGCAGACTGGACACTTTAACCTTGCTATGGCAACTGGTTTAGGAAAATGAAAACTCTGATTTCAAACCTGTTAAATTCTGCATAAAAACTGACCTTTTGTCACTTTTCTGCTTGTGGCAGAGTGGTTGAGTAAATACACACATCTCTGTAGAAGATGTAGTCAACATATTTTAAGCTCTGACAATAAATGAAAAATACATGGGCCAAAGTGAGAGTTAATGTCAGTGACAGAACTGACAGAAACTGATTTAATGAAATAACGTTTAAACATCAAAAAGTCAAATGCAAATAAGCCCTAAATATATTAAAGTAAAACTACAGTGGGAAAAAGAGAAGAAATTATGGATGATTGGATGAAATTAATATTTAGAAATGAATCACAAATCTACATTGAACTAAGTGATGTTCATAAATTGTGGTACTGTATCAACAAAATATTAACGATGACTGCTTAGTGGAAACAAAACAAATTCACTTAGTCATTTATGATATTGAGTTGTACGTTAAGTAAAGGACCAGGAGATATGGTAATCCTTACTGCAATAATCAATACAAAAGTGTACATTTAAATTTTGGACAGTTTTCTAATTTCATCAATAGAAAATATGTTTGATGATAAGGAAATCATTTTTTAGGTTGAGAACACATTTTCTCACAGAGTGAGGAGGATCAAAGCTTTTCTTCAAAAATGGTATATCAACTCAAAGAAATAATCAGCAAACAGTCTTGACCTTAAACTAATCAAAAATTTATGGTTGAAATTTTGTTTGTATTGAATGATTTTGAATTAGGTCAGATTATTTAGTTTAATGGCATATCTATTCTTGATAGCTATTTAAAGCCAAATCTTGTTTATACACATATGTATATTATATATATGAATAGTTTCTAGGTAACTTTATTTTTGAATGAGTTAGTGTTCATTTGTTTCTACACAGTTAAATGGTTTCAAGTACTGCTATTTATTGCTTGCACACAGTTAAATAGTATCAAGTATTGATATTCAACATGGATAATTCAATTTAATACAAATCATTTGTTTTCTCATAGTTTGAATGGTTCCAAGTTCAAATCACCAATGATAATAATCCCTAACAAAAAGTTGAACATGTTTATTTGACCCATAGATGAGATCCTAACAGATACTATCACACCTGATCAGAGTGGACCTGGAAGTAATGTTAATGAAGGAGTATTCATTTCCCAAACTACAAAATTGTTTCCTCACCATTAGATTAGTCCAGTTGGCTGGTGTTGTAGAATACTTTGATTGCATTTCTGTAGAGGAATGACCTCCCCAATGAGTGTTCTAGATATGACATTAAACAATCTGATGGTGAGGTTCCAGTAATACTGGAGCTTTGAGGAATACAGAGTACCCCTTCATTGCCATTGCTCTCCACCCCACTCTAACCCAGAGTGGTAACACCTGATAAGGTCATATCTATGGGTCAAATAGAACTGTTGACATTTAAACTGTGTCATAACAAATGACTAATGCTAAGTTGAATTGTTTGAAATAGAACTGTTTGATCCTTTAACCATGTGTGTAAACAACTGACTTATGTTTAATTGAATTTTTAGTGATGCATAGCAATACTTTTACTGGGTGCATAAATTGAATTATTGGTACTATTTACCAACCCCTCCGCTTGGGCAGGATATGACACAAGGTCAATTTTTAAGCGGAGTTTAACAGGTTTGAATTCAGAGTTTTCCTTCTCCTAGACTAGTTGCCCCACCAAGGCTGAAGAACCTAGTCCGTCCTACTATTTACCCATAGCTGGAGGGAGAATAAGGGGGTTCATACCTTTCCCAAGGGTATTTGCCCGAAAGTGAATGTTATAGCGCGACTGGAGTACAAACTCGCGTACAACGATTCCGCAGTTCATCGCTTTAACCATTACACCACGAGGACACATTGAATTATTGGTAGGACATAAAAATACTTGGAAATATTTGACTGTGTGCAAATGAATGAGTAATGTTGAATAGAATAATTAGTGTTAAATAGCAATACTTGTAACCATTTTACTGTCTGCAAACAAATGATTAAATTAAATAGAATTATTAGTGTGAGAGAGCAATGATTGAAACTATTTAACAGTGTAGAAACAATAGTCTGCAAACTAATTAGTTCTAACTCATTTAAAAATAAAATTACCAATGAACTAATCTCTTAAATATCATGGATATCTATATAAATATGTGCAAACAAATGACTGATATTAAATTGTTACTGTTACATTGCGATACTAGAAATTATTTAACTGTGTGCAAACAAATGATTAATAGTAAATGGAATTATTCATATTAGATAGAAATACTTGAAACCATTTAACTATGTGTAAAAAAGAAATGAGCTTGGGCCTGTTTAAAAATGTTATCAATAAAATGTATTTACAACTCATATATATTTAATAAATATGTATAAATAGGATTTGGCATTAAATAACCAACAATGGGTGATATGCCATAAAATCAAACCAAACCAAACCAATCAACATTAGATGCAATTTAATGTCATAACTATGACACTAAATGGTTTCAAGTATTTCTGTCTAACACTAATAATTCTATTCAACATTATTCATTTGTTTGCACACAGAAGGTTTAAAATTTAATAAATCATTGAATTTGACCAATAGATAGGACCCTAACAGGTTCTATCACTTTGGGGCTGAGTGGACCTGGGAGTAATGGCAATGAAGGAGTACTTCACATTTCTCAAAGCCCCTGGACTGGATTTTCTCCATTCAGTGGTTTACTGTCATGCACAGGACACTCGTTGAAGGGATCTTATTCCTCTGCAAAAATGTAGTTGGTGTATTCTATAGTTGCAGCCAAAATGATTTTGAGAAATATATGTTATCTGTTTTGAATATGATAGCTTGGTGTCTAACTTGTGATATCACAGATCAGATTTATCAGATATGTCAAAATATTCTTATCATTAAGGGTTTTCAGACTATTGTCTTCTTCTTTATTGTTTTTTCCACAATGTTTCAGTGAATGTCCTCTGGCCTTCTTCAGGTGTTGGTCGAACTTGGGAACCTACTCAGAACTTCAAACTACGTCCTTTATTGAATCCACGGGGGTCGCCTTTTCTGATTCCATTAACCATAACCGGTACAAGTGTTAAGAATTCCTGTATTGTTACTTGCCTGCAGTCAGGATTGAACCTGCAACCTCCAGATGATTGTCTCCTTAGAAGCTTAGGGAGTCAACGCCTATAACTGTTACGCTATATGAATTTAGAGTGAATTTTTGGGACTTATAAACTTAATGTTCTTACTTGACTAGGATTACAACTATTATGTATGATTTTTTACCTGTGCTCATTTTCAGATTAGATTTTTTTTTATCTAATCTTTTTATTATCAGTTCCTATATTGTATTCATCTCTATAGTTAGTCTACTCAACAGGTCATTGTAGCCCAACATATGTGCTGATTCCTTAAGGCATCTAATCCAACAATGTTCTCTATCAATTATTTCAGCTTCATCCCATTAAAGCAGATAGTTTCCTTTTTACTTCCATATATGGTCCACCATACCTGACTTTTTAATCTCACCTCATCCTACTGCCTTCTTCTAGCCTTACTTTTAGTTGGCGGCCTTTCTCACCTGTCTCACCTTTGTATATTTTACCACAACTGCAAGGGATGGAGTAAACACAGTTCTTGATCATGTTGAATTCCATTGGTGGCTTGACTCAGAAGAGATATCTCCGGAGAGTTGAACCACTTGTGAATACTGTCCTGATGTCATATGAACTTACAACATCAAGCAAAAACCATTAGTAGCGATACTGATGCATTTCAAGAAGAAATGATTAGTTTGAGACACAACCTCCATCACAACAACTACCTAGAATGCATAAAATCGGCTCCAAGAAACCTGGATAGGAGGATAGAGGACAATGCCCAAAAACTCACCACAGTATGTCTGTCCTATGTCAAATGACTAGCCGAAAGGATCCAAAAGGTATGTCATAAAAATCTCATACAAGATCATTGTTGGAGTGGGGGTATGTGGAAACATTATTTTTTTCATATAAATTAATGGTCACCGGTTTTTTGGGGTGGGTGGGAGTTAACACTATTTCAGCTAACCATTTACCATTTTCAGGTAGTGGACTTCATTAAGTAATAATATCCTGAGAAGTGAATATCAAAGTGTGTCTCTTAGACGATGCTACCTTTGATTAATGACAATTATTACTACATTATTATGGTGTGCCAACAGCACATATTCCCTTGAAAAAAAAATTGCTGTGAGTTTGAGGGTTTAATCAGTTCAAATCATAAAAAAAAAGAAATTACTAGAAATTATTTCTCTATGAACTTGAATTGGTACACATATAGAATAATAAATCAGAAAAGGGTACTAAAACATTAATACTTGTTGATAAGTGACCCAAATACTACTTTTAAAACTTCAAATTTCTTTGTCATATTCAGTTAACATAGAAAAACTCTTGACTTAACACTATTGTAACTTATATTAACAACAGGTTCAGCTATTCAACTTAAGACTGACATTAACATGACCATTGGTCAGAGAAGTATTTACCTGAGACATGAAATGCTTACATAACAAGGCATGAGAAAATACAGCTATTCTGCACGTAATACTGTAGATCTGTTTACATAGTAGTAGTAGTAGTAGTAGTAGTAGTAGTAGTATTATGTCAGTATAATGCACCAGGTTTACTGATTATTATAGACCATAAATCAAAAGCATGAGAAAGAATTATAAACCATATAATTTGATCTATACTTTAAAGGTTAACAGTGAAGCGATAATGCAATGAATGTAATGAAAGGGGAAGGAAGAGAAATAAAAAAAAAGTTCTCTGTTATTACAGCAAGTCTCCAGTGAAGGACAATAATTATCACCACTGAACATGATTATTATAAATGATTGCTGTTTTGAAATGGAGTAAAGAACAGGATCAACAACATTGCTGGGTTTTTCAAAGAAAATTCCTCCAAATAAGTTTTGAAAAGCTGGTTATATTTAACAGAATAGGAAATTGAATGGACAAATTGGACAAAAAAATTTTAAAAACACTGAAAAAACTGTACTATTTTTTATCATTGCCATGAATTTTAAGGAAATTTCATTGACTTAGACACACATAGGAAGTGATTATTTTCCTTGATTATTGTTGTCAAAGTTCTCTTAGCTATTGTGAAAAGTCATAGTTTTTATTTTGCCTCAAACTTTAAGGAAACTTTAATGGCTTTGACACACATAGGAAATTATTATTTTCCTTGATTATTGTTGTCAAAGTTCCCCTTAGTTGTAGCAAAAAGTCAAAATTTTCTACATAGAAAATTCCCTGAAATACCAAAAAAAATGGAAGTTTCTTTGAATTTTCTCTTTCCTTGATTGGATATCCTAATTTGTGATTAGTCCTTTGCTAATGGCTTGTAAGCAGTTGTCAGAGTTTGAAAAAGGTCAAATTGTGGCATACAGTGATTGTAGACCTTGTAATATTTCAAAGATATTCATCATTTGTTAGTTTCTAGTTTTTTAATAATTTTGTAGGAAAACATCACCAAAAGAAGGTTGTGTCCACAAGAGAAAAACCACTGCATCTGATGCTAATGGATACCCAATCAAATATTAAGTGGTTATGAATTGTCTTCATTGAATTTTTATATCTGCTGTCTGATGGGATTGTTTACTTGTCTTTTGTCAAATAATGACTTTCCTTGGTTTTTATAAATTTTTGGGGGGGTGAGGGTTCCGTCTCATAAAAATTGTTACATTTAGTGTATAAAATTTATATGCAAATGTGGTAACCATTATGGGACAGAGATAGAAATAAAAATAATATTCTCGTCCCATAATAATTATCATATTTAGGGTATAAAATTAATATGCAAATGTGGTAACTATTATGGGACAGAGATAGAAATAAAAATAATATTCTCGTCCTATAATAATTATCATATTTAGGGTATAAAATTTATATACAAATGTGGTAACTATTATGGGACAGAGATAGAAATAAAAATAATATTCTCGTCCCATAATAATTATCATATTTAGGGTATAAAATTTATATGCAAATGTGGTAACTATTATGGGACAGAGATAGAAATAAAAATAATATTCTTGACCCATAATAATTATCATATTTAGGGTATAAAATTTATATGTTAATGTTGCAACTATTACAGAACAGGTGTTATTATTAATTTATATTTAGTTAATTCTCAATATCTAATAAGCTTTAATCTATTCTTACACAGGCAAAAGTATGGAGCACTGAGAATAAAAGTCATTATAATATTATCTGATCCATTAGACTAATTTGCAAACAACTAATCTATATTAGTTGTCTGAATTTTTTAGATGAAGCTTGACAATTTTTATCATTAAGGGTTTTTGGACTATTCATTTTTATTGTTATTTCCACAACGTTTCGGCCGATATGTCCTCCAGCCTTCTTCAGGTGTTTGTCAAACTCGGGAACCTATAAACACATGAAGAAGGCCAGAGGACATATTGGCCAAAATGTTGTGGAAATAACTATAAAGATAAAGACAATAGTCTGAAAACCGTTAATGATAAAAAACTAATCTACGCTGTCATCCTATTTATTAAGTTTATCATAGTACAGTTAAGGGCCACTGCTTAAATTTGCCATCAGTCTAGAATATGCCAATTGTGTCCCTTGCAGAGGAGTAAAAAGACCCTCCTTGTCCACAAAAAAGGGTATCTTGCATATGATAAAAAAAACTGTATCTTGTGGTGTGGTTTCAGTTCAGAGAATGTGCAGACACCTCTTCATTGTCATTACTCCCAGGTCCACTCTGACCCAGAGTGATAGTACCTATTAGGTTCCCATCTATGGGTCAAATAGATGGGGAGACTCCAGTAAATCTGGAGCTTTGGGGAATGCGGAGTACTCCTTCATTGCCATCACTCTCAGGTTCACTGGGGCCCAGATTGGTAGCACCTGATAGGGTCCTATCTATGGATCAAAGAGGACTGTTTGAAATTTAAACTGTATGCAAACAACTGATTGATGTTGAATTGAATTGTTAGTGATACATGGCAATTCTTAAAACTGTCTTTGTTGACTTATGCTAATTTGAAATAAAACTGTTTGATCCTTTAACTGTGTGTATCTAAAAATTGTTTACAAATCATTTATTTAATATATTTTCAAAAACAGGATTTGGCATTAAATAACCTACAATAGTTGATATGCCATAAAACCCAACCAAACCAAATCCTATATATTTGATATATATGTATAAATAGGATTTGGCATTAAATAACCTACAATGGTTGATATGTCATAAAACCCAACCAAAGCAAATCATATATATTTGATATATATGTATAAAGAGGATTTGGCATTAAATAACCTACAATAGTTGATATGCCATAAAATCCAACCAAAGCAAATCATATATATTTGATATATATGTATAAAGAGGATTTGGCATCAAATAACCTACAATAGTTGATATGCCATAAAATCCAACCAAAGCAAATCATATATATTTGATATATATGTATAAAGAGGATTTGGCATCAAATAACCTACAATAGTTGATATGCCATAAAATCCAACCTAACCAAACCAAATCATATATATTTGATATATATGTATAAAGAGGATTTGCCATTAAATAACCTACAATAGTTGATATGCCATAAAACCCAACCAAAGCAAATCATATATATTTTATATATATGTATAAAGAGGATTTGGCATTAAACAACCTACAATAGTTGATATGCCATAAAACCCAACCAAACCAAATCCTATATATTTAATATATATATATAAAGAGGATTTAGCATTAAATAACCTTCAATGGTTGATACGCCATAAAACCAACCCAAACCCTAAATCAGAGATCCCCAACTTTTTCAACCCAAAGCCCCAATTATTTTTTTAATTTCTTCAAATTTTTCAAGTGAATGATATTAGTATTAAAATCGATCATTTTGACAAACTCCTTTTGAAAAGCTATTTTGTTGTTAGATAATTTAATAGCAATATTCTGCTTTCTCTTTTCTTGCTTTTTTTTCTTTAGATTCATTTGGTGAATTTAAATCTTTAAAATGTAGTAAAAATTAATTAGATATTTAATATCATTTTGCTTTTAATACTGAAATAAAACTGAAATTTTACCTTAAATAGTAACTACAAGAATTTGCGTGGGCGTCCAGAATATTATATAACCACAGAGATTCCGACCCAAAGGCAGAAAAGGTTTCCCTGAAAATCCTTACCATCCGCCCTTATGTATGCAAGCTCAACCGTCTTTGACTCTCTCTCTCTCTCTCTCTCTCTCTCTCTCTCTCTCTCGAAATAAAAAGAAAAGAAATAAGCAGATTATATTTTTACACATCGGCATTATTGTCTTTCTCTGCTATGTCTTATTTCGTTTTATAACGGAAAAAAGAGCAAAATTTTGTTAGTACTTATCTTAATCTGTGCTAATATTTTGAAAAGAATATTGTTTAAAAAAAATAATGACAGGCTTTTAATTTCCTGTGTCAAGAGGGTTGAGATATTATATAATGAGCTATACACTTTTCAATCAATTTTAACAAATCAAGACACGAGATTGCTTTTGTGTGTCAGGTCTTAAATTTAATACAAAGATTAAGCTCAATCTTCCGATCTTAAGATACAATTTCAACAATTTTCACTATCCATTATCGTTTTATATCCTTTGAAAATAAAAAATGAGGATTCATTTTCAACCAACACCTGTACTTTTATAACTAATACCTGATTATGCTTTATTCCAAGACTCAAATATCTAAATAATGAATATTTTACAAAGATTAAAATTTACATATTTTTCATCCTTTCTTTGCCATTTCTCTAGGGATTGGGGAGAAGTTCCTTTGGCATTTCAGTTGACGTGTGAATTCGAATTTTAATTAAACTACTACGTTCGTTTTATTTTTAGAAAGAAAAAAACATTATTTTACCTTTTATAAAGTAGGGTTTGGTTTGGTTTCTTTGATTAATGGTATATCAATGGTTATTTAAAACCAAAGATATCCCTCTAGAAAAACAGTAGTGGTACTATTTAACCAATTGCTAGGAAGATAAGCGGGGTTCATATCTTTCCTAAGGGTATTTGTCCGAAAGTGAACGTAATAGCGTGAATGGAGTTCGAACTCACTCACTCCGATTCCACAGTCCAACTATTTAACAGTTACCACATGAAGAGCCCCCCACCCCTGTAAAGTGGGGTCACTTTTACATTCTAATTCAATGGAGAATGGTCACCGGTTTCTGGAACTGGTAATAAAAAACGTCCCCCACCGCCAGCAGTAAAAAAAAATTTGAAGAATTCGACCTGTCTGGTTTGGCTTGTTTTATGGCATATCAACACCTGATTGTTATTTAATGCCAAATCCAGTTTATACATATATATTAAATATATGATTTGGTTTGGTTTGGTTTTATGGCATATCAACCATTGAAGGTTATTCAATCCCAAATCCAGTTTATACATAATAATTTATAAGCGAATTTTTGAGTCAATGAATCTTGTTGATATTCTTCTCTGTTTATTTCTTGAATCTCGTGGTCACAAAACCAACTCTTCTTAAATAACATTTTAGCCTGGTCAGCCAGGTGTTGACTTGTATGAAATCTAGCAGAATTTACCCAAATTTCTATCATTCTTTTTCAGTATCTTCTTTGTATTGGATTGTTCTTATACTTTTAGCCATACAACTGTTTACCAACAAATCATTGTAGACAAATAAAACAATTACGATTTTAAAAAAACAAACAAACAAAAACAAAAAAACGATTGCACGGAACGTTGAACATATTGATATTTTTGATTATAATCGAACAAAACCAAACCGAGATTGCCCAGTTGGCGGGGGGGGCTTAAAATACACCGACTACTTCTCTGCAGAGGGGTTGTGGCGATTTAGGAATTACCAAAGAACTCCCAACCGGATGTTGACTCGTCGGCTGCCTGATACAAAATGTATAAATGCGTCGCCACGCATAAGGCTCCACGCATCCATCCGGTTAAAATCAGAAAAAAGAAAAATAATAAAATGTAAAGTAGCCAATGAGAAGCGGTCGCGCCAAAATTAGAAGGATTTTCGAGTAGCGAATTTGGAGCCGGTGAAGAGACATAAATACTCAGGTTTTCTGTGAACCGACCTCTTTTCGGGTAGTGACGTCGAACCGACAACACCGATTTTACTATCTGGTGTTTTGGACACAACGCTATGTTTTGGGACGTAGCGTTGGTTAGTCCATTCACCAAGTAAATAAAAGGAAAGTATGAAAGAAATGTTTTCATCTCTTGTCTGTTTCTATCCTTTCTTTGCATATTTCTTTTGAACCTTCTTTGGGCAAGGCATTGCACCGGCCAAGTCAACGTGGGGTAAAGCAAAAAAAACAAAATATGGAGTCAGACATCTTACGGCAACACAGCCTTGCCCTTAGCCACTGACCTTCATAAAAACCTTTTAAACCCCACAGGGTAAGACCCCCACTAACGAGTGTCCTGGATATGATATTAAACAATCTGATGGTGAGGTTCCAGTAATGCTGGGGCTTTGGGGAATGCAGAGTACCCCTTTTTTGCCATCACTCTCAGGTTCACTCTGGCCCAGAGTGATAGCACCTGATAAGGGCCCCATCTATGGGTTAAATAGAACTAAACAATGGTTCCTGCACTATACTGATTTTTGCGTTTAAACTGCGTATTTATGCTAAATTGAATTGTCTAAAATAGAACTGTTTTGACATTTAAACTGCGTACTTATGCTAAACTGAATTACTCGAAATGTAACTGTTTTGACGTCTAAACTGTGTACTTATGCTAAACTGAATTATCTGAAATAAAACTGTTTTGACATTTAACTGTGTATTGCCCAGTCGGTTGGAGCAGTAGAATACACCGACTGAACCTCTGCAGAGGGGTAAGACACCCCCTCTAATGAGTGTCCTGATATGACACTAAACAATCTGATGGTGAGGTTCCAGTAATGCTGGGGCTTTGGGAATGCGGAGCACCCCTTCATTTCTATCGCTCCCAGGTCCACTCTGGTCCGGAATGGTAACACTTGATAGGGTCCTATCTATGGGTTAAATAGAACTAAACTGCATAGTTATGCTAAACTGAATTATTTGACTAAACTGAATAGCTTGAAATAGAAATGTTTTTGACGATTGGACTGTACTTACATTTAAACTGCGTGCTTATGCTAAACTGAATTATTTGAAATGTAACTGTTTTTTGACATTGAAACTAAAATAAATGGTTTAATATAGAACTGTTTTGACATTTAACTGTGTGTAAACAAAATCTGTACTTATACTAAATTGAATTAGCTGAATTAGAACTGTTTGAATTAACTGAATAGCTTGAAATAGAAATGTTTTTTACAATTAAACTGTGTACTCATGCTAAACTGAATTGTTTGAAATGGAACTGATTATTTGTATAAGAATGGATTTGGCGTTAAATAACCTCCAAAGGTTGGTATGCTATAAAACCCAACCAACCAACCAAACCGAGAATTCTAAGATTTCGTCTTTGGATGGCTAGGAGTAATAAATGTTCAAAGAGTACACTAAAAGACGGCAGATGCCTTGTCTAAAGTTCTTACTAGCGAGCCAATACAAGATGACCATCCATTCGTTGAACTAGTCGAAAAATATTCCGATTCAAAATGCCAGCAATAGAATTTCCATTACTCACGGTTTCACTCTAACCCCGAGTGGTAGTACTTGTTAGGGTCCCATCTATGGGTCAAATCATTTGTTTAATCATTTACTATACTTGGAACTATTTAACTGTACGCAAACAAATGACTGATGTTAAATTGAATTATTAGCATTAGATAGAAATACTTGAAACCATTTAACTGTGTGCAAACAAATGAGCTCTGGTTCGTTTTAAAAAAGTTTTACCAACAAACTATTCACTTAAAAATCATATAGATGTATAGTCAAATAACCAGCAAGGGTTGATGTGCCATTAGACCAAATAGCCTAACTTCTACGCCCGAAATCTAATGGGGAAATAGAAAAGCCGTACAAATTGTTAAGAATATCCTGAAGAACAATGTAAACGTCTACCAAGGCTTGCTCGTGGTGTAATGGTTATCGTCGCAGGATATGGACACGGCGACACGAGTTCAAATCCTGGACCTGACTGATTGCATTTCACATAGCACTAATACCCTTGGGAAAGGTATGAATCCAATTATTCTCCCTCCAGCTATGGGTAAATAGTAGGGTAGACTAGGTTCTTCAGCCTTGGTGAGGCGACTAGTCTAGGAGAAGGAAAACTCTGAATTCAAACCTGTTAAACTCTGCTTAAAAATTGACCTTGTGTCATATCCTGCCCGAGCGGAGGGGTTGGGTAAATATGATCAAGGCTTATTTGCACATAAATCAACCCCGCTGAGAAACAGAGCAACCCTAAGTGAAATCTTAATAGGGACAAGGACTAAACTTCCAGCAATCCTGGAGAGCCTCCTACCCAATGAATTAACTAGGAAAGAAGAAACAGTCAGAGAGAAATACATCAATAATCACAAAACCCGTTAGAGAGTTCAGACCCTACTTGTCCGCCTAAAAAGAGACCGGGTTTATATACGAAACCAAGACAGTTTTGTTGAGATCAAGGAAAGACTAACCAATTGTGGGTCATGATAGGTTTTAACTGAAACAGGTTCTTTGATGAGGAGAAACAGACGTTACCTTGTTTATACGGGAGACAGGAAAGAAGATAATTATCTGGACACATCCCCTGAGACACACGGTCTCAGCAATGACCAATTACTTCCGACTTTTCGTACTATGACAGCAAGTCGATCAGGTCAACCATTGAAACTGAACATACGTTCAGAAACGGTTTACTGTTGCTGGAGTCCCGCAAGGACTGTTTATATTTTGCCCAGACTATGTGCATCGAATGTCTAATAAAAGAAAATGGTTTTACATTTAAAAAGAAAGGAAGCAGACGATATCCCACCAAAACTGACACGTGCAAACTTTGCAGAAAATCCAGTACTTCTCGCAAATACCCCTCCCCAAGCAGAATCCCAACTGCATAGCCTAGAGCAAGCAACAGGAGGCATTGGCCTCTACATAAACACAAAGAAGGAGCCATCTCTACTCTAAGTAGCAAACTTCTAAAATTAGTGGACCAGTTCACATACTTTAGCAGCAGCATCTCATCTACGGAAAGTGATATCAGCATACGTCTTGAGAAGGCATGGAATGCTATTGACAGGTTAGCGAATATATGTAAATCTGATCTATCCGATATAATAAAACAGGTTTCTTCGAAGTTGTGGCTGTGTCCATACTACTATATGGATGCACCACAAGGACGCTAATAACTCACATAGAGATAAGGCTAGATGGGAACTATACAAGAATGCTGCGCGCTGTCTTGAAGAAATCTTAAAGCGACAAAACAGCTGCTGTATGGCTACTTACCTCCCATCTCACAAACCATTCAAGTTAGACGAACAAGATAAACGGGGCACTAATGGAGAACCAAGACCAAACACGTAAACGGGATTTTCTCATGGCCAACCAGCGAAGACTTACATCAGCTCTGTGCAGTTAGAGAATGCTGTCTAGAGGACCTGCTTAGAGCGATGGATGATTGAGATAGAGAGAGAGAGAGTCTTGTCACCGTGACTTGATGATGGCGATGGCTAATACTTGACTTACGTTTATAAATAATTTTGTAAATGTTAAGTTTAAAATAAAGGGGATTTATAAACGTAAGAGTGGGTGTTCTAAGATCGTAATATGTGACGGAGCCTGACGTCACAGTAAAGCAGATAATAAAGAGTGATTTTCACGAGTTCTCATTGCAAGCCACACATTTCTTGCTCTGGATTCCGGTCGAATTTTCTGGAAGATTTGAATACTCGAGAATTTTCCACCAACCATTTATCAAAGGGCAAAAACCAAATGTGGCTCGTGAACCACGAATTGGCTACATATCTTGAGAGAGAGAAAGGAGGAGGAGAAAACCGTTCGTACAATTCGTATACTCACATACGTGTATATATATCTTAAGAGAAATAGGAACAGTTTGTATAATTCATGTACTCACATACATATACATATATCTTGAGAGAGAGAGAGAGGAACTGTACGTATAATTCACACACTCATATATATATATATATATATATATATATATATATATATCTTGAGAGAGAGGAACTGTATGTATAATTCACACACTCATATATATATATATATATCTTGAGAGAGAGGAACTGTACGTATAATTCACACACTCATATATATATATATATATATATATATATATAAATATATCGAGAGAGAGAGGAACTGTATGTATAATTCACACACTCATATATATATATATATATATATATCTTGAGAGAGAAGAACTGTGCGTATAATTCACACACTCATATATATATATATATATATCTTGAGAGAGAGGAACTGTATGTATAATTCACACATTCATATATATATCTATCTTGAGAAAGAGGAACTGTACGTATAATTCACACACTCATATATATATATATATCTTGAGAGAGAGGAACTGTATGTATAATTCACACACTCACATATATATATATATATATATATATATATATATCTTGAGAGAGAAGAACTGTACGTATAATTCACACACTCATATATATATATATATATATATATATATCTTGAGAGAGAGGAACTGTATGTATAATTCACACATTCATATATATATCTATCTTGAGAAAGAGGAACTGTACGTATAATTCACACACTCATATATATATATATATATATATATATATCTTGAGAGAGAGGAACTGTATGTATAATTCACACACTCACATATATATATATATATATATATATATATATATCTTGAGAGAGAAGAACTGTACGTATAATTCACACACTCATATATATATATATATATATATATATATCTTGAGAGAGAGGAACTGTATGTATAATTCACACACTCACATATATATATATATATATATATATCTTGAGAGAGAGAGAAGAACTGTATGTATAATTCACACACTCACATATATATATACATATATCTTGAGAGAGAGAAAGAGAGAGAGGAACTGTATGTATAATTCACACACTCACATACGTATACATATATCTTGAGAGAGAGACAGAGAGAGACAGAGAGAGCGGAACCTTATGTAAAATTCACGCACTCATATATGTATATATATATATCTTGAAAGAGAGAGAGAGAGCTATAGAATACACCGACTGCATCTCTGCAGAAGGGGTACGACCCATATTCGCCATCAAGTGTCCTGGATATGACGCGGATCAATCTGATGGTAAGGCTTCAGTAATGGAAGGTACGCCTTCATCGTCATCATACCCAGTTCCACCCTGAACTGGAGTTAAAGCACCTGATAGGGTCCTATCTATAGGTGAAATAGAATTGTTTGACATTTAAACTCTGTGTAAACAAATGACTTATGCTAAATTAAATTGTTTGAAAATGAACTGTTTGGTTATTTAACTGTGTGTATACAAATGACTGATATAAAATTATTGCTGTTACTTAGCAATACTTGAAACCATTTAACTGTGTGCAAACAAATGATTAAGTGTAAATAGAATTATTCGTATTTGATAGCAATACTTGAAGTCATTTAATTGTGTGAAAAAAATGAACTCAGGTTTGTTTAAAAATGTAATCAACAAAATGTGTTTACAAATCATAAACAGGATTTGGCATTAAATAACCTACAATGGTTGATATACCATAAAACCCAACCAAACCAAATGTGTGTATGTGTATATATATATATATATAGAGAGAGAGAGACATAGAACTAGTTTATCTAAGTACAGATCCTATATTAAAATGGGTTTGTGGGGATTTAGGAATTAACAGTAAAACTCCCAACCGGATATTGACTCGTCGGCTGCCAGATACAAAATGTATAAACGCGTCGCCACGCATAAGGCTCCACGCATCCATCCGGTTAAAAATCAGAAAAAAGAAAAATAATAAAAAGTAAAGTAGCCAATGGGAAGCAGTCGCGCCAAAATTAGAAGGATTTTGGAGTAACGAATTTGGAGCCGGTGGAGAGAGATAAATACCCAGGTTTTCTGTGAACCAAATCAGTGAGAACAAAAGGAGACACAAGAAAGAACGAAGACACGATAACCAGGAGAGAAATGACGTCCGCCCTCGAGTTAAGAGCCGAAACTACCTCTCTGCTAGTTCCACTACCTGACCATAAAAGAAAGAAAGAAAGAAAGAAAAGAAAAGAAAAAAGGAATAAGTACTCTTTAAAAACATTCTCTTCCTTTACCCTGTTTCTTGATATCTGACTTTCCACCACCTCGAAAATTTACTACTCACAAAGGAGAACTTTTGAACATTCAAATCCAAGTTGACGTTTTTGTTTTATAAAAATTGTTTAATTATTAGATGTTCCTTGTTTGTCTTGTGTTAAATGAAGCTTTTTTCTCATTGTATGTTGTATAGCGTGTTTGGTGGGAATTAGTTATTTTCCCTAACACTATAGATTTTATGGGCACAAGAAATGAATTACAAGACTTTGCTTTATAACAACACACAAGAACGAAAGTTTTTATTTGCAGCTTTGAGGAGGTTTGTTCTTGGCGCTGCAAAACTCGTGGTCTTTAGGCTTGTTGGTTTTGGAGACGCGATAGCTTAGCGGGATGTTGGAAATGGCAGCGTGTCGTTGGATGTGTGAGGGAAGTATTCAAGGCCACCGTGTAGTTTTGTGTGTCTGGTATTTGTGAAGAGTAGGCGTTATCTCCATTAATGTGACCAGAGGTGAAATGGGAACTTGTCGAGAGCGGAGTGGCGCTCGAATCGACATAGTAAATTTCTGTGGTGCTTGTGGAAGGCATGTTGAACGTATCTAATTCCTATTCAACTGGGATTCCTTGGTCTAAAATATTAGACGCAAAGAATCCATAAATTAGAAGGTTCCCTCGTTGAATGTCCATGTTGCTGCTGCTAGGATTCAAGCCACGGTGATATGTCCACACCGGTTGGCTTGTTTAGCTATAAGGCATCGCTAAGCAGGGGAGCGACCAGAGACACGTCCGTTCTCGTCGCCGCCTCCAGCCGAAGAGAGTGTGTTTGGCCGCTCACCCGTTTGGTAGCCGGAAATGAAGGTCCGGGCTGAATGGGATATGTCATCCTGATTGGGTGAAATTCGGTGTCGAATTAAATAGCGCGCCAAAACAAAATATGAGATTTTCCTCTTCTCTACAGTTGTAACACTCCAAACCCAACCAACAAGGCCATAGGTTATAGTAAAAAAAAAAAAAAAAATGCCGTAAATATAAAGCGGGGGATTAATATTGTAATTTATGCATGGAGGGGAAACTTGTCAAAGCTTCCTATCATAATCCGAATTAATTACTTCATCAAAGGTCGAAAATACTTAATGTTATTAGATATAAGCAAAAGAGGCTACTCGGTAGATAAGTTACAAATTAATTTTGTATTATTTATTATATATATATATATATATATATATATATATATATATATAAAGTGAATAAAACCGCTAATATCACCTCTCATAGTCCTGATGATGGTTCAGTAGAACCGAAACGCTAGTGTCGACCTCAGTAAATCTCTCCTTCATCTTGGATCGTTGTTATCAATTTTTCTACATATATATATATATATATATATATATATATACACACTATTCTTTATGGTAATTCTGTTCCTTCCGACGGTCTTTTAATCAATAACATGTAGTTTTGCTCACCCCTTCTTTAGTCAGAGTTGTCCTGAATATCCGTTTAGGTGAAAAATAGGTAGATTTTTCTGACTCTGTTGGCATTTCTATTTCGCTCTACTTTGTGTATTGAGCACTTTTACCTTTGGTTTAAGGAATTGTCTCTGTTTTTTTGTTTTTGTTTTTCTTCTCTTTTTACTAGGAAACGTTATTGGTTGATAAACATCAGTACAAAAACCTCATTAAAAATAAGATAGAATCTTTTATCTCGAATATGAGATGGAAAGTATACTTTTTTCATAAAAACAATTTTCAGACCAGATTCCAGGATTTTGAAGAGTACAATAGGTTTAGAACTAACAAACACCCTCCCCCTCATAGTAAAAAAATAGATAATTTTGAGTCTAGTTTAATTATGCTTATTACGTTTATGAGGTTTTAGCCGGAGATTTTGTTGTTATTTTTGAGCGAGGAAGAGTTGTGACGTGTTAGTGTTTAGTTACTTCCTCGCTAGGTTGTGAGAAATAAAAGGAGGATGATGAAGATAAGATGCCGATAGTCGAAATGTGTTTAGGAATAGTTTTTATTTGCAGCATGGAAAATGTAGTTTGTGTTTGTGCTGCAAGACTCGTGGTGAGTAAGATTGTGAGTAAGGAGACGAAATGGAGATATGATAGAGTGGAGAAAGGCAGCGCGTGTCGTCGGACGCGCGAGGGATTGTGTTCGCCGTAGTTTAGCGAAAGCCATGTTGCCGTTGGAGGAAATGAACTTTTGAGTCACCGTGAGTTTTGTGCGTCTGGTGGAGAGGCGTGCGTTGGTCTCCATTAAAGTGACCCAGAGGTGAATTGATAGCTCGGTGTCGCGAGCGGAATAAAAGCATCACGTTGACATAGCCAATTTTGGGGGTGACATAAAGTTGTTCCTGTGGTGGCGTATTGAATGTATCTAATCCATATTCAACTGGGATTCCTTGGTCTAAAAGTTATTAGACGCAAGGAATCCATAAATTAGATAGGTTCCCTCATGTGTTCATGCTGCTGCTGCTGCTGCTATTCAAGAGCCGTCTGCACTGGGCGGCGTTGTCCAGCCAAAGAGACTGTGTTTGGCAGCTTACCCAATTTCTGCTGCCCGGGAAAGGAGGTCCGGATGGATAGGATAGGTCATCCTGATTGGGTGAAATTATACGTCGAATTAAATTGCGCACCAAACCAGAATACGAAATTTTCTTTCCACTACAAGGTATTGTAGGGTGAACAACAACATCCAACAACAAACGAGGAATGACCTTAAGAATATTAAAGATAATTGTAAAATTTTGGTTAAGACTGATAAGGCGAGTAACTTATATAAAACGAATCCTAATAATTATAAGCAGATGTTGTATAAAGAAGTTATTAAGCTTTATAAAAAAGACCCATTTAGTTTAGAGGATGATTTGAATAAAGAAGCTGAATTATTAGCTTAAAATTGAAAGAGGGGGATAGGAAAGAGAAATTTGATATTAAAATTGTTTCATTACTCTTAAGGATAATAAAATTGATTTTCAAAATAACCCGGCATGTAGGCTAATCAATCCTTTCAAAACGCAAATGGGAAAAATTAGTAAAATTATCTTGTAAGATATATATACTATGCTTTGAACAGTTTTGAATATAAACCAATAGCTGCATCAAGTGGTTTATGGATTATGATAAAAATGATAAATCCTCCTTATTTGAATATGATATTAAGGTGTTTTACTCGTGTATTACGGAAAAAGCTATTGACGAGGCATTAAATCTGGCTAAGGAATGTATAGTGATATCAGAGGATAATATTAATATCATTAAGCATTGTGGTAAATCGATATTGTACCATAATGAGGAATTGTGGATTAAAAAGGGTGTCAGTGGTAACTTCGATAATCCCATGGGTTCACTCAACGCCCTTCATCATCCAAATTTATTGGTTACTTATTGTTATACAACCTCAATACCCCGTTATTGACACCTGCAAACATGGTCTTTACCAGGATGATGGATTGATCATTGTGGATGACTCTACGCCAAGAAAAGTTGATACGATTAGTAAACAATTATATCGGTTTAATAACTTTGAGTTCAAATTGGACATAAAAACCAATTCAAAAATTATGGATTAGGTAGACATTTCACTTAACTTGTACAATGGTACCGTGAGCCCTTTTAGAAAATACAACCAGTGCCCGTGCTACATTAATGAAGGTTCAAACCACCCCAGACAGGTTTTTAAGCGAATACCTAATGATATTGAGGATAGATTATCCATTGATTCTTCTAACATCAATATCTTCTCTCAGAACAAATACGAATACGAAGCAGCACTAAAAAGAAAAAAAAACAGTGGCTATAAGGCCAAACTTGTTTAAAAATCTAGGGATGAAGCAGCAGATTTACGTATTAGGAACAATAAAGCAAATAAAATTGTATGGTTTACGCTACAATACAATATGGCCGTTGCTAATTGTAGTAATATCAGGGACTATTTCTCTACGCGCAAGATTACAACCCCTTAGCGTAGGAATACACACACACACACACACACACACACACACACACACACACACTCTCTCCCATTCAGAATAAAGATGCCCTAACAAAAGCACGCACGTCTTATGTTGTTCTTAAGCCTACAAACATACTAACACCCACCACAACAATATATTACACTAATAAGATAGGGAAGGCATTCTTTAGACTATTAAAAGAAAACTTTCCTCTGTCGAATAGTTTATACAAAATATTAAATAGGAACACGGTTAAATTAAGTTAAAGTACTTTGCCTAATGTGGCAAGCTTAATTAATAAAAGTAACATTAAAAAACTTAGGAGTAATCAATGTACTGATCCCCACACCCAAATGCAATTGTACTAATAAAAGTAATTGCCCTCTCAAGTGATAGACAAAGCGATCAATTACATTATTATGTAATTGATCGTTTTGTCTATCACTAAAAAACCTACGCTATTGCGTTTTTATGGCGTTGTTTTGTGCTGCTTTTAGAAAAGATTCAGTTTCTCTCTTAAGGTTTCCTTTTCTTAGCCATGTCAATGTCTTCTTGTGCGAAATTTCGTTAGTTTGTCGCTTAAAATATCCGTACAGTTGTTTTTCTTCCCATTTCTGTTTCCTAGTTATTGTTGTTCTGTTGATCTTTATGTTGCCGGTGCTACAATTAGTCTTTCTTTGCACTTTTTATGTAGGCTTTGAGTCGTCCTATTGATGCATCGACGCTATCTTCAATGTTGTCGAATCCTCTTTCTCCTCTTCTTGTTTGTCTATGTCATCTCTCGGATGTAAGGCTTTATGCATCGTCATTATCTTGTCTTCTGATCTATTCCTTGAAGTTTTTTCCTCGTCCATTTCAAGAATGGTCCCGAATATTTTACTGGGGTGGGGTAAACCTAGGTCTTTATCCCTTTGATAAGCTTTCTATTATATAGTTCGGCTTTGAGTAGTTTTCTCGTTCTCCTGAGATAATCTTTTGTTATTTTTTCTTTAATTTCCACTTGTTTCCTTGTGTCTACTTCCAATGTTGTATTGTTTGTTTTGCTTGCTTTTCATTACAACATATTCCTGCGTTCTTCCTTTTTCTTGGCATTTTTGCTTGTTTTCGTAGATTTCTTATTTGTGTTTCCAGTCTAATTTTTCAATCCAAGTTTTGAATTTCTTTTCGTGTTCTTTAAGAGAACACCGATTTTATCACATACTAATTTCGCTCCTGTGTACGAGGATTTTGTAGGATGGTAGCGTGGGGGAAGTTTGTTGTTTCCTCGCTAGGTTGTGAGAAATAAAAGGAGGATGATGAAGAAGTAAGATGGCGAAGGTCGAAAGGTGTTTTTATGAATAGTTTTTTATTTGCAGCATGGAATATTTGGGTTTGCTTTTGGTGCTGCAAGACTCGTGGAGTTTAAGCTTGTTAGTATTGAGACGAAATGGCGTTATGAGATGTTGAGAAAGTTGTGATGGCAGCGTGTGTCGTCGGACGTGAGGGATTGTGTTTTTTGCATTTTTGACGAAGGACATGTTGCAGTTGTAGGAATTGAACTTTGGATGTCACCGTGAGTTTCGTGTCTGGTATTGGGGAGAGTAGGCGTTTTCTCCATGCATGTCGAGAACGGGATTACGCTCAGATCGACATAGCCAATTTTGGGGTGACATAAAGTTGTGCCTGTGCGAGGCATGTTGAATGCATCTAATTTATATTCAACTGGGAATTCTCGTAAGGAATCCATAAATTAGATGGGTTCCCTCGTGTATGTCCATGTTGCTGCTGATATTTTAAAGCCGCAGTGAGATGTCTGCACTGGGCGGCGTTGTACAGCCAAAGCATCGCTATAGAAGAACGGCCAATGGGACGTCTGCACTGGTCGGCGTTCTCCAGCCAAAGAGGATGTGTTTGGCAGCTCACCCGATTTGGTGGCCGGAAATGAAGGTCCGGGGTGAATAGGATAAGTCATCCTGATTGGGTGAAATTAAGTGTCGAATTAAATTGCGCGCCAAACCAAAATACGAAATTTTTCTCTTCTCTACACCTGTATATTTCAGTTCGTTTAATTTCGTGGTGTTGTTTGTTGAGATATGAGGTGATCATGGCTATGTTTTTTAAAAATTTTAGGCAAAAGTTATAGTGTTTTGAGATGTTGTAAGCTGATGATATTTTTCTTACTTTCCTGGTGTGTTTTGGTTTGAGTTTTTGCGGTCACATTTGTCTAGAAAGTGTTGTGCTATTCTCATATCTTTTATTCGTAAATGATGTTTTGCGTGTGTAGCTCTTTTGTTTCTATGGACCTTCTTTTACGCATGTACATATTTTTTTGTGTTTTCTTTAGATCTTACTGTTATATACAAGCGTGTAGTCGCAAGAAAAATAAAACTGACAAGAAGATCTAGTTTATTTGTTTATTGAATAAATAAAATAAACAAGCGGATGAAATATCTGGCCGGCTGACCGGGGGGGTATCTATTCGGTGACGAGCGGTTGCTTTGATCTTTCAACTGCTTGTGTGACCTCTGCTTGGCTTATTTATATGTTCCCGACTTTAAACACCGGCTCCAGAAAATACTATTTGTGGAAAAAAAATGATTGGTTGAAAAATAGACCTTTTTTATAACTGAAAATTTTCTGGGGATTTTGGATAGACTATGCGCGGAGTCTATGCACAGAAGCCATGATTTTCTCAGTTTGACACTGACCGTTGTTGGGTCAACATCCAGTAGCTGTTATTTTCTTCTGCAGTGTCTATGTCTGTGAGCTTTTGTTTTGTGTGTTTTAGTAGTTGGGTGTGTGAAGAGTTAAGTGGGTGAATCAGAAGAGATTTGATGTATTTTACTATAACATTACAACGGCTTCGTATACAAAGTTTGTTTGTAGGCAATTTTTATTTAGGAGGCATTTGTATTTTATTTTGCAATTACAGATGGGATTTTTTGTTATTTTCTTTTTGTTCCTTCTTATTATTTGTAGTTTTAATGTATTCCTATTGAATATTTTCTGTAATTTGTTTGAGGTAGGGGAATGATTGTTTATTAGTTCTATAAATATTTTTCCTTCGTTTGTTTTTTACATTTTTATTGTATAGTGGATTGAATCGAATATTTCTATTTTGTTCTGCTAAGGATATATGCTAGTTTGTCAATTCACTGTTTCTTTAGTGCTGCTTTGCAGTCTTTAACTGAAGGTTTTGTTTAATGAGTTGTCAGATAATTTTTTACTGTTTGTAGGATCTTTTACTTATTATGGTGGGGGGGGAGTAGATGTATATGTAAAGTAAAGTGTCGATTTGTTTTATAAATGGTTAAAGAAAGTCAGGTTAGATTGGGGAACAATATTTCTTTATATGGGGAGGAGGCTCCTTTAAAACTGAAAGAGCTTCTTTTTCTATGGAGAAAACAGCGAGTCCTAGGTTTTGTTGAGCAAGGCAGGTACCCAATGCTATAAAGACAGACGTGAAAAAACGAAAAAACTGGACCATCTGGAAAGCCAGGGAATTTTCAAAAGAGTGGAGTATTCTCGGTGCCGGTGGTTAAGAATGACAATAGAGATATCCGGATATGTGGTAATTACAAGCAAACAGGTAAATGCCGCGGCACCTTTTGATAGTTACCCCATACCGCGAACGGACAACTTATTTGATACACTAAGAGGCGGTCAGAAGTTCAGCAAGCTAGACTTAAGCCATACCTATCAGCAATTAGAGTTGGATGAGGAAACACAGGAGTTGTTGACGATAAACACCCATCGTGGATGGGTTTGTTGGGGCAAGAGCCTCTCACACTTTCTGGTTGTCAAGGCCGGAATTGAGAGAGAGAGAGAGAGAGAGTTCGACTTTCGTTATGCCATTTTACTTTGGTCATGCCACCTAGCGGATATCTAAAGTACTGAGATGCAAAGGATGTAACCTCTACATGTATATTTACCAAACGCCTTCACCACTCGGAGGGTGTGATATATATTGTGTTTAGTTATGTTCATGAAGCGAAGTCAGAATGCTAAACGTTCATTCAGTTGGTGGCAGTTGGGTTCGCAATGGAGATCTCAATCGCAGTTGTAATTCTACCGTTCACGCTCCCCGAAGCCGAGAAAAGATCTCAATCTCAACGTTCACTCGCCTTGTTTAAATGAGCCTGTTCAATAAATAAGGTAGTTTCGTGCTACACGCGTGGGGCTCTCGGCAAAATGATGATTTGACAAGCGAGACAGTGTATACGTTTTGCATTAGGTAAGTTACTGTAACATTCATTACCATACAATGTTAGTTTTTAAGTGAAGTAGGTGATTGGTTTCGCTAATGGTTCAGGAGACAGGGGTTCAATCCCAAATCGAGTCATACTAAAGACTCAAGAAATGGTACATGATGCCGCCTTGCTTAACACAGCATTATAAGGTAAGGATCAAGGGTAAAGTGGAGCAATCCAGGGAATTGAGTAGCGCCTTCCCCTACACCTCGGTGTAGTAGCTATTGAAAAGGGAGTCTTCGGGTCACCATCGACTAAGGTTGCTAATCTTACTTTTACTTAAGTGGAGTTTTTTTTTTAAACTGTTGCCTTGACAAATCTTAAAGTCCAATCTGTCCTAGTATTTACCCATAACATTTGGAGGGGAAAAGTGATTCATGCCTTTCACAAAAGCATTAACTCAAATTGAAATATGTTGATGCATAAAATATCATTAAAAAATTCAAATCTGTATACAGATATGAAGATAGATTTTTAAAAATTACCTCATTTTTAAGAATTAAAAAGTATGCAAACTTTGATAAATAACATACGAGGATCATTAAATAAGTTTTCAGACTTTTTTCATGTGAGCACTTTTATTGATAATACACACATGTAACTCTAGTACCCTTCAAAGTAATCTCCTCCGGCTGCAATGCCCTTGTTCTACCGTTCCAACAACTTCTGGAAGGCCCCATGCAAGTCCTCTTGTGTGAGCATGTCAATGACCTTCGTCACAGCCTCTTTCATATCCTCAATTGTCTCATAACAACAGCCTCTGAGTTTAGGGAATAACTAAAAGTCACAGGGAGCAAGGTCTGGACTATAGGGAGGCTGAGGAACTGTCTTGATTCCCATCTTGGTCAAATAGTCTGTGACAAGGATGGAGTTGTGGACTGGTGCATTGTTCTGCTGGAAATGCCACTGGCCCGATTTGAAGAGTGCTGGCCTCTTCCCAAGGAATCTCTTCCTGAACTCCCTTAAAACCTCAACATAGCAACCCTAACCCTAACCCTCTGGCCAATCAACTCTGGTATATTGACTTCCTTACTCCCCCCACACCTCTCATCATCCCTCACAGACTCCCTGCCTTCCTTGAATCTCTTATGCCACTCAAAAACTGATGCTCAATTTATGAAAGATGCTCCAAAACCAGTCTGAAGCATTCCATACATTTCTGTGGCATTTTTTCCAAGTTTAAAACAGAATTTTATTGCATATCGTTCTTCTAAAGTGTCCTCACATCCAGATTGCATTATTGAAATTCACCAACTGTGACAATCAAGCTTTAGTAGGGTGTATTCCAGTTCTTGGTGTAGCTGTTTATTTTAACCTGAAATCATAAAAATTGGTCAGTCATCTCATAAGATGTATAGCAATAAAATACTGAATTTTCAAGAGTCTACGACAATTTTAAATGCCCGTACAAAATAAGTGTGGAAACTTATTGAAGGCACCATGTATATTTATATGAAAGAAAAGATACGCATATTTACAGATATTTCCCTATCCAAGTGATCTGCATTCCTACTTGCCCCCTGCTTTTAACTACCCCCTTTCCCCTTCCATCCTGTTGACATTATTTCCCATGTCACACCCATGAAGATAGATGTTCTGCAGGTATGCAGCCATTGTTGACAGCCAAGCAAAAATATTGATTATTGATGAGCTGCAGGTGGTTGTCTTCATTTACAGAGGTGGTTAAATGGGTGTTAGGAAAATAAAACAAAAAATACTTGGCTGTTGATGAATTGAGAAAAAGAAAACAGGATTTACAATAATATTGGGGGAAAAGGTTTATATGACAAAATAACTGCATCCATCCTGTATAAAAATCTATCTTATAATCAACTGCCTGTTATTATTGCCCCTTGCTTGATTATAGTTGAATTAAAAATATAAATCTATCTCTTGTCTATTTTTTGTTGGGGCTTAGATTATGTTGACTGTATCATCTACAGAGGGGTAAGACTCCCCCCCAACTAAATGGGAGTATTCTTTTATTACCATTACTTTCAGGCCCACTTGGATCACGAGTGGTAATACGTGTTATTGTCATATCTATCAGTCAAATAGATCCGGTTAAAAATAATTTGTATTAGATAGGAATACTTGAGACCATGTATGTTGTTTGTATTTAAAATTGTTACTGGAAGCTCTAATTGTTTACTAAAAATTATTATTAGTTATTTTAAATGAGATAACTGTGTGCAAACAAATGACTCTTATATAGAAACAATCACTTGAAACCATATTCTGATTTGTATTATATAGGATTGATTGACTGATTGGGTTTTATGGGATATCAACCTTTGTAGGTTATTTAATACTAAATCCATTTCTATACAAATTATCAGCTCTATTTCAAACAATTCAGTTTAGCATGAGTACACAGTTTAATTGTCAAAACAGTTCTAACTCAGCTAATTCAGTTTAGTATAAGTACAGATTTTGTTTACACACAGTTAAATGTCAAAGCAGTTCTATATTAAACAATTCAATTTAATGTAAATAGAGTTTCAATGTCAAAAACAGTCTATTTCAAACAATTCAGTTTAGCATAAGCGCACAGTTTAAATATAAGTAAGTTAGCGACCATAGTCGAGGGTGACCCGAAGGCTCCCTTTTCGATAGCTACTACACCAAGGTGTAGGAGAGGGCGCTACTCCATTCCCAGGATTGCTCCACTTTACCCTTGAACCGTACCTTATAATGCTGAGTGTTAAGCAAGGTGGTATCAAGTTCCATTTTTAAAGTCTTTGGTATGACTCGACCTGGGATTGAACCCAGGTCTCCCGGGCCATTGGCGAACACTCTAACCGCTGGACCAATAATTGTCAAAAACATTTCTATTTCAAGCTATTCAGTTTAGTCAAACAGTTCTAATTCAACCAATTCAGTTTATTATAAGTATAGTTTTTGTTTCCATACAGTTGTATTATATAGGAATACTTGAAACCATACAACTGTGTGCAAATTATTTGGTTTGTTTTGATTTTGTTGTTTTAATGGCATATCAACCTTCATAGGTTATTTAATGCCAAATCTATCCTTCTTGAAGGACCGTAGTGATACTCCCATTGATGGGAGGATAAGTGGGTTCAGATCTTTCCCAAGGGTATTTGTCCGAAAGTGAACATGTTAATGCGACTGGAGTTCAAACTCATTTACTACAATTCCGTAGTTCAGCGCTTTAACCATTACATCACAAGAAAACCCCCCGGGTGCAAATTATTTGTATTAGATAGGAATACTAGACATCATATAACTGTGCAAAAACTCTTAAGTAACAACTACACAAAAAATGTAAATGAGCAATGAACATGATTCCCTAACCTCTGTTGGGGCTATACAATACACCGATTGCACCCCACCACCACCACCACCACTACTACCAGTGTCCTGGATATGACACTAAACAATCTGATGGTGAGGTTCCAGTGATGCTGGACCTTTGGGAAATGTGGAGTACTCTTTCATTGCCATCGCTCCCAGTTCCACTCAGGCCTGGAGTGGTAGTACCTAATAGGATCCTATCTATAGGTTAAATAGAACTAATCTATATACTTATGCTAAACTGAATTGTTTAATATAGAACTGTTTTCACATTGAACTGTGTATAAACAAAATTATGATTATACTAAACTGAATTGGTTGAATTAGAACTGTTTGAATAAACTGAATAGCTTGAACTAGAAATTTTTTTGACAATTAAACTGTGTACTCATGCTAAACTGAATTGTTTGAAATAGAACTGATTATTTATATAAAAATAGGTTTGGAATTAAATAACCTACAAAGGTTGATATGCCATAAAACCCAACCAACCAACCTAACTCCTTAGCATAAAATAACCCTTGATGGGTTGACATGCCATTAAAATCAGTCAATCAACCACTTGAACAATTTGTTTTGGATATATCATTTTGTTTTGACAAAATCTATATTAAACTGATTTTTTGTTTTGTTTAATATATATAATGTTATGCGTGTTTATTTAAGATGTTACCCAAAATTTAAAAGAATGCAAATCAAATAGTATTTGGTTGTTCAGAAAATAACGTCTAATTTTAGAATAAACTTTTATTTCTGAATTACTGACTTTAAAACAATGTTTTAATCAGTCAAAATATGATTGCTGAAGTCTCTCTATATATTTCTGCCATTGATTAACCAGGTTACTTATGCCTGTATAATCATAAGCCAAAAGTTTTGATGCAATGAAATCTTGAAATACAGTTTCTATTTCTCCTTTGGAATGGTTTGTGGCATAAAGATGTGTCCAGATGTTTGAAAAAACGGTAGTCAATGGTTGAGAGATCAGGAGAATATGGTGGATGTGGAAAAGTCTCATATCCCAAGTCAGTGAGTTTCTACAATGTCATGCTAGCAACATGTGGTTGAATATTGTCATGTGGCAAAATTATGACCAAGCTTGAACTCAGGCCCAAAACATAAAACAAATCACTTCTTTTTTCATGTTCATGATTAAAAGACATATAACCTTCAAAATCAAATTCTGAAAGTGATAGAAAATTAACAAAGAGGACACTTTGATTATCAAGAATTTGAAGTTTTTTATAGCACTACGATTAAAATAATATGTTAGAATAGAATTTAAACAATTTGTACCAAATTCAGACAGTATTTTTAAACAACCTAATAGTACAGATTTTTACCACACTTTTAGTAAATCTGTACATAAACAGTGGAGACAATTTTAAAGGATATTGTGGAGATTATATGTTAGGGTGAGTGAAGTTTCCTTACTCCAAATATTTGAGTATGTCTTTCAATTATATAAATAAATTAAGCATGTACCATGAATAATGAACAGAGTAGGGAAGTTACACAAGCTTTTTATAAAACAAAAGCACAATTTCTTTTGTCTTTATGCTCCATATCAAATGTGCCATGGAGCAGAATTCATGACACATAGATTAGATATTTGGTCTGATTATATTATCATCATCATCATCATGGTGAACTGACAGTACAGATTACTTTGACTCTTTTTCACCATCTATACCTACTGGCAAGTTGTCTAGGTGGCAGTCAGTGTCCACACAGACCTGATTAATGGTTGGTTGGTTGGGTTTTATGGCATATGAATCCTAGTTGGTTATTTAATGCTCAATCCAATTAACACATATATGTATTGCATATATGTGATTTGTAAATAAATAGTTTGTTGGTAACTGTTTTTAAACAAGCCAGCGCTCATTTGTTTGCCCACAGTTAAATGGTTATAAGTATTGCTATTTAACACAAACAATTCAATTTAATATCAGTGATTTATTTGCATACAGTTTTTTCAAAATTGTTTGTATTAGATAGGTATACTTAGTATTTAGCTGCATAAAAAAAAAACTCTAAAGAAACAACACAAAAATGTAAATAAAATATAAATGTACAATGAATGCAATTCCCTAACCTCTAGGCATATAATATCCCTAGACAGGTGGACAAGTCATTAAATTCAAGCAATCATTTATAATTCAAAATTATTCTTTTTCTTTTCTGTTAGGTTTCACACAAGGCATAAAATGATTAATAAATAATTTATTGTTCTTATTAGCTTGCAAAGTACCCATAAAAAATAATGGCATTATGTATGGATCAGTATTTCTGCCTAAGATTTGTATCTCTGTCATGGTTTAAAGTGTCACTTGATGACCTTCTGTTAAAGATCAGAGTAGTACCTGTGTGCTGCACCTAACTTAATATTTCCTCAAAAATTTTGCCAAGTCTTTTAAGCAACACGGAATACTGACAATTGATAGGACACCTTGCGGCCAACCTCCAAGTCAGAAGTTCAAATCAAGGAAGGATTCATGTGTTAATTTTTGTTTTAGTGTGACAAGTTACAGACAGAAACAAAGAAACATTCACACTTTATTCTTACAAATGGAATTTCAAAGTTTAATTAAAAAAAATATCACCTAAGATTGAAGAGCAATGATGTTTTTGTGCTTTTTTCATGAGTATATCTGTATAACCGGCTCATTGGCCCAGTGTATACAGTGTTCGCCAATGGTCTTGGAGACCTGAGTTCAATCCCAATGGTACTTGATACCTCCTTGCTTAACACTCAGCAATATTAGATACGTATCAAGAGTAAAGTGGAGCAATCCAGGAAAGGAGTAGCGCCCTCCCCTACACCTCAGTGTAGTAGCTATTGAAAAGGGAGCCTTCTGGTCACCAACTTTACTACTTATATGTATGTATAAGTATGTGTGTGTGTATATATATATATATATATGTAGTATTGTACCCCCCCCCCCCGTGTCTATTCTGTTTTATTTATCCATTGGATCTGAAGAAGTCCTGTTATATTTTTCTTCGTGTTTTTGGTTTACCCGAGAAACGCAAAACAGGATGGAAATAAATTTATAATCCTAAAATAACCGGTCTTTGGTTTTTTCTTTAAAGAATATATATATATATATATATATGTATGAGGGTTGTTAAGTTCTCATGGTCACCAAGAAAGAAGAGCTGCTGCTGAATATTTTCATTGTGGCAACGCACTACTACTTCATATAAAACTGGAAAAACTAATCCAGATTTATGTCTTAATTTTTGTGCTGGTGAGGTCTATACAAAGGTAAGAGGTGTATGACAAATCTGAAATCTGGGTGAAGCTTAGAATATTTACAATGACCCCGTATAAATGTATACATAAATATATATCCAAATAATATATACAATATTACAAAATTTACATATTGTCCAAATTTATAAATTACAGGAGCCATAGTTAATAAAAAAAAAACCCATTAAAATCTTAGCAATCATAGCCAGTCATATAATATGGCTTGTGTCCTTTATTAGCCTATTTAATTCCTGTAGCCAGGGGTTCTAGTAGCCTGATGATTTAACATTGAAGGTAGATCATAGTACCTTTAAGGAGAGTAGAGGCTACTCAAGTGAGACTGGTTGAACCTGAGGGCTAATGTCTATTCAGTTCCTCTACTTTACCCACAAAATGAGTATGTAGAGCTCTTTACTCTTATCTACACTTTTGTGGGTTAAGAGGTGGTGAAAATTTTACCCTCACCTTTTTTATTTGTTTTTTTTTTTTTTCTTAGGTGAATTATTTCTTCACTTGAATATTTTATGGCATACTTTATAGAGGTTTGCTAGAACAGAAAGTCACCTGTGTGGAGCACTTGGTGAGGATCAAACTCACTGCTGTTTTAATGATCTGTAAGATTAGCTTGCTATGATGTAAAGCCCTGTTGTTTACCAACTTGGACTGGTTGAAGGCTTTGATTTTTGAGCATCTTGTGGAGATTGAACTCTAAAAAACAGAAATAATGATCAGCCAAATAGTTTTTGTATTTTTCTACTCAAGAGGAAAAAATTTGAAACGTTGTATTTTATGTTAAAAAAATTGTTTTAATCAACATATTTTTGTTGTTATATTGTTTTTATATTTGTCTCACATTTATGACTAATTGGTAACTTATGATTGATTGGTAATTTATGACTAATTGATAAAACAATGGAATCTAGTTATTTGGATAGTCCATTATTTATGCGGAAGCCCCTGTGGTGTAATCACTAAAGTAAGCAAGTTCAAACTCCAGTCATGCTATTACATTCACTTTCAGACTAATACCCCTTTGGAAAGGCATGAACCTCCTTATCCCTCTATGTTAGACTGTAACATCATAGTAAGTGAATTCAAACTCCAGTCATGCTATTACATTAACTTTCAGACTAACGCCCTTTGGAAAGGTATTGAACCCACTGATTCCCTTAGCTATGGGTTAAATAGTTTCACTTCTACAAGGATGGCTTTGACATTAAATAATCCATGAAAGTTGATATGCCATTAAAAAAAAGAAATCAAACTATAATTTCATTATGTGAAAGAATAAGCTATAATTACAATTCAAAAAACATTTACTGATTATCAAGAGGAAATAAAAAGTTTAAGAGACAACCTCCATCACAACAACTACCTGGAGAGCATAACATCGGCTGCAAGAAATCTAGATTGAACTAGAGAATGCAAAAACCCACCACAGTCCATCTACCCTATGTCAAAGGTCTATCTGAAAAATTTGAAAGATATGCAGTCCATATGATATCAAGACAATATTCACCAGCAGCATGACTCTTCAAAAATATCTCTACTGACTCAAGCTTCCAATAGAATACAATATGACCAAGAACTACATCTACTCCATCCCATGCAATTGTGGGAGAGTATGATGACAGCGATTCTGGCAAATACACCCAACCAAGCCGAAACACTAGTGCATAGTTTGGAACACTGCTGGAGAAGCAGGGACGAACTCATAAGTGATGTACTCCAATGGACCCCCACATATGGCCGAGCAAAAGCAGGACAACCAGCTTGAACATACATACAGCAGTTTTGTGAGAATACAGGATGTAGCCCTAAAGACCTGCCAGAGGTGATGAACGGTAGGGAGAAGTGGCAGGAGAGGGTCAGGGATATCCGTGCTGGTGGCACGACATGGTGATGATGATATAAAGGCAAGACATGCCACCCAGTAAAAGTAAGGCTAGAGGAACACCAAAAAGCAGTATGTCAGGGAGAAATTGAAAAGTCAGGTATGGTTGACCATATATGAAAGGAAAAAGGACACCATCTGCTCTTGTGGGATCAAGCTAAAATAATTGACTGAGAAGAATCAGTGCAAATGTTAGGCTACCATGACTTGTTGAGTAGACCAAGAATAGAGAGGAATACAATTTGGGAACCATTAATAAAAAAGGTTCAATAAAAAATAAAAACAAACATCTGATATGATAGTCAAGAAGAACTTCCCCTGAGATGATGGAGACATTTGGTTTATAAGTCCCAAAAATTTACTCTGAGTTGTTCGGCAAGGACACGTGGTACAGTCGGTAAGTCATTTGGTTGGAAGGAGCTTCTGAGTAAAATCATCTGAAAGTTGCAGGTTCAATTCCAACAACAGGTTAGAATAACAAAGAATACTTATTATAACTTAACTCTTGTCTCCAGTTATGGTTAACAGAATTGGAACAGTCTACCCTTGTGGTTCAAATAAAGGGCTCAGTTTGAAGTTCTGTGTGGACTCCAGAGCTCAACATGAAACACCTGAAGAAGGCCAAAGGATCTATCGGCCGAAACATTGTGATTATAACAATAAAGATGAAGTCAATGGTCCAAATATTCTAACTAATAATAATTATCAAACTTCACCTCTGAAATTTAGACAAATAATTTTCAGATTAGAATGTTTAAAGAAGGAAAAAAGAAAAATTATTATTGCAATATTTTTATCTCTTTACATCAGATCTCTCTTAAAACGTTAAAATGTTTTTCATTACATTTTTTAAAGATCTTCAAGAATGTCTTTGCCTTTCTAACTGTATCCCCCCTGCTAAGAGATACCCCTCCCCAAGAAAAAGGGTCGTCCTGTGTATGACACTGAATTGGATCTGATGGTGAGGCTCTAGTTTGAGAGCACTTGGGATTTTACTGTACTTCTTCATTGCCATTACTCTCTGATCCACATGAACCCAGAGTGATGGCGAGGTTCCAGTGATGCTGGAGCTTTGGGGGATGCAGAGCACCCCTTCATTGCCTTGCTCCCAGGTCCACTCACGTCCAGAATGGTAGCACCTGATAGAGCCCTATCTATGGGTTAAATAGAACTAACTGCATACTTATGCTAAACTGAATAGTTTGAATTAGAACTATTTTACTAAACTGAATTGCTTAAATAGAAATGTTTTTGACAATTAAACTGTACTTACATTTAAACAGTGTGCTTATGCTAAACTGAATTGTTTGATATGGAATTGTTTTTGATATTGAAACTGTACTTACACTAAATTGAATTGTTTAATATAGAACTGTTTTGTCATTTAACTGTGTGTAAACAAAATTTGTACTTATACTAAACTGAATTAGCTGAATTAGAACTGTTTTTGACAATTAAACTGTGTACTCATGCTAAACTGAATTGTTTGAAATAGAGCTGACAATTTGCACAAAAATGGATTCGGCGTTAAATAACCTAGAAATGTTGATATGCCATAAAACCCAACCAACCAATCCAGAGTGATAGCCTCTCTTAGGGTCCCATCTGTGAGTAAAACAGATTTGTTTTAAAATTATTTATTTCATAGGACTGTGTTTAAATTTTTAAAAATCTTAAGAACTATACAAAAATTTTGACTATGAACATACAATGAATCTGATTCCCTAACCTCTCAGCATGAAATAGCTCTAGATTGTTTGACATGCCATTAAAATCAATCAGTCAATAATACCTCTCAGCTCAAAAGAATAGAAAAGAAAAAAACACAAAATAGAGTTAAAAGGATACTTAACTTTCTTTTAGTGGGTGGGGCTTCAATCAATCAATTATTTTTTTTGGTTTTTCAACAAATATTTATTTTTTACAAAATCATTTAATTTTTTTACAAATTTTTTTAAGATGTAATTAAGATTTTTCTAATTTCTTTTATTATGTAATTAAAATTTTTCTAAACTTTCATTAAAATCTATCCAAGAGAATAATGCCCTCAAGTTAGGAAAATCAAATAAACCAATTAGAGATGATAGATGCTACTTGGTATAAAAGAAAATCCTGTTAGATAAAGGAGTTGTCTAACCACTTTACCTCTATTAGTGCTTATGAGCGTATGCATGTTTGGAAAGATGAATCTGTGTGTGAACTGCACGTTTGTGCTTGTCCAAAATAAAGTGAAAAAGAGAACCAGGGTGTTGACAGCTTTTTTTTTTTTATCACCAATGAACATCTTTTAATTAACTTCTTTACAAGTCTCAGGTCTTTTTCATCACTCTTTTTCTTATCAAATCAGTCCCATAATAGTTGTTTTATTCAGTGTATGAAATTCATATGCAAATGTCTCGACTATTATGAAACATAGCTATCAACTAATGAAACAGTGTCAGTCAATGAATATTAACACTTATAAACAAATTCTAGAGATTTTTGATTATTTAAATTCTAAAAATTATTTTCATATATTTAAATAATGTTAAACTAAAAGTTGTGCAGTTGCACAAAGTGAGGACACTAAAAGAGAAAATCTGCACTGCCAGTAGTGCTTAGAAAATACACTGACTGTATCCCTTGCAGAGGAGTAGGACTCCCCAAGAAGGGGTGTCCTGGTGTGACACTGGGTATGACACTAAACTGCATATTGATGGTTAGGCTCCAGTTCTGGAAATATGAAGACTGTGGAGTACTTTTTCATTGTCATTATTTCCAGGTCCACTCTAACCTAGAGTGGTTGTAACCATTCGGATTTCATCTTTGGGTCAAATAAATCTGTTTAAAAATCATGCATGTTCAATAAGATTGTGAACCAAAAAAACTCTAAATAAAAAAACTACACAAAATGTAAATATGAACATACAACGAATGTATTTCCCAAACCATTAGGCATAAAATAACCCCAGGAGGTTTTCAATCAGTTAATTCTATAAAAGAGGAATTAATTTACATAAACTATTATCACGTTCTAAGTGAGTAAAAAATCATTTTTAACAGTTTAGTTTGTCTGGTTAATTCATTCAGTATATTTTTTTGTATTTTATATATATATGGAAGTAAAGAGGGGAAATGAATCCCACAATTGAGAGAAAATTGGAAAATAAAGTAATCCAAACAGAAGAATTTAATGGAAAAGTCCACGTTATAATGTTTCAGTTCTAATGAACCATCATCAGGGCTTAGATGGATGGCATTGAATGACGTTAAATTACCAATGGATTTTTCCTTTCCTTTTTCTTTTAATCCATTATTTCACTTGATAAATCCGTTTGTTCTACATGATTATCTTAACCAGTCTTGTGACATATTTTTAAAAACAAACACAGGTTACCTCTTTTCTTTTCGTTTTGTATTTCATTTTATTAAAAATCCATCAGTGATTTAACATCATTTATGATAGTTCATTAGAACTGAATCATGATAACATTGACTTTCTTTTACATTAAAGTCTTCTCTTTAGATTACCTTGTTTTTCAATTTCTCTCTCTTTCTTATATATTTATATATATTAGTAGTAATCAATACATAAAAAAGTGCTGGATTAAAAGGCAAACGTATTCACCTTAAAATTATTGTTGTTTTGGCTCCCATGTAAGTAATGCTACAATCCTTTTGTAGCATTACTTATATGAAACTTTAAATAACAAACCTTTTAAAGGTAAACATTCTTGTCTTAGATTTTAATTCATCTCTGTCCTTAGGATATTGAGCACTTTTTATCTCATTAGTGACTACAATTAAGGAGGTGATTCAAACTTTAATTCTAAACCATTTTTGTCTTTCCAGTGCAAAATTTTAAAATAAGTGAATATCTAAAAATAATGATAATGAATTTTATTTTCACTTATTTTTAAATAATTTTTTTCTTTTTAAATCAAACAAATCAGTAATTGAACAGGTTCACATTGTAACAGCAATAGATCTTGTTATTGATTCTTCTGTTTAGGAAGGTGTAAAAAAAATGAGCATTTTTTTTTGTTATATCAAGAATTTTGATGATGAAGTTAAGATTTTGTTCAAAATGAACACAGACTCTCATAAAATTATTATCCAATGATAAATTGGATGGAAATTTTTATATTCTCTAAGTTAGAGTATTTTAAAGGTTTGGTTCTAATAAAAAATCTCATTAGTTTTCTTGGGTTTTGGTTCGGTCAGAAATTGTTCCTTGTTACTGGTACCATGTAATCTAGCATAACCTGCTATTTATTACATGGAGAGGAGACAAACACTGCCAAGTAACTCACCAATTACTCTGAAGGATACTAACTTGAAAACCTGTAAAAGTTTGTGGTGATTACTAAATAAGAATTTTAGTAATATCCAGAGTATTTCATGTTTATATATTAAAAAAAATGAACAAAGATAACATTTCTATACCGTATCACCTATTTATAATTTGTTATAAAAATTTAATTTTTTAAACCAAAGAAACCAGGACTTTATTATTTCTTGTGTAATATTATAGGATGAAAACGAATATTATTAGGTGTTATTTATTACCAAATTCAACAACATTGAAATTCTAAAAATAAAAATATGACTATACAGTTGTCCAAAAATAAGTACACCCTTTATATAGATTCAGGTAATTATTTTTTTAGTTACAGAGGTGTTGTCATTTTATTTTTGGTTAGTTGATTCATTTTAATGACATGTCAACCTGTCTGGGGTTGTTTTATGCCTAGAGGTTAGGAAATTGCATTTGTTATACATTTACATTTTTTGAGTAGTTGTTTCTTAGAACTTTTTTTTGTACAAGGTCTTATCTAGTATGAATGATTTGTAAATTGATCCGTTTAACCTACAGAGGGGACCCCAATAGGCACTACCACTCCAGGTCAGATTGAGCCGGGTGGGGGGAGAAATAATATCAATTAAAGACTACTCCACATTCCACACCAAAGCCTCAGAACTGGCACCTCATTTCCAAAAAACAGTTTTGTGTCATTACCCTCTTTTTAGTATGAGTTTGTGTGGGGGGGTCATATTGTAGACCCTCCCCCACCACTTTTAGAGTGAATCTTACTCCACTGCTTGGTATACAGTGAACATATTCTAAACTTTCCCAACAGAGCAGTTTATTTTTTCGCAACAGTTGTAATAATGTGTTGACAGAGAAAGTGAACAGGTTTGTTTAGTTTGGTTTTGTGGCATATGAACCCTTGGCGGTTATTTAATGCCAAATCCTCTTTATACATATATATTAAATATATGTGATTTGGTTTGATGGCATATCAACCCTTGGAGCTTATTTAATGCCAAATCCTCTTTATACATATATATTAAATATATATGATTTGGTTTGGTTGGGTTTTATAGCATATCAACCCTTGGAGGTTATTTAATGCCAAATCCTCTTTATACTTGTATATCAGATACATATGTTTTGGTCTGCTTGGATTTTATGGCATATCAACCATTGTAGGTCATTTAATGCCAAATCCTTTTTATGCATAAATATCAAATATATGATTTCTAAACACATTTTGTAGATAACATTTCTAAAGGAGCCTGAGTTCATTTTTTTACACAGTTAAATGGTTTCAATTATTTCTATCTAATACAAATAATTCTATTTACTATTAATCATTTATTTGCACACAGTTAAATGGTTTCAAGTATTGCTTAGCCCAGTTAGCTGGGGCTCTAGAATACACTGACTGCACCTCTGCAGAGGGTTAAGACCCCACCCCCGCAACGAGTGTCCTGGATATGACACTAAACAGTCTGATAGTGAGGTTCCAGCAGTGCTGGAGCTTTGGGGAATGCGGAGTACCCCTTCATTTCCATCACTCCCAGGTCCACTCTGGTCCGGAGTGGTAGCACCTGATAGGGCCCTATCTATGTGTTAAATAGAACTAACAGAATACTTATGCTAAAATGAATTGTTTGAGTAAACTGAATAGCTTGAAATAGAAATGTTTTTGACAATTAAACTGTACTTACATTTAAACTGTGTGCTTATGCTTAACTGAATTATTTGAAAAAGAACTGTTTTTCGACATTAAAACTGTATTTACACTTAACTGAATTGTTACATATAACTGCTTGAATAGTTTGAAATGGAAATGTTTTTGACAATTAAACTGTGTACTTATGCTAAACTGAATTGTTTTCAATAGAACAGATTATTTACATAAAAATGGATTTGACGTTAAATAACCTACAAAGGTTGATATGCCATAAAACCAAACAAACCAAACATTGCTATTTAGCACTTGCAATTCAATGAAGCATCAGTAATTTGTTTACACAGTTAAATGGCGAAACTGTTCTATTTCAAACAATTCAATTTAGCTTTAGTAATTTGTTTGCACACAGTTCAAATGTCAAACAGTTCTATTTTGACCCACAGATAGGACCCTATCGGGTACTACCACTCCGGGCTAGAATGGACATAAGAGCAATGGCAAATGAAGGGGTACTCTGCATTCACCAAACCTCCAGCATTAGTGGAGTCTCATCATCAGATTGTTTTGTGTCATATCCAGGAAACTTGTAGTGATGGTGGTATGGGTCTTATCCCTTTGCAGAGATACAGTCAGTGTACTCTACACCCCCAGCCAACTGGACTGAGAAAGTGAACTTGTGGAGACTTTAAAATCATGATATCATAAAAGAACTCTTATAAAAATGTCAATTTTTTGTTTTTTTAAATGCATTTAATTCTATAAACTTAGACTGTTGTTGTACCCTAATATTTAAAGCTTTAAGTCTTGGATTTTCGAAAAGTTTAACAAGAATAAAAGGTGGTGAACAAATCTTTAGCTATTTGACTACCCTGTCAAAGAGGGCCTATAATCATCATCATCTTGTCGTGCCATCAGCGCGGATATCCCTGACCCTCTCTCATCACCTCTCGCTATTGTTCATCGCATCTGGCAGGTCCTCAGGGCTGCACCCCGTATCCTCGCAGAGCTGCTGTATGTAGGTCTGAGCTGGTCGCCCTGCTTTTGCTCGGCCATGTGAAGGGGTCTATTGGAGTACATCACTTATGAGCTCGTCCCTACTTCTCCAGCAGTGTCCTGCATGTCTGGTTCATCTAACTTGCATAGTTTTTGTGATAGGAGGTAAGTGGCCATACAGCTACTGCTTTGTTGGGTGTTGCCTCCAGGACTTGTTCAAAATTGCTCGCAGCATTCTTGTGTAGTTACCATGAAGCTTTTCCTCCAGCTGTTCAGTTAGCATCCATGTAGTGCATCCATATAGCAGTATCGACATGATCGCTGCTTTAAAGAAACTCCGTTTCATTTTATCGGTCAGGTCTGTCTGAAGAAGGGTAAGACCTGTCCAAAAAAGGGATGTCCTGGCTATGACATTAACCTGCATTTGATCGTGAGACTCCAGGTCTGCGGAATATGAAGTACACATTTATTGCCATTACTCCCAGGCCCACTCTGACCCAGAGTGATTGTCTCTGTTAGGGAACCATCACTGGATGAAATAAATCTTTTAGTAAATTATTTGTATCGGATAGGAATACAGGTATACCTTGGTTTACATCATTTTGCGTTAAGTTGTTCTCGATTATATGTTGTTTGTCAAAATATATATGGGAAAATAAAAATCAAGTTTAAGGTAATTTACAAAGCTCTTTGCTTCGATGTGGCACAAGGCCGAATGAATGGGGCACCCAATGAGACTCGAACTCACTCGTGTAGGTTCGCTAGTCTAGCTTGCTAACCGTTACACCAACAGAGGTGCCCATAAAAAAAAAAATCAAGTTTAAGTCATTTTATTTGACTTTACACCTGTCAGCTACAAATATTGGAGATGTAATATCACTAGAAAAACATTAAAAGCACATAAAATCATATTACTGCACAATAAATAAAAATAAGGAGCTTTTGCACCTTTTCAAGTAATCCTTGAAAAGAAGAACACAGTTCAAGGATCTCTTGACCAGTTTCTTATTAAAAAGTGTATTGAACAACAACAACAAAATCCAGAATCAGTTGTTGATGCTGACCATCCACTGCCAGTTACGTCCACAATGTAAATAAACAAATTGATTGTTAAGTTGGTGACTGTAGTTGAGAGTGACCCAAAGGCTCCCTTTTCAATAGCTACTACACCAAGGTGTAGGCAAGGGCACTACTCCTTTCCTTGGATTGATTCACTTTACCCTTGATATGTACCTTATAATGCTGAGTATTAAGCAAGGAGATATCAAGTACCATTTTTTGAGTCTTTGCTATGACTCAACCTGGAATTGAACCCCGGTCTCCTGGATGATTGGCAAACATCTGCAATGTACTGTAAAGATTGCTAAATTGTAAACATCTACATCTACAAGTATGTATGTGCATTTATTTATAAATTTAGATTACTTTTTTTCTGTACTATATCAAAAACTAAAATTTATTTGTTTGTAAGCTTAAATAGATTCTTATTGAGCATATATTATTAAAAATACATTTATAAATAAATTACAGAACTGGGAATGGTTATTTGTGGTTTAGTCAAGTGACCAGTAAATTCAGAAACAAGTAGATTCTCTTAAGTTGTTTTTCAATGTAAGTCACCTCTTCTGGAACGAATTACTGATGTAAGGTGAGGTATACTTCTACTTGATATCACATAACCATGTGCAAAAAACTCAAAAAAATATTATGGACATACAATGAAAACAATTACCTAACCCCAACTAGTTGACATTCCATTAAAATCTGTCAATCAATTAGTTAAATAGATTAAATAGAATATATGAAAAATTGAAGTAAAAAAGATTACATAAAACATATGGTTGGTTGGTTGGTTTTACAGTGTATCAACCCTTTTTGGGTTATTTGATTCCAAATTAAATTTCAATAATGTATATTACTTGGGAATGTTGCAAGATATGAAAATTAGACAATACTACCAAATGGTATATGCACAAACCAGAATCTGTCCTAGAAAATGATACCCAGAACATACCCATTTTAGGGTGGAGTGGAGGATCTTAATCTTTGCAGGAGATACAGTTAGCCTTCTTGATAGGGCTTGAGTATGTATCTATGTATGTGTCGGTTTTTGTATACATTTCTGTATGTATCTGTCTGTATTGTAAGTTCATGTGTATGTTTGTGCATATATATATATATATATATATGTGTATGTATAGATTCACTCGTGTACACATATGTATGCATTTTGTTCATGCTAATATGTATACATTGTGTGTACATTTATATATACATTGTGTATACATGTATGTACATTTTTGTATATGTTGTATGTGTCTTTGTAAATTTATGCATGTGTACTGTGTAAATTTGTGTCAGCTTGTGTTTCGTGTATATTTGTGCAGATCAATGTATGTATTATGTATGCATATATGTTATGTGTATCCATAAGTATGTGTGTTTCTATGCATATATTTGTCTATGTATATATGTATTTGTATACGAGAGTATATGTCTATTTACTAGTGTATATTAATATACATTATAGTTGTGTATATATACACATACACACACACAAATTGGAAAATTATTTAAAGATATATATTCACATTTTACTTGTGTGTGTGTGTATATATATATATATATATATATAATGAGTAGATTGTTTGCCAATGGTCTAGGAGACCAGGATTCAATCCCAGGTTAAGTCATGCCAGGGACTCAAAAAATGGAAAATGATACTTGATGACACCTTGTTTAACACTCAGCATTATAAGGTATGGATCAAGGGTAAAGTGGAGCAATCCAATTACCCCTCAGTTTTGTAGCTATTGAAAAGGGAGCCTTCAGGTCCCTCTAGACAATGGTCCCCAACTTTACATATATACTCAAAAGTAAAATGAGTATATATATTTTTAAATAATTTTTCAATTTGTTTTACATATATATTCATTCATGTGTTGACTTTGAAAAATACTTTTGTGAATATGATATATTAAATGTAAATTAGATTAATTTTCAAAATTAAACTAATATCCCAACAAACTTGTCAAACAATTTCAACTCTTTTATGTGTTTATATAAGATATATATTTCTGCCTACAAACTTAATGTGTATATTATGCATGAATTTGATGTTAATCTAAAAATCATAAAAATATCTTTGAATACAAAACTTGAGGATATTCCATATTTGAATTCAAATAAAAAAGACAAAAATAACTATGTAGAATAAATGTCAAGAAACTTAACCAGGCAAATGAGACAAAATTTAAAAAAAAGTATATTACCTGCTGATTGATAATCAGTAAACGATGTTGGGGCAGCCTGTTGTAAACTTTAGGCTGGTACCTTACCCACAGGTGGAAGTTTATTTAATCAAGTACTTTAAGGAAAGTGGATTTATTTTTCCAGGCCAACGGAAGAAATGAAAAACAAACGAAAACTGGAAATGACAACGATTAGAAGGGTGGCGGAGGAGGATGATGATGATGATGAAGAAGAAGAGAAGAGGAGATGGAGAAGAAAATTTGTATTATTTGTAAAAAGATGATAATGATTGAGTCAACAAAATTTTACCATTGGTGTTTTTTGTTTTTTTAGATCATTAAAAATTTAATTTCTAATCTTTATCTTTTCTCTTTTATTTTCAGGCTAAAGACTAATTACTTTTCATAATCATTTAATTATTCAATTATGACTTCTTATTTAATAGCTTGATGATATAAATCCTTTTCTTTTTTCCTTAATATCACAGTGTTTCATTCAGTTAGATCTCCAACTGATATCAGATGAGAATTTCATCTATTAATGATGCCAACTTAATTTTTTAAAGTGCAAACTTAGAATTTTTTTAAGCTAACAACTTTACCTTTTTAATCAAACATCAAAAACAAGTTTTGTTAAATCTTGTTTTGTCCAGTCGGTTGGGGCTTTAGAATACACTGACTGCAAGACCCCCCCCCGCAACGAGTCTCCTGGATATGACACTAAACAGTCTGATGGTGAGGCTCCAGTAATGCTGGGGCTTTAGGGAGTACAGAGTACCCCATCATTGCCATTGCTCCTAGGTCCACTCTGGCCCAGCATGGTAGCACCTAATAGGGCCCTATCTATGTGTTAAATAGAACTAATGGCTAAATTGAATTGTTTGATTAAAATGAATAACTTGAAATAGAAATGTTTTTGACAATTAAACCATACTTACATTTAAACTGCGTCTTATGCTAAACTGAATTATTTGAAATTGAACTATTTTTGACATTGAAACTGTACCTACACTAAAGTGAATTGTTATATATAACTGCTTGAATAAACTGAATAGTTTGAAATAGAAATGTTTTTGACAATTAAACTGTGTGCTCATGCTAAACTGAATTGTTTTAAATAGAACTGATAATTTACATAAATTGGATTTGGTGTTGAATAACCTACAAAGGTTGATATGGCATAAAACCCAACCAACCAACAATTAAATCTTGTTGATTTATCATAATGTCAATTTTTTTGTGTATATGCTTAAAAATTGAATATTTACAATTTTCAAAAATTCTATCCCAGCTTTTAAAAAAATTAGTAGAATAAATTGTAGAAAAGATACAGAAAAAACTCCAGTAGTTAATAAATGGGGAAAGGTCAGAAATAATAAAAATGATTATTATCTAGGAATGAACCCAGAGATGTTTACATTTTACAGAAAAAAAGAAAAGAAAAGAAAACCCCTATGGGTATGTTTACAGGTTATAAAGAGGTTGAGATCAAAATCTTTTGAAGGGTTGACTGACCACAAACCTTGAGAAATATGAGAAACTTAAATAGACCAGAAACAGAAAAGAACCATGAAAAAAAAAATCTGTTTTGTATATTTTGAACACGAAAACAGAAATGTAATGTTAAAGAGACAATTTTTAAAATAACAAAATGAAAAATAAGCTAAGTAAATTTTAATAATGATCCTGAAAAATGAAATAATAAAATTGAATCTAATAAGGTTATTCAGGAAGTAATATATATATATATATATATATATATATATACAGAGCGAGAGCGAGAACAATTTATTTTTCAAGAAAATATAAGCAAAAACCAAAGGCACAATGAAATTTATTTTTTATATCTTGTTGAAAATAAAAGAATAGAGAACTTGGGATAAAAAAGATCTATGTGAACATTAAAATTAAGTGTTCACTTTGATAAGTCACCCTGTCAGCAGGACTTCAAATTGACCTTGTGTCACATCCAGCTCATGACAAAATTGCTGGGTAAATACAACTTTCTACTCAAGTTTGATCTTTCTTGTGTTGTTGTCCCCTTGGGAAAGAATAAGTGCTTGAAGGTGGAGGTAGGTAAGTATTTTAAACAATAGTAAAGAAAATATAGGTACTTTCTTCTTTGGTGGACTAATTTACACCAAGTAATTATGAAAGTGTTAGAATTTGTATAAGGCAACAAATTTATATTATGACTCAATGGTCCAAAATGAAAATACAAAATATTTACAAGAATAGCAATGGATAACTAATATTGGAGTAGTATCACAATCTTTTGTCAATTTATTGTAAGATTTAGTTACTGTGACTGAGAATTTTTCATGTCTTTTTTTTTTGGTTTCATTTTTAACTGAGAAAAGATAAGACATTTAATTAAGAAAATGAATGAATCGCTAATTTTATCTTCAAAACCATTTGGGATTAAATTTAGAGTGCTCAATGAACTATTTGAATTTTCATGTTATTGGTGACATTGAATATTAGGAAAAAATTTTTTCTAAAATACAGTGTAACCTGGATGTAAGAGAGTTGTGAGGACCGGAGAATGAGTCTCTTATATCCGGGTTTCTCCTATTTTGTTTAGGTAATACAGGCTCTAATATCTGGGTCACACTGTATATACAAACTTGTTTGCATAAACTTAGTTAATTTGTTTTTAAATTAATGAAAATGATGCTTATAAAGTTCTTTATTTAATATTGGCAGTGAAATTGACTCGAGAGGCATATCAACTGTTTTTATAAGATTTAATTTGTAAATTTCTGTAATTAAAGAAAGTTTTTAATTTGTAAATTTCTATAATCAAAGAAAGTCTTTAAGTTTTGCAGTGTATCAAAGACAATTCACATAAACAGGAAAATGTAAAAAATGTTTCCAAGCAATGAATACTTCAGCTATATCTATATTAATAATTGGGTAATCTGTTGGCAGTGCTTAGAATATACTGATTGTATCCTCTAATAAGGAGTAAGACCCCCCCCACCCTCTGAAAAATGTTTGTCCTTAGTATGACACTAAATTGCATTTCATAGAGAGAATTCAGATCTGGGGAACATAGAATACTCCTTCATTGCCATTATGGAGTTTGGCAAATTGTTAGTCTGCACTCAGCTGTGTAACAAGGGGAGTTGAATCTAAAACTGAATTCCAGAAGGAGGAGAACAACTTTATGGCATGTTGGCATGTTCTATAGTGTGCACATAGGCCAGCCCATTCCCTGGGTTGCGATTGGCTGATGAGCTTTAAGTGGATATATTTGTGTATGAATATCGACTTCAATTTAATAGTAGTTACAGGGTCTGTATTGAGTTAGAACCTGTTTTATTTTTTTCTACCAAATGGATGTTAGTTGGGACCCATCAGCTAGTAAGTGTTATTGTGATTCTACAGATATTTCTCCCATGTCCACTTTGATCCAGAGTGATAGTACCTATTCAGATCCTATATGCCAAAAGATTAGTTTAAAATTAATCTTTATTCAATAGGATTAAATGCAAAAAAAGAAAAATAACCTCTTAAAAAACAATTACACAAAAATGTAAATAAGAACATAAAATGAATGCGATTCCCTAACCTCTGGGCAGAAAATAACCCTTGACAGCTTGACATGCTGATAAAATCAATCAATCAATCTTAAGAAACAATTACACAAAAATGTAAATAAGAACATAGAATGAATGTGATTCCCTATCTTCTTGGCATAACCCTAGACAAGTTGACATGCCATTAAAATCAAACAATCCTAAATTAATAATTAGGAAAAGTTTGTTTGTTCTTCAGAGATTACTAAATGGTTTGATATGGAGCAACTACATTTTGGTACTTGTTGGACCTTGGGAAAAGATTTAATGTTAAAAATTTGTTGTTCTTTATTGGGGAAAGAGGTTCTCATCAAGAGGGTTCTATAACAAACAATAATCATTTGGGAGCCATGTTGCTGCAAGACATAACTAATCATACAAAATTTGATTTTTCATATTTAAAAGTAAAATAGATTGTCTTCCCAAATCAATTGCCATTTAATTAAACATTACTACTTATGCTGAGTTAGAGATGTCTACAACCATCCAAATAATACGAACAAGATATGAGGGACACTGTTAGAGAAGTAAGGATGAACTCATAAGTGACAATCTCCTTCGGACCTCTTCACACGGACATGCTAGTATTGTATGACAATCAAGAACTTATCTACAACAGCTCTGTACAGGCTCTGTACAGACACAGGATGTAGTCTAAAAGACCTGCTGGAAATGTTATATAACATATGACATGGATTTTCGGTTCGTTCCTAGTTACCCCATGTGCTTTGGTAAGCTGTCACATTTTTGTTAGAGCTTTGGGAAATGCAAAGTACCCCTTCATTAGATTCCATATAACTGTAAATTATTTATATTAAGAATAGTTACTTGAAGCTATTATTACTTACTAAGGAATATTCAATTTACAATATAATTCCTCTTCTTAAAAAAGGAAATGTACATCTATATCCTTGCCTTTGAGGTTATAATAATTATGTGGATATGTATTTCCAATCTTCCTGGGCAGATGTGGCCCTGGAGGTGACTGTGTCCTCTGTAAAGTGTACGGATATAACTTGGAAGACACATTCAGGTTAATTGACTGCGCAATTACCATGACTAGTTTATTTGGTGTCACTTGTATGCGATGTGAATTAGTGGCTCAGTGGTAGAGTTTCAGCTCTGCATTCTGTGGTCACTGATTCGATCTCCAGAGGGGGAGATCATGATATACACTGCTGGTGAGACCTAATAAGGTCGAAACAGCTGTTCAGTGTTTCTGCATGTTGCGTGCAAGTGTTCGCCGGATTTTCTGGTCATAGTAATTCAATTCACAATAAGGAATATTATTTGTTACTTTAAACCTTATAACTGTATGTGAACAAAAGATTATTATTAAATAGAAATACTTATTTGAAATCAAAAAATTGTGAATGAATTATTAGTGTTGGATAGAAATACTTGAAACCATATGATAGTGTGCAAGCTATTTGTATTAGATAAGAATACTTGAAACCATATAATGTGTGCAAATTATTTGTATTAGATAGGATTACTTGAAACCATACAACTATGTGCAAATTATTTGTATTAAATAATAATACTTGATATCATATTGCTGTGAAAAAAAAAAACTCTTTAAGAAACAGCTACGCTAAAAATGTAAATTTAAACATACCATGTATGCAATTCCCTAACCTCTAAACATAAAATAACCCCAGATAATTTAACAGGTTGCTAAAATCCATCAATTCATTATCTCTGCTTATAATAAAGTTAGTTATGTAATTTTAGATTTATAAAATAGACTGTTTAAAAGTAATGGCTAGGTTGGGGAAGAAATATGTTTGTTTGTTTTTCCCACATTTGAATAAGTCCAATACTCTTACCTCCTACTCCTGAATGTGGAGGGTTGACTGTATGATGACTGTCTTGGTGTCCTGATAGCTCTGTTTTCATAATTCTATTTCTTCCAAATATTTTATAGCATGCCAAAAAATGTAAGTCCAAAAAGAATAGGTTTACCTTTCAAGTGCTAAATCTTCTCTTTCAAGTTAGTCACATTTAATTTCAGATATAATCTATTTATCCTCTTTATTTATTGTAATTGTCTTAAGTTGTCTAAATGTCTAAGATCAAGCAGTGTCATTATTAATTTTCACTCTAGTTTTCCCCTTTCTTTCTTATTTCTTTTGCTTTATACCTACTTATAGTACCAGATATACTAGTCTTAAGATATCTGAATTCTTTAGATTAGCCATTATCATTTTTTATTTTATCTATCTATCTAATATATATATATATATATATAGTTTTTTATCTTAAGGTTGTTTCTAAATTCTACAACCATTAAGTAAACAATATAAAACAGAAATGAAGAATAAACTTTCAATAAGATTTTAATTCATGCACCCTGGTCATGTGTCCTATTCTTGAAAACCTGACAACATAGCCATAACGATTAGGATATGAAAGCTAACCAACTAAAATAATTCCAATTTAGTTATATATGATAGCTAGATTTTTCATTTTCTTACTCTATGCCATATTGTTTGTTTACACCTTGTAGTCATAGATGTAAAAGTCTACAGTTGTCTGACCTTTTTAGATGAATTATTTTTATTATTAATTTCCAGACTAATTTTTCTTTTACTTAGTCAACACTTTTACATTTTACAACAGTTAAATGTAGGAGTAACTGTGGCTAACATGCTGGACTGTGACATCATAGATAACAAGTTCAAACTTTAGTCGCACTATTACATTCAATTTCAATCTAATATTGTTGGGAAAGGTATAAACTCCCTCTACCATTTTTATATAAGGATGGCTTTGGTGTTAATAACCTACGAAGACCAATATAATCGCTTTTATAACTGAAAATAGAGATTTTATTTTGGTCATTGGCCTAATGAGTAGAGTATTCCCAAATAGTCTGGGAGGCCAGGGTTCAATCCCAGGTTGAGTCATAGCAAAGACTCAAAAAATGGTACTTGATGCCGCCTTGCTTAAAACTCAGCATTATAAGGTAAAGATCAAGGGTAAAGTGGAGCAATCCAAGGAATGGAGTAGTGCCCTCCCCTACACCGTTGCTATTGAAAAAGGAGCTTTCAGGTCACCCTCGACTAAGGTTGCCAACTTTACTTATATAATGGCGGCAAATTTTTCTTCTCTCTCATCTTATTTGATTATGATATTTTCTTTAAGCCATTTTTACCTACAGAAGTATCAAAGCAAGATTATCTTAAATGTTATTTCAAAGAAATCTTGTACTGTGGCAATAAAACCTCTTATTAATCTAAGAGATTCCACAAAGAAGAATTACTGTACATGGTACTCTAAGGACTCAATAAATTATGGAAGACATCCAATAGTTATTTAAAAATTCTCATGATTTTTTCTTAAAGTAAAATATAGTTTTAAAAAATTTTTGCTTTTTAGAAATTATTGATAAAGTTATGAGATTTTGTTTTGTATGGTCATGGTATACATGTGCTTTAATCAAAGAAGCAACATCTCTATACTAAATAGTAGTTCTCTGAAACTAGTAGACAAGTTCACCTACCTAGGAAGCAGTGTCTCTTCAACCAAGACAGACATCAACATGCGACTAGCAAAGGCATGGACAGCTATCAATAGACTCTCGTTTATATGGAAGTCTGGCCTGACCAATGAAATGAAAAGCAGTTTTTTCCAAGCAGCAGTCATGTCAATACTACTGTATGGATGCACTACATGTATGCTAACTAAATGTATAGAGAAAAAGCTTGACGACAACTATACAAGAATGCTGCGAGCAATATTGACAAAGTCCTGGAGGCAGAACCCCCACAAAGCAGCAGCTGTACAGCCACCTACCACCCATCACCAAAACTATCCAAGTTAGACAAACCAGACATGTGGGACACTGCTGGAGAAGTAGAGACGAACTCATAAGCAACATACTCCTGTGGACCCCCTCACATGGATGAACGAAGGCAGGACAACCAGCGAGAACCTACATACAACAGCTCAGTGCCAATACAGGATGAAGCTTTGAAGACCTACCGGAAGCGATGGATGATAGAGAAGGGTGACCGGAAAGGGTTAGGGAGATCTGTGCTGATGGGGTGACATGATGATGATATTTTGTATAGACATAGTCTATCTAAATATTTTAATTGGAAGTTGAATACATTATACGTTACTTTATATATTAATATCTGTTAGGTACTATGATATATATGAAAGAGAACTGATTTTTTATCTGAAATTTTTATTATGTAATGTTTGATGTAGGAGTCAACTGGCAGGATTAAACTCCAAATTTTTATCACAGAATCATCAACTAATGATAAAGGTTAGGATTTTCGCCCTGTCATATAAGTCAACCTCTAGTTTTATAGAGATTTTTTCAGGCTTAAAAGGCTGACTTGTACACTGCAATTTATAGTATTTGTTAGGATAGTGTAGACACAGTCAGTAGCACTTTGCAACTGTCAGTTTCTCACCTTTACAATCCTCCAAGCAAATTTATACTGCATGTTTATTTACACAGCCATATATTGGTTTTGTGATTTGTTTATTTATTTACTCTAATGTTTAATTTGTTTTCTTCTGGTCTTCCCAAAACACAACAAACTTCTAAATAAATCATCAGAACTTATATCCAAATGTCGACACAAAAACAATTTCCTATTAAGTTACTTGAAAACTAACAACTCTAATGACAAATTTAAAAATAGAAAAATAAGCAATTAACGAAAATATGTGAATGAATGAATGATAATAATAATGATAATAAACACTAGAAAATAATTAAAAAAAGCAGTAAATGAATTAAAAATGTACAGAATTAATATAACCATGTAAATAACCATAGAGTATAAATTAGACTGCCCATCCTGGAATACCTCACAAACTAGATCCCCATTCCCATAATATTCTCTCAGAACAGTATACAAAAGGGATACCCACCACATGAGAATCACATGGTCTGATAAGCCCAAAGGTAAGAAACTGACAGTCACCAGGTTCCATTGACTCTGTGTCTCTGTAATCTTAACTTAGGTATATATATATATATATATATAGAGAGAGAGAGAGAGAAAGAGCTATGTGGATAAATAATTCCATAGCCTGATAAGAGAAAGCATTTCTTTTGCATAAATATTTGTTTTTTAATATAATCTTCCTTGTTAATGCACTTAATACTTCTGCATTAATCATATTGATCAAACATTATACAGTGAAAATTTTAGATCAAAATTCAGCTAATGACTATCCCAAGCTGTTGACTTATTGATCAATCCTTACATACATGATGCTTTATTTCATATATATATATATATATATATATATATAAAATAAAGCATCATGTATATATATATATATATATGCATTCATGTGTTTTATCTAAATGAATATAGCATTAATGCACGGAATGAAATGAAAAGAACTATTTGGTTCTTCCCTAGTTTTTCCTTTTAATGTTATAAGCAGTGTTCAATTGTTTGTACATGTTACGCTTGAATGATTAAATCTTAATTGTTGTCCCATTGCCTCTTTTTACCAATGATATTTAATGCTTTTATGGAAACAATAACTATTTTCTCTTTTTGGATCAGTCATAAATATATCAGGAAAACAACAAAATTCATAGTCCTAATAAGTCATAAAAAAATAAAACAGTCACGCTTTATTTAAGCTGCTTTTTTAGAGGGGCTTAAGATACACCAAAAAAAAAAAACACAGTGTCCTAGGCATGACAGTAAACTGCATCTAATGGGGAGGTTGTGACCTGCTAGGGTCTTATCTATGGCTCAAGTAGATGTGTTTAAAAATTGTTTGTAATCAATAAGACCCTGTGCCAAAAAAAACACTCTTAAGAAACAACTCCACAAAAATGTAAATATGAATTTGATTTCTTAACCTCTCGGCATAAAATAACTCTTAATGGGTTAACAGCCCATTAAAATAAATTAGTCAATGAAACTATATAACTTTGAGCAAATTATTTGTATTAGATAAGAATACTTGAAACCATATAACTGTTTTCAAATTATCAGTATTATATAGGAATACTTGATATAACTGTGAGCAAGTTATTTGTATTACATAGGAATACTTGAAACCATAAAAGGAAAGTTGGCGACCTTTGTTGAGGATGTCCAGAAGGCTCCCTTTTCAATAGTTACTACACCGGGGTGTAGGGAAGGGAGCTACTTCATTCCCTGGAATGCTCCACTTTACCCTTGATCCTTACCTTATAATGCTGAGTGTTAAGCAAGGCAGCATCAAGTACTATTTTTTGAGTCTTTGGTATGACTCGAGCTGGGATTGAACCCCAGTCTCTTGGACCATTGGCAAACACTCTACTCATTAGCCAATGGAATTAGGGTTTCTCTATGTTATTTTGTGATTTTTGGCCACGAGGACTGAGAAGCATTTCCATACCTTCTGTGATGTCATTGACAGTTTCTTCAAAATGAAAATAAATTTGGATTACACAACCTGCCAAATAGAAATGGCAAATATCTTTCAGATTTTTAACTGGCTAGCATGCATAAACACTAAATTCTAAAAAAAGGAGGGCAACTATGGACCTACACTTACTCAAATAATGCTGAAGTGCAACTAGATTATATACTTATTATTAAGAAGAGGATAAATAGTTTACTGAATTGTGAGGCATACTCTTTTTTTGAATGAGTATCTTCTGATCACAGAAGTGTCACAGCAAAGATACATTTGAGTCTTGGCAGAAATAAGAAACAGTTAAAACCATATATGACTGGTCCTCACTTATAAACAGAAATATAAGCAATAAATAAACAGCAACTGGAAGGAACAGATTTGAAAATCTTCAGGAGATATCCGAAAGACATACTCTGAATAATGAATATGAAAACTTCATTACTACCCACTTGGAAGCAGCAGCAGAGTGCATACCAACCAAATCGAAATCTAAATGTAGAGTTCCATGTGAGTCACTCGTAGTTAGGAAAAAACAAGATAACTTAATAAAAGCAACCCAACAAATGCCAACACACAGAGAAACTTAGGAAAGCCCAGAAAGAACTAACATACCAAAAAGAGCAATTAGAATACATTCAAGGTCAAATCAATAAAATTAGAAATTCAGTAGAAGATAGAAAATTGTGTATAGCATAGCAGACAGTAAATGAAGTGTGTGGAAGGAAGAGTACATTTTAGAGCAAAATTAAAAGCTGCCAGCCAAGAAGAAAGACTTCTAAAGTAAAAAGAACATTTCAAGAACCTACTTGGAAATTCTCTTGAAATTATTGACAAACCTATCCAAAAAATTATTAATGGCCAACTAGACATCAAACAGGGACATTTTACAATGGTAGAACTTGACATAGTATTGAAAAAAGATAAAACAGAAAAATGACAGGCATTGATGAAATAACCCCTGAAGTTTGGAAAATAAGAAAATTTGATGACATGCTTCTCTGACTTTGAAACACTGTTTAAAAATAAAAACGCACTAGAGAAATGCACAAATGGTTGTATCTTTCCTTTCCCCAAGAAAGGCAACTTCGTAATTGGTAAGAACTACAGAAGCATAACTCTTACTAATATTACTCCTAAGATTTATAATGCTCTACTTTTCAAGTGCAACCTGAAATTAAGAAAATTCTTTAGAAAAATCAGAACAGCTTTCAAAGAAATTGCTCCACAACCTCACAGATTCTTAGAAGGAGTACAAGCAAAGAATCTCAGGACAACACTACTGTTCATAGACTTCCCCAAAAGATTCAATTCCATATACAGCAGAAACATTAAAGCAATAGTTCACTCACCTCATGGAGACCCTGAATTTTTGGACCTAACCAGTGGAGTCCCACAGAGAGATACATTAGCACGACATTTGTTAATACTCTGCCAAAATTACGTACTTTGAATACCAAGAGATTTCATATTCAAAAGGACAAGAATCAGATGATATCCCACAGAACATGTGACAGATGCTGACTATACATATGATCTAGCGCTTCTTGCAAATACACCAGAACAGAACAGAATCCCTACTGTATAGCCTAAAGCCTGCAATGAGAGACATTTGTCTTTACATGAATGCAAATAAAATAGAGTACATATCTTTTAAACAAAAAGGAGCATCTGTAATCTAAGAGGCAAGCCTCTAAAATTAGAGGACAAGTTCACATACCTTGGTAGCAACACCATCAGATACTGTATAGTGTCATGTCAAGGACACTCCTTTTTTAGGAAGGGGTTTTACAATCAGCACACCTCTTTTTTAGGAAGAGGTCTTACCCCCTTTTGTTGGGGATACAATCAGTGCACCCCTTTTTTTAGGAAGGGGTCTTGCCTCCTTTTGTAGGGGATACAATCAGTGCACCCCATTTTTAGGAAGGGGTCTGGCCTCCTTTTGTCGGGGATACAATTAGTGCACCCCTTTTTTAGGAAGGGGTCTTGCCTCCTTTTGTTGGGGGATACAATCAGTACACCCCTTTTTTTGGAAAGGGTCTTACCTCCTTTTGTTGGGAATACAATCAGTGCACCCCTTTTTTAGGAAGGGGTCTTATTTCTTTTGTAGGAGATACAATCAGTGCACCCCTTTTTTAGGAAGAAGTCTTGCCTCTTTCTGTAGGGGATACAATCAGTGCACCCCTTTTTTAAGAAGGGGTCTTATCTCTTTTGTAGGGAATACAATCAGTGCACCCCTTTTTTAGGAAGAAGTCTTGCCTCCTTTTGTAGGGGATACAATAAGTGCACTCCTTTTTTAGGAGATACAATCAGTGTATCTTAACTCCCTACCAACAAAACTGCATTTATAGTGAGTTTGAGTCAATACTCCCAACTCTGTACCACAACAAAGCAAAGCTTAGTTAATGATAATAAAAGATATATGAGAATATTAAACCTTACTGCTGTCAATCTGATGATCTAATATTAAATGATTATTGAGAGTTTTGTTTTATTTTTATGAATAAAAAAATTATATATGGTGTGTGTGTGTGTTTCTTTGCTTTTCTTTGTATTTGTAAAGGAAATAAGACTGAGAATTTCTGAAATCATTAATTCATATCTTAATTTCTTTTTGTTTTTTCTTTTTTTTCTGATTCCAGCACAGTTCTGACCTGTCCAGAGCCAGGTAACTAAATGATACCTGGCTGTATCTCATTATCCATGCAACATTACACTTTCAGGTGAGTGCATAGTTTCAAAGTAGTAATTCTATTAATACACAAAGCAATGAATTCTTTTTCGTTGATATTGCATATCATCTTATCCTAATGTCATACCAGTTTTTATCCTAATACAAACATATAACAAGTCAATAATAATATTAGTCAAAAAAATTTTTTGACATCTATTTAGTTTTTGTCTTATGGAATAGCTTCTACATGTTAACTATAAATCTTGGTCTTTTGGGTAAATTTTTACCCTTTAACCCATCGGACTTTAACAAAAACTAACAATTTGATTCCACCTTTTTTTATGAATACATGTAAACAACCTGAAAAAATATCCACAAAGAAAAAAATTTGAAAAAAACCCAATATTTTTTAATTTGGTGGGGGGGAATCACTTTGTCATATAAATTTAACATAAAATGATCCCCCACTTCCGGATCTACAAGCATTTCTGACAATCAGAGATAGCAGTAAAGGGACATGTAACCAAATTTTTTTTCATTTTTTGTTGGCAAATCAGTTGGAGAGGGTGGAAGTGTTAACTAAGCTTATTTGGGGGTGGGGATTTTTTTCGCTAAATAAAAAAACAGGGTAGAAACAATATTAGGGGCGGAGGATTTTGTTTTCTTTTTTTATAAGTGATAAAAAACAAAAACTGTGTAGGGTGGGGGCAAATGCAGTTTGTATATTATTAAAAAAGTAAAAGTAAAGTTGGCAACCATAGTTGAGGGCAACCAAAAGGCTTCCTTTTTATTAGCTACTACACCAAGGTGTAGGGAAGAGTGCTACTCCTTACTCTGGATTGTTCCACTTACCCTTGATCAATACCTTATAATTCTGAGTGTTAAGCAAGGTGGTATCAAGTCCTACTTTTGAACCCAGGTCTCCCAGGCCATTAGCAAACACTCTACCCACAAGGCCAATATTGTACTATATTGTAATTTTGGACTTCAGTTCATGCAAGGTGCAATTCAATCTCTTTTAGACAAACAACAAAAGTATCTGCTGGTGAAATGTTAAAAAATTCACTGCAAATACCTACACATGTACAAGATCTCCACCTGCCAAGAGATCAGAATCACAGGCCTCTTCTCTTCTCACAGCCCTGTAGACGAGGCTTAGACTATACTGACAGCATCCCCTCCAGAAGGGTAGGAACATCCTAGATATAACACTAAATTGCATCTGATAGTGAGGCATCAGATCTGAGGAGTATAGAGTACTCATTCATTGCTATTACTCTCAGATCCACTCTGACCCGGAGTGATAACTCCTGTCAGTGTCCTGTCATTAGGTCAAATAGATTTGTTTAAAAATTATTCGTATTAGATAGGAATACAGGAAACTATACAAATGTCATATATGGAAGTCAGACCTGACCGATGAAATAAAACGCAGTTTTTTCCAAGCAACGGTCGTGTCGATACTGCTATATGGATGCACTATATGGATACTGCTGTATGTATGTTCGAGCTGGTCATCCTGCCTTTGCTCGGCCATGTGAAGGGGTCCACCAGAGTACATCACTTATGAGCTCGTCCCTACTTCTCCAGCAGTGTCCCGCATGTCTGGTTCATCTAAGTTTGATAGTTTTCGTGATGAGTGGTAGGTGGTCGTACAGCAGCAGCTTTATGGGGTGTTGCCTCCAGGGCTTGTTGAATATTGCTCGCAGCATTCTTGTGTAGCTGTCATCAAGCTTTTTCTCCATCCATTTAGTTAGCGTCCATGTAATGAATCCATATAGCAGTATCGACACGATCACTGCTTGGAAGAAACTGCGTTTAAATCAAATAACCTAACCTTAATATCATAAAACTGTGGGCAAAATAACTCTTAGAAACAAAATATATAAATATAAAATTTGTTTCTTTAATCACTTGACATAAAATAACCCTAGATGGTTTGACATAACATTAAAATCAATAGCAAAATTATTTTAAAAAATCAACTTTTGTCAATTATTTTTTTTTTTTTACTCATGCACATTATTCTACAAATTTACGAGTTCCCTGATTTACGACTAGGATACGTTTAGGATTACATAATGATAATAAGTATATTTATGATGTTTCTATTCTCTCTTTATTCCTTACACTGTATATTTGCATAATTTTACTGATGTTGCTAAAGGAAAATTCAAGCTAAAAATATAATTAAAAGTTATTTTGAATATTTCCCTAGCTCTCAAAAACTTTGGCCATTTTTTTTGTGTTTTCAATCATCAATATGGCTTATTCATTTACTTATTTCAAACTTATTCTTATAACTTATCTCTCTTTTACTCCTTTTGAAGTTTTACTGTTCATTCTGAATAGTTTACACTTCTCCTATCAAGCTGCTAGGTTAGGGAGTTTAAACACTAATTCCTAATTAAATTTTTGCACAATATCCTCTAGTTGTAAAAATATGACAAGGCATTAAAAATAGCAGATATTTAAGCAAAGAGTAATTTTGTAAGAAATGAGGGTCATCTTTTTTAAAGAAATGAAATTTATAGCTTAAATATCCAGTATATATGTCATTTTTTAAACATCAGATAATCATTAATAATATCACTGACACCACAGAAAGACAAAAACTGCAATCTATTAATTGGGTGATGTTTAGCAGTTACATTAATCACATCTATTGTGCAGTGATTAAATTCTAAATTGGTCCAATGTTCAAAATTTGAGTTTACAGACAGGTGAAATGCAGTTTCTTCCAGGCAGCAGTCGTATCGATACTGCTGAATGGATGCACTACTTGGATACTAACTAAACGTCTGGAGAAGAAGCACTAACTATACGGCCACCTGCCTCCCATCACAAAAACTATCCAAGCTAGACAAACCAGACATGCAGGACACTGCTGGAAAAGCAGGAACAAACTCATAAGTGATGTACTCCTATGGACCCCCACATATGGCCTGGCAAAAGCAGGACGACCAGCTTGAACATACATACAATAGCTTTGTGAGGATACGGGATGTAGCCCTGAAGACCTGCCAGAGGCGATGAACAATAGGGAGAAGTGGCGAAAGAGGGTCAGGGATATCCCTGCTTGCGGCATGACATGATGATGATGATGATTAGAAGGCTTAGTGCTAAGGAAGATATTTAGTCAAATTGCAACTTGTCAAGGACCAATATTAGTATTTCCATGATATACAAACACTGAGGGGGTGATTTCATGGTGTAATGGTTAAATCGATGGACTGCAAAATCGTAGTAAGCGAGTTCATACTCCAGTCAAGTTATTATGTTCACTTTCGGGCAAATACCCTGGGGAAAAGTATGAACCCCATAATCCCCCCTGCTATGGGTTAAATAGTACCACTACTGTTCTTCTTGGAGGATGGCTTTGGAATTAAATAACCTAAAAAAGTTGATATGCCATTAAACAAAGAAACCAAATCAAACCTACAAACACTGAATACAATGGAAGGAAAAATGAAATAAATTCATTTGTACATACAAGAACATTTAACCTTATATATGCATAGTATACATAAAATGGTATTCAAAAGAATACACAAATGTGTGCCAATAGGTAAAAATATACAAATATTGTTCTATGAACAAGCAGTATATGGAAGGGCTACAAAATGGAAAAAAAAAGCTTATTTGAAGAAAAGTAAAGTAGTTACATGGCTTTACCAGTCCTTGGTTGAGTTTGAAACATGTTTCTTCTGTTCAGAGGCAAAAGGAGGTTGATCCTGGGTTTCTGTGACTTTCATGTAACTCTCTACAAGACACCCAGTAGACACAATCATTCTCTTGGGGGAGATGATAATTAATTGTCTCCCTAGGTTTGTTTGTATCTCAGAAAATTTATAACTTGAATGTTTGTAAGTATGTATTTGCCCAATCCTTCACAAAGTCAATTTTTAAGCAGAGTACAGCTAGTTAGAATCTAGAGTTTTCTTTCTCTTAGACTGGTTGACATACCAAGATTAAAAGGCCCAGTCTACTTTATTATTTACTCATAGCTGGAGTTGGGAAGAAGAGGTGGATTCATGCTTTTCTCAGAGGCATTATAGGAACACAAACAACCTCATTCACGATTTAAATTTGTCTCACAGATTTGCTATGATAATAACGATTATGTCATTTGAAAGTTTATAAGTCAGGGCACCTGAATGCTAATTTAATATGTAAGTTTAAAGGAATAAATAAATCTTTAATTACTGTATTTAGTGACTTCAAAAACACACTTTTTTTCCTGAAAATGTCTCAGAAAATTACCCACTCTTTTAAGGTCAGTGATCAGCTTTAGATTGCTGGCTACTGAATTTCTAGTTCTTTAATAGACCTTAAATTAAACCACAAATATAAACAAGGTTTGAATATGTATGAAACTTTCAAAACGACATAATAGTGGAGAGGTCTACAAATGTCAGGTGAAAACCCTTCACCTGACATTTGTCATTTAAACCCATTTACTTATTTTTTTTAAATACCTACCCAAATTTAGGTGTATCTTATAAACCAATGCATCTTATAAGCTGTTAAATATATGGTAATTTAAAACTAAGAGCATATAGTTTTATATCAAGAATCTTCAAAGTGCAATGAAAAATCCTCTTTATTTGCTAGTTTTTTTAATGATCAGTATTTAATTTTTTTTCCCTCCATTTCTTGCAGAGATGCATTTATGGTTATAACTGGAATGTAACAAAATTTATGAACCTGTCATTATATTGAGCTTTTTAAACTTCTCATTTATATTTGTCGACCTGTCAGAGCAAGAACAGCTATTCAATTCTTTTGGGTGAGACAAGCTGCAAAATGTAAATGATAGATTAAATTGAGAATATAGTTATAAATTCTGAGAAGAAATACATTTGGCCTGCTTTCATTTATTCTTTGCTGAAAGTATCGACTCTTCCACAACTTAGAATATCAAAGTAGAAAAAAAAAGATTTCATAGTGGTAATGCAAATGACCCTCATTTCTGTCGGGCATCATTTGGTGTAGAGAACAACTCGAATCACCTAAATATATTTAATGTGTGAGAGAAAGATGCAACTTTAGTCCACTTTACTTTAAAATTTTGGATCTTGTGCAATATATCCCCACCAAAAGTGTCTCTTGTTCAGCTCTAAAATTTAAAAAAAATTATTACTTCTTAGATATTAATAAAACAGAGGAGAGTTCCTATGATGTTGTGGCTAAAGTTCTGAACTGCAGCCTCTAAGAAAGTGAGTTCAAAACTCCAGTCATGCTATTATGTTTATTTTCTGACTAATACCCTTCGGAAAGGTTTGAACCCTCTTATTCTTCAAGCTATGGGTTAAATAGTATCACAACTGTTTTTCAACAAGAAAGACTTTTGCATTAAATAACACATAAAGGTTGATATGCAATTAAACAAAGAAATCAACAGTTATTTTTAGAAGTCTCAGTGAATCAAAAATTCTCTTATAAAACACATGGGGAGGATGTACATCTCAATGGGTATTGAAGTAATGTAATTATGAAGTAATTATGAAGTATTATAATCATGAAGTTCCCATAATTCTTTTTGCAAGCTTTCTTTTATTTGATGTATATTCCAGCCATTAAATTTGTTGCCAAATGTGCTACACTAAAAGAGTTAATGTTGATATTTTGGATTTTGTAAGTAGTATTCCTGGTGGGGAAAAGGTCTTTTATTTAAAATCCAGTTTCTTTTTACTAAGATTGGATTATAGAAACTATTAACTTACCAAACAATCTACTGCAATTAGAATCAAGTTAATAAGTATTAACCTTCATAAGATCTTCCTTATTTCATTATAGTGTTGTTATATTGCTCTTAAGGAGTACAGGTACAGTTAGTGGTATAGAGAACGAAATCTGCAATCCAGGTTCAAATTCTGGCAGGAATATTTTGCCTTTATTTTACACTAATGTTCTGAGAAAAGGCATGAATCCACTTCTCCTTTCATCTCTGTGTAAATAGCAAGACAATTGGAACATTTAGCCTTGTAAAGGAAAAGCAGTCCTGGGTAATGTATGTATTTACCCAACCCCTCCAATACAAGCAGGATGTGACATATGGTCAATTTTTTTTAACAGAATAAATCTGTGTCCAGCTGGACACATAGTGTAACAGTTATAGTTGTTGGTTCTCTAAGCTTCTAAGGAGACAATCATCTGAAGGTTGCAGGTTCAATCCTGACTGCAGGCGAGTAGCAATACAGGACTTCTTAACACTTGTACCCAGTTATGGCTAACGAAATCAGAACAGGCAACCCCTGCGGATTCAATAAAGGATGTAGTTCGAAGTTCCGTGAAGGTTCCCAAGTTCTCGACAAACACCTGAAGAAGGCAGGAGGACATATCAGCCGAAACATTGTGGAAATAAGAATAAAGATAAAGACAATAGTCCGAAAACCCTTAATGATAAAAAAAGGATAAATCTGGTTTGAATTGGGTTTTTTGTTCTCCCCAACTGGTTTCCATACCAAGGTTAGAGAACCCAGTCTGCCCTACAATTTTCCCATAGCAGACAGGAGAAGTAATGGGTTCATGCCTTTCCCAAGAGCATTAACACAAAGTGAAACACATTCTCATTCAGGATTTGAACTCTGGTTGCTGATTTAATTTCCTATGACAATAACCATTCTTCAAGGAATGTAATTTGCCACTCATACCATGCAAGCTAGTACAATTGTCTTTTTACTTAGAGAGGAGAAGGGTCCCACCAAGTAACCTCCCTTTCTCTGAGACATTCTATAAAGAAGAATTACTAACAGCCTAACAGATTATGAAATATATGATCATCAAGTCAGACTAACAGCATGGATTCCTCTGACTCTTTCTCATCATCTCTCCTTATTGGCATTTCATGTGAACACTAGATGACCAAAATACTCCAAAAATATATCCTGATACCAGATACAACTACTGATGTCAAAACAGCATGAACACTTCCAACCAAGTTTTCATAAGATAATGATTGTCACCCCGTCAGTGGGGGCTTAGAATACGCTGATTGTATCTCCTGCAGAGGAATAAGACCCCCTCTCACACTCAAAACAACAGGCATCCTGGGTATGATAAAAAAAGGATAAATCTGGTTTGAATTGGGTTTTTTGTTCTCCCCAACTGGTTTCCATACCAAGGTTAGAGAACCCAGTCTGCCCTACAATTTTCCCATGGCAGACAGGAGAAGTAATGGGTTCATGCCTTTCCCAAGAGCATTAACACAAAGTGAAACACATTCTCATTCAGGATTTGAACTCTGGTTGCTGATTTAATTTCCTATGACAATAACCATTCTGATGGTGTGACATCAAATCTGGGGAGTGTCGAGTACCCCTAATTGCCATTACTCCGAGGTCTATTCTGACCGGAGTGATAATACCTGTTAGAAGCTGTATCTAGCATTCAAATAGATCTGCTTAAAAATTATTTACATTTGATTGGAATATTTGATGGTTGTTGGTTTTGGTTGGTTGTTTGGGTTTTATGGCATATCAACCTTTGTAGGTCATTCAACGCCAAATTCTGTCTATATATACATACATATTCAACCAAAGATTTCAAAACGAATATTAAGGTAGGTAGAATTTTCTATGAGCAGGATTTCATTTGTTTGCACAAGATTAACCAGTTTTAAGTTATGTCACGTGGTCTCCTGCTGAGAGAAGAGAAATAAGGAATTACTGCTATTCCTCGGTGTTTGAATTAATAGGCCAAGGACTGACCATTGACAGAGGAATTTAGGTCAATTCCTCAAGTAACAAATCCAGGTCAGAATGGAAACCAACAAATGTTTGTACTCTGTGACCGAATGGGTAAAGAATGGGGTACAGGGACATATAGTAGCCCAAACAAATCGCCTGACAGGGGAAGGAAGAAGATAGAAGCTAAATAATTGGCTAGAATCCCAAAGCGGAAATAGCCCCCTTCTTCCATCAGTGGAAATAGGGAATAAGAAAATCAGTTTTGGAACAGAGGTCCTCGTGAACAGATGGGGGCGAATCTCGCGCCAAATTCCGGGTAAAGAAAGCGGAAAGAATCTTGGATAAGAAGAGGAACTTAATGCCTTCAAGGCAGAGCTATATGCATAAATAAATTCCATCAACCCGTAAAAGAGAAAATACTCTCCGAAGGAACCCATCGAAAAGATAAGTAAACATTAAGACTGTTTCTCCCAATACCCTTCTTGAGCATTGCAATTACTCTCTCTCTCTCTCAATGTAAAGAAGACGAAAAAAAGAAAAGAAGAAAGACATTTATCGTCATGTATTATCCGCTGATAATATAACCAACATGTTGAATATGTGCGTCCGCGTGCATATTAAAAATATTGTTATATTCTAATGTTCCCACATGTTGAAGTTTGTTCATTTGTGTCGTCTACTATCGAAAAGTTGCTATTTCATGTTTCTTTTTTCAGCTTCTTTCGCCTAATGTTATTCTCTCCTAAGTTGTCCTATATTTTCCTTTAAAAATATTATATGGGAAACCGGAGTTGTCGACTACTATAATTAATATTATTACATCTAAACCTAGAGGTCCATATCTTCCATAAATCTAGGGGTGGAAGAGCTAGTGGCCTGGTGGGTGCATGTGTAATGTGAAATTTGGAAACCCCTTGCCAGTGGCGGTCAGTCTAGCCCTAAATTAACCCCCACATAATATGCCAGTTCATGAATATACCCGAGAAAGGACTCTGAACAAGGACTTATTCTACGAGGGATCAAGTGCCAGACCGCCCTGTCTTCACACGTGCGAAAAAAATAAACTCCCCGTTTGGAGATAATATTTAAATGCACCAGTTCCCATACACTTTTAAATGGTTGCTCATCCGGGGATCTTTTTATTTTAATTTGCCGTCACAGTTGTCATATTTTTTGGTACAACTCTGTCTCTCTCAAGAAGGACAGAATGTCATCTATTTTGATGTTCTCGAACAGACCGGTTAAGTTATTTACTTTGAAAAATCGCTTTCTGATAACAGAGAAAGTTCTGCATTCTATAAGAATGTGTTTAACCATGCAAGTTGTCTGGCACTGTGGTGGTGGTTCCTGTTTCAAAATGAAAGAGTGAGAATATTTGATGTAATATAACTGTATTATTCTTAATACAAATAATTTACAGGAATATTTGATGTAATATAACTGTAAATTATTTGTATTAAGAATAATTACTTTAAGCTGTAGTTATTTACTAAGAATTATCTACAACAGCTCTGTTGGTTGATTGGTTTTTATGGCGTAGGTTATTTAATGCCAAATCCATTTTTATACAAATATTCAGTTCTATTTCAAACAATTCAGTTTAGCATGAGCACATAGTTTAATTGTCAAAACATTTCTATTTCAAGCTATTCAGTTTATTCAAACAGTTCTAATTCAGTTAATTCATTTTAGTATAAGCACAGAAGTTCTATATCAAACAATTCAGTTTAGTGTAAGTACAGTTTCAATGTCAAAAACAGTTCCATTTCAAGCTATTCAGTTTGGTCAAACAGTTCTAATTCAAACAATTCAGTTTAGCACAAGTACGCAGTTTAGTTTTATTTAACCCATAGATAGGGTCCTATCAGGTATTACCATTCCAGGCCAGAGTGGACCTGGAAGCAATGGCAATAAGGGGTGCTCTGCATTTCCCAAAGTTCCAGCATCACTGGAACCTCACCATCAGATTGTTTAGTGTCATATCCAATCTATGGGTATGTTCGATGTGTGGCTGTTGTTATATATTCCTTTTCAGGTTTATATAATAAAACTCACATCCAGAGCATTTTTCATCCTCATATCAAACGTGTAAGTCATCAAAGAGATGAAGATTATAAATATATTCTTTGAAATAAATTTATAATGACAATCTAACCAGGTTTGAGTTTTCTTCCTGTTACATTATATATATATATATATATATATATATATCAAACTTAAAAACAGACCAAATTTATTCATGTTAAGAAATAAAAATGAGTAACTGAATGTTATTCAATCCAGCAATAACTTCATGATTGTACCTGGTCTTAAGATACTTGAATATTTTATGGGGTGGGTACAACATTTGATAAAATTTTGTATCCCCCATCATATATTCAAGTATCTTAAGACCGAGTACAATCATGAAGTTATTATTGGATTGAATAACATTCAGGTGCTCATTTTTATTTTTTAACATGAATGAATTTGTTCTGTTTTTAAGATTGATAAAATTTTGTACCCCCCATCAAATATATATATATATATATATATATATATTCCTAATTCCTTCCCACATATGTAGGTTTCTTGGTTTGAAAGTGAATTCTACTGAATTAAACCTGGGAATGAGTCAGATATGACACTGATCCTAGGGTAAAAACTAAAAAGCTCAAGCGTCATTCCTACAACCAAAGAGGTGATCTAATTATTAAATATGTCCAGTTCAATTTGATTCTTTCTTTTATCATAGAAATGTAGAACATGGCGTTTTTATTTAATTATAGAAATGTAGCATATATATATATATATATATATACATATATATATATATATCAAATTTCTTTCTAGAAAAATTTGTCCAAGATTTTTTTTTTTATTTAAATATTTCTTTTCCATTTTCTTCAAAACTATAATAATAGCAAAAGTTCAAAGTTCAGCATATGTGCAACATGATGCATTGTAATAAATAAATAAATAAAAACAATATTCAGAATAAATGATTTTAGAAAATTTTTATTTCCAATATTTGCAGGGCTTAGAATACATTGACTGTACCCCCTGCAGAGAGATAAGACCCTCCCCCCAACGTATGACACTAAACTGCATCTGGTGTGCCTTCAGTTCTAGAGATCTGGAGAATGTCGAATAGCCTTCATTACTATTTCTCCGGGTTTCACACTGACCCGGAGTGGTATTACCTGTTAGGGTCTCATCTATGGATCGAATAAATCTGCTTAAAAATTATTTGTATTCGATAGGAATACTTGATATCATATAACCTTATACAAAAACTTAAACTGCACAAAAAATGTGAATTTAAACTTAGAATGTACCCAATTCCCTAACCTCTAGTCTTAAAATACCCCCAAACAGGTTGACATGCCCTTAAAATCAGTCATTAAAAATTTTTTTGTGATTTTCAAAAATATTTCTTTTCTGTCTTACATCATTTTCATGGAGCTTAGAATACACTGATTGTTTCCCTTGCAGAAGAGTAATGCCCTTCTTGCAATGACACCTACTCATGCTGAATCCCTGCTACATAATCCAGAGAAGGCAGCAGGAGGCAATGGGCTCCATGTGAACAGAAGCAGAACGAAGTCATCTCCATCTGAAATTAGTAGACAAGATCACATACCTTGGCAGCAGTGTCTCATCTACTGAAAGTGATGTCAGTATGTGCCTAGTGAAGGCGTGGACTGCTATCGATAGGCTATCAATTATATGGAAGTCTAATCTATCTGATGAAATAGAATGGGATTTCTTCCAAGCTGCAGTTGTGTCAGTACTACTGTATGGATGCACCAGTGACAAAACGCATTGAGAAAAAGCTAGATGGGAACTGCATAAGAATCCTACAAGTGATATCAAACAAATCCTTGCAGCAACACCCCACGAAACAACAGCTGTACAGCCATTTACCTCCCATCTCAAAAACCATCCCAGTAAGACAAACAAGACTTGCGGAATACTATTGTTGGAGCAAAGACAAATTCATAAGTGACGTTCTTCTATGGACCCCTTCACATGAATGTGCCAGCATTTGCCAACCAGCAAGAACTTTTTTATGTCACCTCTGTGTGGGCACGGGATGAAGTAGAGAAAACCTACCATGAGCGATAGACGATAGGAATGGACGGAGAAAGAGAGAGTCAGTGAAATCCATGTTAGCCGGGCAGCTTGATGTTGTTGATGATGGATCGAACAGATCTGTTTAAAAATTATTCATATTCAATTGGACCGTGTGCAAAAAATTCTTATAAAACAACAACATAAAAATATAAATCTGTACATTCAATGAACATGATTTCCTAACCTCAAGGCATGAAATAACCCCAGACATGTTGACTTGCCATCAAAATCAATGATTTTGTAAAAATTTTGATGATGTTGATTTTTGGGAAGAAGGTAGTGATGCATTATACGACTGAAAGTATCCTGAAAGTTTCCATATAAAATGATTTTATCATATAAAGGTCAACTGAAAAGTTCATAGGCTGACCAAGTTACTCTTATAGAATGTAACAAAATGAAGTTTATTTTTCAACCTAGTCCCCCTTGCAATCTAAATACTTCTTCCATCGGTGTTGCAGTGCTTGGATTTCATTGGTCTTATAAGTCTTCAACAACAGATATGACATCATCATATGAACTTTTCAGCCCACACTCGTACTTTATAACTCGGTTTAAGAGTATGAATAATCTCCTCGCATTTTTATGTGACATTTTGATTTTAAATCAGAAACTGAAATAATCAACTTTAATAATAAGAGAAAGTTTACAAATGGCTTGGAAACAGATTTATTCTTGTTTGTTTGTGAAAGGTAGCTGTGGAAATGGGATAAGAAGTTAGCGAGAGTATTTTTTCTTCATACCTATGCATGTGTTTCTTTTCGACCTAAAATTAATTACAGTATATATCAGGAAGGACATTTTTGTGCCACTAATGTTACCTTGTAGCTATGGAAACTTATGAACAGAGTTGTGGTTTTGGGGGTTTGTGAGGTGGGGAAGGCATTAGATTTTTGCTTGGAGAATGGATTACTTATGTACACAGCATTCTAGCAAATATATTTATATATATCTCCTGACTATTTTAATAAGTGTTGTAAGCCTGAACACTGCTTCCAAGATAATGAGATGGATTACTTGTTAGGTCATGGTGAACATAGGCACAATAACTAATATCAGCCAACTCACAATGGCCTGAGAGTACCTGGCTTCATAAAATGGTTTGTTTGGCTAGCAGAATATTGTGAGTTCAATTCTTACTGGGTGCCCTATACTACTGATCTTTTTTTCAAACTAAGCTAAGCTCGGCATGTAGTTACCCAACCTCTCTTCTACAGACAGGATGTGATACAATGTCATTTTTAATTGGAGTATAGCTGGATTTTCCTTCTCCTTGACTGGTTTCCTTACCAAGGCTAATGAACTCAATCTGTTCTTCTATTTACTCATAGTTGAAGTGGAGAGATGGGTTCATGCCTTTCCCAAGAGTATTAGCACAAAGTGAAATGTAAACAGTCTCGTCCAGGAATTTGAAAGGTCAGCAAAGTAATCTCAAGTGATCACTCTTATAATGAATTTAAACATTACTGGGCATCTAGCATTTCTAACTTTGTCACTTTTCTAAGTAAATATCTACTCTAGGAAGGTATATTTAAGAACACTAGTATTTCATACATTTCTAAAGCTAAGGTGCTTTGCTCAGTGTAATGTTAGCAAGCTAGACAAGCAAACCATTAAGTGAGTGATTGATTTAGCTGAGGAAAGAAGAAACGGATTCATATCTTTTCCAAGGGCATTAGTGCAAGGTGAAACGCAAACCGCCTCTTACTGGATTTGAACTCAGGTTGCTAATTTCATTTCTTAGGATGATAACCATTACGCTACATGTGCTTTCTTAAAGCTAAACTAGATAAGTGTGACTATTCACAATAGTCCAAGACATTTTCATTTGCTTCTATCATTCTTCTTTTTTGGTAATAAACTTGGATGTTTTTGATAGTCTAAAATCATCGTAAAAGATACAAATCTTACTAATCTTTAATACTGTACTTTAAGAAAAAAAATGATCAACAAAACTATTGTGAACGTTTTCATGAAAAAAAAAGCTACAAAATATTAAAGTGACATGATAACATTGTTATAATACAGAAAATTCTGTCGTTACATTTGATTTTTGGTCTGAATTTCCAAACTGAGATGATTGATTAATTTTAACAGCATTTCAACCATCTGGAGTTATTTTATGCTTACTAGTTAGGGAATTGCATTCCCTGTCCATTAATAATTAAAATTTTTGTGCTGTTTCTTAAGAGGGTTTTTTGCATACAGTTATTATATCAACCATTCCTATCTAATACAAATAATTTTCTTACAGTTGTATGGTTTCAAGTATTCCTATCAAATGATTATATGGTTTTAAGTAATTATTTCTATTCAATAATATTCTTTTGTTTGCGCACAGCAATATAGTTTCAAGTAACTTATTATAATCCTTAATAAACAAATATAATTTTCCATAACTATTTTGGTGAACATTCTAATCAAATAAGAATAATTTTAAAGAAGGTCTATTTGACCCATTGATGGGACTCCAACTGGTACTATCACACCAGCTCAGGGTAGACCTGGGAGTAATGGCAATGAATGAGTATTCAACACTCTTCAATTCTTCTGAACTAGAGCCTCACCATCAGATGCCGCTAAGTGTCATATCCAGGACACTATTTTGGGGAGAGAGTCTTACTCCTTTGCAGAGGATACAGTCAGCATATTCTAAGTCTTGCCACAAATTGAGATGAGGAATTATTTTATTTGATCTGTTGATCTTATATTGACTGATTCTATTCCAAATTTTTTAGAAGACTTTAATTACATCCCATAATACCTTAACCCAGTAACACATATCTAAATGTTTCACTGTAAGGTACCTATTGTCCCCACACTTTTTCAAGTGGTTCTGTTGTCATCGTAACATGATAATATTTCAAGTGCCAGCGAAATCTATACTTAATTCGTGGGTACTTTTTAGGTGCTAAATTTGATTTTAAAAAGTGCATGTTATGCAAAGAATATTACTTCATTTTTTTTTATAATGTGTACCTGGTATGTTTACAATAAAAATAAATGAGATAAAACCTTTAAAAATAACAAGTAAACATTTTGAAAAATCCCTGAGAATAATGAGAAGTCATTTTTTGTTTAGTTAATGATACATTGAGTAAGTCCAGTTTTTAAAAAGAAGGAAATCTAATTTTTTTTGTTAGTGAGTCCTCACCAAACACTAATGTCCTTTAGATTTGTAGAAAGAGAATAAATAATTGTTTTTCCTTGGATTTGTGGATGTGTCTTTAGACCTCATATGTCCAGTGGTAACATAAGAGTATAGAATCTGTTCTTATTCTCATTTTTGTTACCATTCTTTCAAATGGATAAAATCTTAGTTGTCTAAATTTCTGAGACGAAGCTTGATGATTTTTATCATTAAAGGTTTTCAGACTATTATCTTCATCTTTATTGTTATTTCCAAATTAAAAAAAAAAATATGAATATGAGCACAGGTAAGAAATCATACATAATAGTAGTAATCCTAGTCAAGTAAGAACATTAAGTTTATAAGTCCCAAAAACTCACTCTGAATAGTCCAGCAGGACACATGGCATAACAGTTAAAGTGTTGGTTCCCTAAGCTTCTAAGAAGATAATCATCTGGAGGTTGCAGGTTCAATCCTGACTGCATGCGAGTAACAATACTTAACACTTGTACCTGGTTATGGCTAATGGAATCAGAACAGGCGACCCCCATGGATCTAATAAAGGACATAGTTCAAAGTTCCGTGAAGGTTCCCGAGTTCGACAAATACCTGAAGAAAGCTGGAGGACATATCAGCCAAATCATTGTGGAAACAACAAGAAAGATGAAGACAATAGTCCAAAGACCCTTAATGATAAAAAAGATAAAATCTTTATTTGTATCTGTATTGAACAGATATGGTCTCACCACCTGGTGGTTGGCATTGCTGTTCACCTTGCAATTAAAAATAAAACCACTAAAGACAACAAGATTTTCACCAATTTTAATTATGTTCACTTTCAGACTAATACTCTTGGGAAAAGGCCCCAGTCGGCTGGGGCTGTAGAATATACCAACTGCATCTCTGCTGAAGGGTAAGACTCCCCCAATGAGTGTTGTGGATATGACACTAAACGATCTGATGGTGAGGCTCTAGTAAATCTAGAGCTTTGAGGGATGTGGAGTACATCTTTATTGCCATCACTCCCAGGTCCACTCTGACCCAAAATGGTGGCACCTGATAGGGTCCCTTCTATGGGTCAAATAGAACTGTTTAACATTCAAACTGTGTGTAAACAAATTATTGTTTAATTGATTAATTTGTGATATACAGCAATACTTGGAACAATTTAACTGTGTACTAACGAATGAGTAATGTTGAATAGAATTATTAGTGTTGATTAGCAATACTGGAAACTTTTTAACTGTGTACGTAAATTAAATTGTCATTGTTATATAGTAGTGCTTGAAAGCATTTGTGGGCTAATAAAACTATTGGTGTTTGATTGCAAGATTTGAAACCATTTAAGTAAGTGCAAACAAATGCTTAATACTAAATAGAAGTATTTGTGCTTAAATACGTGGAACCATTTAACTGTGTGCAAACAATAGTAATACTTGTGTGCAATTAAATTAGCTCTGACTCATTTAAAAATAAGATTATCTACAAACTATTGACTTACAAATCAAATGTTTAACCATTTAACTGTGTGACAACAAATGAGCTCTGGCTTGTTTAAAAATTTTATCTTCAAAATGTGTTTACAAATCATATATATATATATATATATATATGATTTGTTTTTATCTTCAAAATGTATTTACAAATCATATATATATATACAGGATTTGGCATTAAATAACCCACAAAGGTTGATATGCCATAAATAGGATTTGGCATTGAATAACAAACAGTGCTTGATATGCCAGAGACAGGATTTGGCATTAAATAGCTTACAAAGGTTGATATGTCATAAATAGGATTTGGCATTGAACAACCAACAGTGCTTGATATGCCATAAACAGGATTTGGCATTGAATAGCCAACAATACTTGATATGCCAGAAACAGGATTTGGCGTTATATAACTAATAATGTTTGCTATACCAGAAATAGGATTTGTCATTAAATAACCTTTGAGGATTGATATGCCATAAAACCTAACCAATTAAATCTCTATTAGTAAATTAATCTATTCTCTCCGATTATTCATTCCAAGTGGTTTTATGATATAAACAACTATTCAGTTCTCAGGAGAGGCCTTCCCTTCAGGCAGCACCTGCCTCTCATTTAAAAAGTATAAGTTAATTGTCTCGTGCCTGAGGTGTCTATGATTGGACATGAGCAAGTATTGCTCTTGCCCTTTGAGAAACAGGCTTCCTGCAAGGCACTCCACTTTTAATTGACCTTGTGTCACATATCAACTCCATTGATTGAGGGGGGTTAAATCCTATTAAACTCTTCCAAGAGCAAAGCCACAAAAATCTAAAACATTTATTGAGTCAGAACCCGCTGACCATTCTCAAAGATCAAATGACAATTGAGAATTGATCTTGAGCTAACATCAAAAATTGAGATTTTAGTCTTAGAGAAAATGAAAATTAAACTTTCAGCTTAATCTATTTTGTCCATATTTTAAAATCATCAATTAGTTTAAATGATATTAGTTTTTGGTTGCTAAATGTACAATCCACACTTTTTCAGTTGGGCTGTAAGGCTCACTTTTGGAATAATACCCTTAGGAAAGGTATGAACCTCCTTGTCTATGGGTTAAATGGTATCACTGCTGTTCTTCTACAAGGATATTTTTGGCATTAAATAACCCAAGAAGGTTGATATGCCAAATAAAGAAACAAAACTAAAATCACTGCTTTGTCATTGGGGTTTAGAATATGCTAATTGTAACCTCTACAAAGAGGTACCCCCCAGAAAAAGGGGGCATCTTGGGTGTGACACTACTAAACTGCATTTGATTATGTGGCTCTAGTTTTGAAGATCTGGGGAGTGTTATCTACCCCCTTGATTGCCTTTACTCTCAGGTCCACTTTGTACCTGTTAGAGTTCCATCTATGGGTCAAATAGATCTATTTAAAGATATTCTAATTCAATAGGACTGTATGCAACAAAAAAAAACTCTTAAATGTAAATATGAATGTACAATGAACACAGTTCCCTAACCTATCAGCATAGAATAATCCTAGTTGTGTTAACATACCATTAAAATCAATCAATGTACAATCAGATGTCCAAATTAGAATGTAGTTTTCAAAATGTCTTTATTGGGAATCCTTTAGAGATGAGGCTTCTTGATCTAAGAATTAATTAATTTTTTATTATGGACTTTTGTCCTCATCTTGGTAGTTTTTTTGTTGTTTTTTTTCTCTACATTTCGGACAAATTTCACCTCTGGCCTTCTTCAGGTGATTAACCGTGACCTTTGGGGCCTGTGGCACAGTGGATAGAGGTGTTGAGTCTCTATGGTTCCATGTGATTATTATCAGAAGATAGCGGTTTCAATTCCTACCCAAGCCGGCCAGAGGGTTACTTGGTCAAAAACGTGGTGCGATAGACAACAACTATGGAAGGCAGTAATTACAGGGGATATGGTTACAAGATTCAGCATTCCTATCTGAGGTCATGGTTAATCACCTGAAGAAGGCCAGAGGTGAAATTTGTCTGAAATGTAGTGAAAAAAAAAACAACAAAAAAACTATCAAGATGAGGACAAAAGTCCACAATGAAAAATTAATTAATTCTCATTTTCAAAATAGTTTTTATGATTGAAACAGCTGTATTTTCACATTTATTGACTTTTTATACAGAATCTTTTGACTCAAAATACAATGAAAATTAAGAATCTTGACAAAACAGTTAAACAATAATTTAATTTAAAACAAGAACAATATTTACATTTATCATTTCTTATAAATATTACTTACCAAACTGCAAATAAGTGTAAACATTGTTCTTGTTTGATTTTAATTAAATTAAAATTGTTGTTTGTTTATTTATTTTGTCGCCTTAGATTCTTGGATTTTATTTTGAAAAATTTTGTATAAAAATGTCAATCTATTCAAAAGCAATACTGCTATCTCAAACAGCCAAACCTTTTTAAAACTACATTCTCATGAGGGACTATTGAACTAAATTCCAAAAGTTCTATTGAAGATAAAACTATATAATCATCCCTTTAACCCTTGGATAGTTTGAAAGTTAAATAAACAATTTCCTCTGTAAAAGAAAACAGGCTCTCTCTCTCTCTCTCTCTCTCTCTCTCTCTCTCTCTTCTCATAAAGTTTATACGCCTGTAAAAGGAATTATCATTAAAAAAAATCTCAGAATAATTATTTGATGAGTGTAAAAACAAATTGATTTTAATAAAGTTTTGTGCAATTGTCGATATGTCGGAAATGTACAAAAATGTGCACCATTTTTTTTTAATCCCCCGAAATTGTTAACAATTTTAATAAAAGAATTTCAGTATCTAAAGCAATAAAAGATGAGGTTTCTTTTAAAAAACATTTTCCCTCAAAATTCTGAAGGCAACATATTTTTTTTTTTTGTTTTATTGTCCTGTGACTCAATCCCTCAATCATTTTGTTAATTTGGCTCACTTAATTTACAGGTAGATTATTTTTTTAACGGTATTTTCAAAGATAATTCCAAGGAAAATTACATTTTTTTATAATGTTTTGTCAATTTGTAAGTAAGATACCTTACTTTTAAGTTAAAAAACACTAGTAAAATAAGAAACATTGTTGCTTTCTAAGCATTTTTTTACTTTATTAGTTTTCATAACTTAATTTTCTCGAAAGATGGTGTTAATAAAAAAGAAAAAAAATTCTTTTTTTTTTAAATTGATATATGTAGATTAAACTCTTTCACTAAGAACAGTTGACTGAGATTTTGTTAATTAATATAAAAATACTGAATAAATGATTTTGATTGATAAGATAAAAGAAAGGATTTTATCTAAATGATACATTTCTAGTCTATGTTTGTATTTTTTCATAGGATGATATTTTTATATGGAGGCCTGAAAGAGAACCGATGTAAAAATATCACTTAAAGGTGATAAACCTTTTACGATAATTTATTAAAGTAAGAAACATGGATTATTATTCTTTTAATCATCCACACTTTGGAAGAGATGGGGAATATATATATAATATAGAGTCTACCTCAGTATTTAAGATCTATTATATTTTTGTATGTGGTCTGCCTAAACCGTTGAGTCATTGATCATAAAACAGTAAACCATTAAGCTAGCATTCTTGATCCAAATGCGAGTGCATACACTCAACAAATAAAATGCTCATAGCTGAATGATAAAACAGAAATTTTCAAAACGAAATTGAGGTGTATCAATTAAAAAGCTAGAGTCTCATCTTGACTAGTTTTGCTGGAAAATTCCAAAAAGTGAAACCAATTTATTTATTGCTTTTTTACAAGATATTAAAATCAGTAAAAGGCAATTAAAATATTAAGGCTTGTAAAAAGTATTGTTTACAACCCTTAATATTCTAATTGCCTTTTACTGATCTTAATTTTGTTTATAAGTAGGTGTAAATCTGTAATAAAGTTTTACTTTGAACTAAATTTTAATTCCTTAAATCAATTTTGAGAGATGGAGTGACACTGTCTTAGAAACAATGTAGTATACTACAGATTACAAAAGAAATAACGTCGTAGATTGCATACTAAAAAAAGAAACAATGTAGTAGACTGCATACTACAAAAGAAACAATGTAGTAGATTGCATACTACAAAAGAAACAATGTAGTAGACTGCATACTACAAAAGAAACAATGTAGTAGACTGCATACTACAAAAGAAACAATGTAGTAGACTGCATACTTCAAAAGAAACAATGTAGTAGACTGCATACTACAAAAGAAACAATGTAGTAGACTGCATACTACAAAAGAAACAATGTAGTAGACTACATATTACAATAAAAATAATGTGGTAGAATGCATACTACCATAGCACATTTTAAGTAATCAGTTTCTTAGATCAGTTGTCCTCAACCAGGGTCTATATAGTCCCGGAGGGGTCCTATAAAATGGTGCGGTCCACACAAACAGAATTGTAAATTTGGGGATCCACTGAATTATTTTTGTGGTCAATACATTTATGATTTATTTTACTAGTTAACATTAATTATGGTTGCTTTTTATCACTATCACAATGCCAGGATCATTTCACATTTATTGACTGTTAAGCAAACATTATGCATTGAGAAATAAAGAAATAGCTTTGACTGAAATTGGAACTTGTATTATTTTCCCTTATGATCTCCTCCTGACAGAGAAAATGATTTTAATAATTTAGCCACAAAGACCCATTAGCAAATTTCTCTGAATGTCGTAATCATATATACATTCTTTATTATTTGATAACCACTTTACCATATTATATGCCCTGTTAGCTAGGACTGTAGAATACACGAACTGCACTTTTCCAGAGGGCTAGTACTCTCCTTAATGAAGCCACCTGTTGACTGGGTGGTGACTTGTAATGCTTGAAGATGGTGTTTTGGTGACTGAGCAGTTCATGAGCCAGCTGCTGAAGAGGTCAACTGACTTGTAACACTCCACTTTGGCCCTTACTGAGCTAGACAGCAGTTAGAGAGGCCCAGTTAGCTGGTCATATCAAGCCATAGCACCTATATGATTGTCCCAACAGTGTTCTTCTAATTGCTTTGGTGGCAAACAAGCACCCAACCCTTTTTATCTTAAAGGTGGCTGAGAGTCAAAAGCACTGTGATAGCAATATTTGAAACCATTTAACTGTGTACAAACCATTGATTAATATCACATGGTATTATTAGTATTAGACAGCAATACTTGAAACCATTTAATAAATAGAATTATTAATATTAAGTAGCAATACTTGATATCATTTAATTGAACTCAAACTCATTTAAAAAGTCACCTGCAAACTATTCCCTTACAAATCATATATATAAACAGGATTTACATTAAATAACCAACAAGAATTGATATGCCATAAAACACCATCAAACCAAGCCAGCCACTACATCATTCAACAACCAGTAGTAGTAACTATATGCATTTATCCAACCCCTCCCCAACAAGCAAGATGTGATGCAAGGTAAATTTTTTTAAGTGAAGTAAACATGGTTTGATTTCAGAGTTTTCCTTCTCCTAAGCACTGCTAAAGAAATATGTCTTCATTAGTATTTACTCATAGGTGGGGAGAGAACAGTTCATGCCTTTCCAATGAGCATTAATGTAAAGTTATACACAGCTTCCTCCAAATGTTGAACTTGGGTCATTGATTCTATTTCCTACAATAATAACTGTCCTTCCGTCAGTTGTTGGCCCAGTCAGCTGGGCCTGCAGAATACACTGACTGCATATCTGCAGAGAGGTAAGACTACCCAACAAGTGTCCTGGATATGACACTAAACAATCTGATGGTGAGGCTTCAGTAATACTGGAGCTTTGGGGAATATGGAGTACACTTTCATTGCCATCACTCTCAGGTCCACTCTGGCCTGGAGTGGTAGCACCTGATAGGGTCCTATCTATGTGTCAAATAGAACTAAACTGAGTTGTTTGAAATTAACTGTTTTTACTTTTAAATGTTTGTTTAAACTGTGTACTTATGCTAAATGGAATTGTTTGAAATAGAACTGTTTTTGAAATTTAATTGTGTGTAAACAAAAATTATACTTATGCTAAACTGAATTGTTTGAAATTTTTATCAAAATGACTTTATTTGGCATTAAATGACCTGAAAATAAAACAACCACCCAACAAACCAACCAAATACATCTGTAGTAGCAATTGCATCACTCGTGAGTTGTCTTTTCTGTCTTTTTTCCTTTTTTTTGTTTTTAATATCATATAAATTTTCATGGGTTATTTAATTTATTTAAAACTATCCTCTTAAAAAAACAGCAGTGCTACTAATTAACCCATAACTCGGAGGATAAGGGGGTTCATAACTCTCCCAAGGTTATTTGTCCAAAAGTAAATGTAATGGCACAACTGGAGTTTGAACTCACGTACAGTCCAGCACTTTAGCTGTTACTCCTCGAAAACTCTCTATGAATTGTCTGAATGTCTAAGACAATTTTCACACTATTTTGTTTTTCCCACCTTTATTGCTTTATTTTCATGAATTATTTAAACAAGAAGTAATCTTAAATGTTAATTCATTCATGCTAGATAACAAAAGACCAGGAAACTGGTCCAACAGAAACTATGTATGATAATATAAACTTGTCTCGGAAATACAAAAAAATGTACAAATTTATTTTTTTGATATCTTCATTTCGGAAAAAAATTTTTTTTTTCTAGCAATGTACCATAGATCCTAAACTTCCAACGTCGGTTTCAATCCATTAAAAATGAGCTTGCTATCAACTTCTTGTGAGATCAGCACATTAGTTATGATACTAATGCCAGGAAAAGAGTTGATGTTGTTAAGATCACAATTAAGAGCTATCTGATAATACAAGCCACAATGTTTATAGAAATGACATTTTTTTTCAGACGAGACTAATTCATAACTAAAAGACAATAATGAGTCCTGATCTCTTCATGGGTCAATAAAAAAAAAGAAAATTCATTGTAAAGCTATGTTATCATATAGGTTTGACTGTGCACTACAAAATGTACATTTTAAACTTTTTTGTAGTATACGTGCAAAAGTTTGCTTTGTTCCTATTTTATAAATTCCATTTATATGTGTATATATATATATATATATATATATATATATATATATATATATATATATATATATCTGTGTGTGTGTGTGTGTGTGTGTACATATGTGGTTTTCTAATTTGTATTGTCTTGAGTTTTCAAAAAGGGCAAGTCCTTGTCATATATATATCTGTGTGTGTGTGTGTGTACATATGTGGTTTTCTAATTTGTATTGTTTTTAGTTTTCAAAAAGGGTGAGTCCTTGTCGGGTTGTGGCTAATGTACTGGACTCTGACATTTTAGTAAACAAGTTCAAACTCCAGTCATGCTATTACATTTACTTTCAGACAAAAACCCACGAGAAAGGTATGAAGTCCTTTATCCCCCAACTATGGGATAAACAGTATCACTATTGCTTTTCTAAAAAGGATGACTTTGGCATTAAATAACCCACCAAGATTGATATGCCATTAAGAGAGAGAAAGAAGGAAGCATTATCCCCCCCAGCTATGGGTTAAATAGTACCACTATTGTTTTTCTAAAAAGGATGACTTTGGCATTAAATAACCCACAAAGGTTGATATACCATTAAGAGAGAAAGAAGGAAGCATTATTCCCCCCAGCTATGGGTTAAATAGTACCACTATTATTTTTCTGCAAGGATGACTTTGGCATTAAATAACCCACAAAATTTGATATACATACAATTATAGCAAGAAAGAAAGTTTTCAAAAACGATGGGAAGTTTTTCATGCATCAAATAATTTTCAGATGAATCATTACCATTCCAGTGTTTCGCCTCATTGATTTCATTCTTTTTTTGTTGCTTTTGTTGTTCCCACATTTTGTCTAATTTGTTTGTGTTTTTGTGATTGTTTTTTTTTTTGTTTTGTTTTTTTCTTTTCAGGCGCATAATCCATATAGTGAAGGGGGGGGATTTCTTTTTTTTCTTTGTGATCACAAACCAGAAATTGGTTGCCAACAAAAAAAAAAAATACTCACCAGACCTCCCCAATATGTCAACCCATATAACAAAGACAATTCTATATTTTATATACATTCTTTTTAAAGCAATGAAATCTATAATAACTCATTTTTATCTATTTAATGATGGCACTAAACCCATGACTGAAGAGTCTCAGTCCTGCTTGGTTATTTGGAGGCCCCAGCCACTTTTATCAACATTTCTTTCTTTTTTTTTCACAATTCATCTGGCAAACAAATTTGCATTTTTATATGAATACCAATTCATGAAAATTGACTTATAGCATAGATTGAGGTGGCATGAACTCCTTGTACTGGCACTGGTTATCGTATTTTGTGTAACACTGGTGAGACCATAAAGTTGCTTTTTTAATCCTTGGTGTAATGATTATCACAGTAGAAAGAGGACTCAGCTACGTGGATTCAAATTCTAAACAAGGTTGTTCGGGTGTGTCGTCCGCCGCGTGGTGTAATGGTTAAAGCAATAGGCTGCAGAATCATTGTAAGCGAGTTCGAACTCCAGTCGAGTCATTATGTTCACTTTCAGACAAATACCTTTGGGAAAGGTATGAACCCCCTCATCCTCCCAGCTATGAGTTAAATAGTACCACTACTGTCCTTCTAAAAAGGATGGATTTGGTATTAGATAACCTGCCATTAAACAAAGAAACCAAAAAAACCAACAAGGCTGTTCATATTTCATATTGTGCAAATATCTTTGGAAAATGTATAACTCCAACTATTCTCAAAAAGTAAAGCAAATTTGTCTCTTTAATCTTGGTATGGCAACCATTTTAGGAGAAGGCAAATTCTGAATTCAAGCCAGACCTGCTGTTAGAAAAATGAACTCCAGCCCAAGACTCACACCTTGGGTAGCAACTCCATGATCCAGCGAGGTTATGGGATGACTCCTTTTTCTTCTAAAAGCAATGAATTCTTGACTGACGAATTATATTAGGGTGAGTTAAGAAGTTTTGTACTATTTTGATATATGCTTGTTTGCAGTGCATATATCACATGACCAAAGTAGTTCAAGCCGTGGAAACTAATCACTGTTATAGTTGTGCAGTGATACATTGTGCATTGCTTCAATCTGTGTGTGTGATTTGAAAGGTTCACAAATGAATATGCAACATCGTCTAATTTAGGAACTTACACTTTACAGGTCTGAACTGAGCCATAACACTGTTCAATTTTTTGCTATAATTGAAACCATTTAACTGTGTGCAAATAAACGATGAATATCAAATATAATTATTAGTGTTAGATAGCAATACTTGAAACCATTTAACTGTGTGCCAATAAACGATGAATATCAAATATAATTATTAGTGTTAGATAGCAATACTTGAAACCATTTAACTGTGTGCAAATAAACAATGAATATCAAATATAATTATTAGTGTTAGATAGTGTGACGGGGAAATTGACTAAAATCCCAAAATGGGACTTTATTTTCGCACGTGTGAAGACGGGGCAGGTTGGCACTTGATCCCCTACAGAAATAAGTCCTGTTCAGAGTTCTTTTCTCAGGCAGATAAGAACTGGCATATTACGTGAGGGAATAATTTAGGGCCAGACTGGCCACCGCTGGCAAAGGGGTCCAAAATTTCACACTATCACACACCCACCAGGTCGCTAAACTTCTTTCCCTTAGATAATAGAAGAATACGGGCCTATAGGTCTTAGTTGTAATAATATTAATGTTGTTGTAGTAGTTGGCAACTCCGGTTTCCCATGTGATACTTTAGGAATTAATTGGACAGTTCTAAGCAAGATAATGTAAGGCGAATAGAAGCTGAAAGGAAAGCATGAAATAATAACATAGACCACATGGTAAAATGAAAATACATAGGTTCTTTACTACGGTTATATATATATATATTTATGTTCAAAGTGTCAAAAATATATTATAGGATAGTCCATGAATATAAATGTCTTTTCCTGGCTTTTATCCTTTTTCAAATTGAGAGAGAGAGTGGTAACAAAATTTGGGTGTAACGGAAAAATGTCCCAAAGTTACTTATCTTATTTTTTTGACGGGGTTCCACTGGAGAATTTCTCTTCTTTCACGGGCTAATAGACTTTGTACTGTTTTTAATGCTGGCTTGAAGGATTTTGGAGTTCTTCGTGTCTCAGTCTTTTTGTCTTTAGCCCAGAGCAAAATGGCTATCGTCCGTCTGCCACGAGACTTGCCCAAAAACTCCTTTTTTTGTGCCTTACTTCCGCTGAGGGGAAGGGAACCCCACTTCCGTTTGGGGCCCCCCGCCAATCATTTGCTTCATTTTTCTTTCCCCTTCCGATGTCCGGTGACCCAAGGTCACTTAAGTGCGAACATCTGCGTGACCCACATTCTCTCCTAACGGTCACTTTTTGACTCCTAGATAATGTTAGTTCAACGGGGGGGGGAGTATCATTCCCACCTCCTCGTCTCCGTGAGCCATCACGTGACAATAGCAATACTTGAAACCATTTAACTGCGTGCAAATAAATGATGAATATCAAATATAATTATTAGTGTTAGATAGCAATACTTAAAACCATTTGACTGTGTGCAAATAGAATTATTAGTATGAGGTAGCAATATTAATTGGGTAGAATGTTTGCCAATGGTCCGGGAGACCTGCGTTCAATCCCAGGTCGCGTCACACCAAAGACTTTAAAAATGGTACTTGATGCCTCCTTGCTTAACACTCAACAATATAAGGTATGCATCAAGGGTAAAGTGGAGCAATCCTAGGAAAGGAGTATCTCCCTTCCCTACACCTCAGTTTAGTAGCTATTGAAAAGGGAGCCTTCTGATCACCCTCAACTACAGTCACTGGCTTTACAACTTTATTTTGAATTATTAGTGTTAGCAATACGTGAAACCATACAATAGTGGATAAACTAATGATTTAATATCAAATTAGATAGAATTACTTGAAACAAAGAAATATTAATGTTAAATAGCTTAACTATGTTGATTCCTAATTCAGGGCCACACTTAACGCTTCTGCTTCTTGACCAGGGTATGCATGGGGGCCACTCTGGGCACTTGCTGGCCATGACTCTCATGACACTGTGTCTGACCATCACTGACCGTGTGTACTTGTGTATGTATAATTTCATAACACTTAAGCATTCTTCCGGCCTGTGATTCACTTGTTTTGCTTACACCCATGCATTGCTTGTCTTCCGGTAATCACTTTGTTAACACAGCTGGAACATCCTATCCCAGAAACCACTAATTGACGGCTCTGTCAAAGGTCAATATGCAACAACATTACCAAAGCAGTTCAAGCCATGGAAGGCACCTGTTTTGATTGTTAGTATTATTGTAGTTGGTGCGCTAACACATTATGCATTTTTTCAATTAGTATGCAATTTGAAAGGTGCACATGAACATGCATCATAATGTTTTGAACAATTAAACTGTGTACTCATGCTAAACTGAATTGTTTGAAATAGCACTGATTATTTACATAAAAATGGATTTGGCATTAAATAATCTACAAAGGTTGATATGCCATAAAACCCAACAAACCAAACCAAACCCTCTTTATACATATACATTAAATATAAATGATTTAATTTGGTTGGGTTTTATGGTATATTAACCATTGTAGGTTACCTAATGCCAAATCCTCTTTATACATGCATATCAAATATATATAAAGATGGTTGTTGTTGGCCCAATTTTTGTGAACACATTTTATAGATAACATTTTTAAATGAGCCTGGGCTTTTTTTTGCTCACAGTTATATAAGTCACAATTTGACATCAATCATTTGTTTGCGCACACAGTTTGTTCTATTTGACCCCTAGATTGGACTCTGTCAGGTGCTACCATTATGGGTCAGAGTGGACCTGGGAGCAATGGCAATGAAGGAACACTCCACATTACCTAAATCTCCAAGGCTGGAGCCTCACCATCAGATTGTTTAGTGTCATATCTAGGACATTCTTGATGGGGTCTTACCCCTCTGCAGAGATGCAGTCAGTGTATTCTACAGCTTTAGCTGAATGAGGTCCCTAAAATTGTAGATTCTGAGTTTGTACACTAAGCTATTGAGGCAAATCCACTGAGGTGCACTTGGAGAGTATCAGGCGAGATAGGTATCTCACAGTTCAGTGTAGTTCATTACATTCACAACCTCTGCAAAAACATTCAGAGCTGCCAAATTGTGCCACATGTTAGCAAAATTTTCACTCTCTTTAATATTTTCAATGGTAATATACTAAAATTTCAATTTTTTCATAATGTAGGGTTATGATTACTTTTTATTAGTATTTTCCTTCACTTTTGGATATGGCTTTCCACTGTTTTTATACACTTTTTAATTAGTTCTTTTATTTGCTCAAAAAAATGTAAAAATACTCAAAAATTAGTTTTTTTCTATTGACCCTTACTAGGTAGATTTATTTGTTTACATTTTAAATAAGGAATTTTGGTTTGGTTAGATAATAAAGATGATGAAAAAAATCAGTACAGTTTTTTGCATGTTCATACAAGTTTATTCCGTGATATGCATCAATGTTTATAATGGATACAAATAAAGAATAGTAAAAGTATCAGAAATCAAATCTTTTTAGTAAAATCAAATTGTCTAGACGAGACTATCATAAGTTTTCCTTTTTTTTATCCATTTACAGTGGTGTCAAAATTCAGAGTTTTATTGCTCCCAATTTTGTACTTAATATGTGATAAGAAATAGAAAATGAAAGATAATAAAAATAACTTCTCTTTAAATCTTTCCTAAAATACACCCTTAAAGACAGGGGTTATGCAATAAATGAGGGGAAATTTTTTGACTAAGGAGGGCCTTTTATATATATATGTGTGTGTGTAGTAAAACTGATAACAACAATCCAAGTGGAAGGAGAGATTTATTGAGAGGTCTCCTTCCACTTGGATCATTATAATCAGTTTTACTGCATATTGTCGGATTACAATCCCTTATTTACTCTTCATATATATATATATATATATATATATATATATATGAGGGTTATTCAATAAATAAGGGGAAATTTTTTGACAGAGGAGGGCCTATTATATATATATATATATATATATATACACCCACACACATATATATATATATATATATATATATATATATATATATATATATATATATATATATAAGGGTTATTCAATAAATAAGGGGAATTTTTTGACTGAGGAGGGCCTTTTATGTGTATGTATATATATATATTTGAGGGTTATTTAATAAATAAGGGGAATTTTTTGACTGAGGAGGGCCTATTATATATATATATATATATATATATATATATATATATATATGAGGGTCATTCAATAAATAAGGGGAATTTTTATGACTGAGAGAGAGACCTGTTATATGAATAAGGCTCATTCAATAGATAAGGAGAAATTCTAAACTTTGCATTGTTTGAAATTGGTTCATTACAAAAAAATATTCTAATCCTACAAAATTATTTGTTTTGATGCTATTCAAAATGGCTGCAAATCAAACAGTACTCTAGACCTGAACAGAGGTCTGTCATCAAATTTTTGGTTACTGAGTAGTGTAAACCATGTGAAATTTACTGAAGAATGTGTGATGTGTATGGAAAAGTATATTTTAGGTTTGGTTTAGTTTAATTTTATGGCATATTAACCATTGTTGGTTATTTAATGCCAAATCTGGTTTATACATATATAGTAGATATTAGATATATATACTTTGTAAACATAAGTCAACAAAGTTAAATAGTTTCAAGTATTGCTATCTATCTCAAACAATTCAATTTAGTATTAGTCATTTGTTTATACACAGTTCAAAGATCAAACAGTTCAATTTAGCAAAAGTTATTCATTTGGTCACAGTTTAAATCTCAGACAGTTCTACTTAACCTATAGATAGGACCAGAATGGACCTGGGAGCAATGACAATGAAAGGTTACTCTGCATTCCCCAAAGCTCCAGCATTACTGGAGCCTCACTATCAGATTGTTTAATGTCATACCAGGACACGTATGGTGGCGGGGGGTCTTAACCATATTTACCAACCCCTCCGCTCGGGCAGGATATGAGACAAGGTCACTTTTTAAGCGGAGTTTAACAGATTTGAATTTAGAGTTTTACTTCTCCTAGACTAGTTGCCTCACCAAGGCTGAAGAACCTTGTCTGCCCTACTATTTACCCATAGCCGGAGGGAGAATAATTAGATTCATACCTTTCCCAAGGGTATTAGTGCTATGTGAAATGCAAACATTCTCGTCCAGGATTTGAACTCGTGTCGCCATGTCCATTTCCTACGACAATAACTATTATACCACAGACACCTCCTGGCAGGGGGTCTTAACCCTCTTCAGACAATTCTGTCGGTGCATTTTACAGCGCCAGCTAGCAGGCCTTATGTATGTTTTAGTAAAAAAAAATGTTTATAATTGGAATAAACATAGGTTTACCTCTACAAGCCTGAGTGAAAATGACAATCAACAGAGTGGAAACACACTGATTCTTTAATAAAGAAAAAGTACCTGGTGCAGCTATCAATAAAGAAGGTTAGGTTTACAGTCTTTTGAGACATAAAATGACCTATCAATATTAATTTCTTTGAAAAGGGGGCAACAGTAAGCAGTACTTCCTATTGCTAACTTCTGAAGGAATATTTCAACTTATTTATTGAATGACTCTTGTATTAGAGAGGTAAGATCTCCCACAACCAAAAAAAGGGGTGCACTGAGTATGATACTAAACTGCATCTGATGGTGAGTGTGGAGTACCCCTTCATTGTCATTACTCCCAGATCCACTCTCACCAAATATGTTTATACCTTTTAGGATTTCATCTCTGGGTCAAATAGATCTGTTTATGAATTCATATTTGATAGGAATACTTGATGCCATGCAACTGTAAAATATTTGTATTAAGAATAATTGCTTGAAGCTATAATTATCTACAAAGGATTATTATTAATTACTATCAAATAACTGTGTGCAAACAAATAACGACTATTAGATAGAAGTGATTACTTAGAACCCTATAATTATTAGTATTTGATAGGAATACTTGAAACCATACAACTGTGAAAATTATTAATATTAGATGAGAATACTTGATATAATACAATAGTGTAAAAAGTCTTAAGAAACAGCTACACAAAAAATGTAAATATAGATTTACAATGAACAGAGCCGGGTTTACCAACAGGCAGAGTAGGCTACTGGCCAAGTGTCAATGGACATCTAGGGGTCTACTAAAATTTATTTGTCGTGCAGTATGCCAGATAATAACCTTGTTTCAAGTCTGCACTAAGTATTTCATTATATTATATATTCGAAATCATAAAGGCACCTGTACAATAAGTAGAAGCTCCTAGAAGTTTTCAACTGGTGATCCATGGGGGCCTATTGATGAGTTGATTGCCATTAAAATCAATCGTTTACAGTTACATTGTCTCAAATAATAGGGAATGTTATTTCCCAATTGTAGATGATTAGTAAACCATTGAATGACTCGAATTTAGTCATCATGGGGTTGGGAAGTCTTCATAGTGTAGTAGCTAATGTTCTGGACTGTGAGATTGTAGTAAGTGAGTTCCAACCACAGTTACACTAGTTCATTTACTTTCAGACTAATAAAGTATGAACTCTCTTATCTTCTCAGCTATGGGTTAAATAGTACTATTGCTGTTCTTTGATAAGGATGGCTTTGGTATTAAATAACCCGTGAAGGTTGATATGCCATTTGACAAAGAAACCAAATCAAAACCTTTTAATTATCATATGAATACTGGTTTATTTTTTTCAAGTTCAAACAAAAACAGATCATCATGAAACTCATACATGACAATGTGTTTGTGTGTCTCTTAAATTGAAGTCATCTTTTCTAAATATTTTGCAGTCAGAAAAAAAAGAAAAATAAACAAAACTCTATCAAGCACTGTGTCTTTCCAAACAACATACTATGAGTCTTATCGACACACAATGATGAATCCCAGAATTCAACTCTTTTCGTCTCTCCCCCGACTCTCATCACTTCTCGCATGCACTTCGTTCGCATACGAGAAGCTTAAGATATAAAATACCTTGAGACAGGGGACATCGGGTTTTATCTTCGTCTTCTTTCTTATCCCACCTTTCAAACAATCTTTTACAATTTCTTTTGTTGAAAAAACTTTTCCCTAAAGATCATGAATACTTCATATTGATTTTGTCGCATTATTGCCTTTGCTAAATTCACAAACCATTAAATGTTTTATTTACTCTGTTAGTATATTCATCTTTATTAAGGTCAAATTTGTAACTAAGTTAGTTGAATCACACTCTGGTGGTACAACCTTTTTAAAATTGTATGAACACATGTTAGCCTATATTGTTATCATTTAGGTAATTTCCAATATCGTTCAATATCATTCAATCTTTTGTTATCAGATTTTTGAAATGAATAATGTGATGACCTGATACGCATGTATTGTTATCATTAAGATATTATAGAATGACCAAGATATCACTTAATCTGTTGATATCAGATTTCAGATGTTACTTATGGGATGACCTGATAGAGTACAAATTAATCATTAAAATTTTTGGAGGAAAAAGGAAAAGAAAAAATGTTTTAAAATTACCTTAACCCTTAGAACTCTGGACCCCCAATGAGGTCATTGAATAATAGATTACAACATTTTATAGGCAATAGCATTGTAAACATGGGGATTTCCTAACTAGAATTCAGGTTGACTGGATATATGTGCTTTTAAGTAGTGGCACAAATATACAAAGCATATTTACCAAGTACCAAAATGAATGAAACAATAATTTTTTTTAGCCCTGTTAGCTGGAACTGTTGAATATGTCAACTGCATCTCTGTAGTGAGGTAAAACCCTGTCCCCATGAGTATCCTGGATATGACACTAAACCGTTTGAGGTTCCAGTTCTGGAACTTTGGGGGATATGGATTACCTTTTCATTGCCATTACTCCCAAGTCCACTCTATCCTAGAGTTGTAGTACCTGTTGGGTTTCATCTATGGGTTAAATAGAACTGTTTAATTATTAATTATACTTGAAACAATTTTACTGTTTGCAAGTAAATGATTAATATTAAATAGAATTATTAGTGTTAGATAAAAGTACTTTAAACCATTTAACGGTGTGAAAACAAATGTGCTCTTGTTATATAGCTATAACAAATGAATATACATGGAGGAAGAATGACCTTAACACTACGTTATAAAAATATAACTCTTACACTTAATTCTCAAAGGGGGTTGGAGCTTCTGTGGTGTGTGAGAGACAGATGGAGACAGGGAGGTGAAGACAGACTGCTATATTGACCCATAACTTCTTCTCTTGACAACACCACGCTGTGTTATCTTCAAGGCCTTACATCTTCTCTTCTAGTGAGACATACTCAACTGGTCCTCATCAGAGGGTCACTTGGCTCCCTGTGGCCGCAGTTCTCTATCTGCCAACTCAACTCCACTACAAGCTGGCATTGCCTCAAGACTCACACTGACTCCAACTCTAAGACCCTCATGAGGTCATCTGTATATATCATTTCCTAATGCTTACGATTTCCAATCAACCATGTGACTGCTTTTATTTATTTTCACAGGTGCCTCTTATTTTAAGAATCTCAAGGGTCAATATGCAACTCATAAAATTACCTTCAAACTATTCACTTAAAAATCAGATGTAATAACAGAATTTGGCATTAAATAATGATGTAGGGTTGATATACTGGTAAACCAAATAACTGAACCTAACCCATTATTTTTTTCAAAATAGTCCTCTTGGTGTTAGTATCTATGCCTGTGCAAATTTAATTAGACATCTTAACAAATTAAGGACAGGATGGATGCAATGTCAATTTTTAAGAGGAGTAGAGCTTTCTAGAATTTTCCTAAGTTGGTGACCACATGAAAAAAACTTGGTTTATGAAAATAAAAATAGAGTTCAGCACTAAAAACAATTATGTATTTGCCCAACCACTTCACCATGGGCAGTCAATTTTTTAAGAGAAGTACTGCTGGTTTGTATTTAGAATTTTCCTTCTCCTAGACTGGTGGCATTACCAAATCTAAAGAACCCACTCTACTCTCCAATTTACCTCCAACCGAAAGAGAACAGATGGGTTTATGCTTTCCCCTAAGGCATTAGCACAAAAGGACACACAAACAGTCTCATCTAGGTTTTGAAATCATATTCCTAATTCCATTTCCTATGATGATAACCATTGCACTAAGTGTGCTTCCATTGCTTTTTGTATCTATGTATGATGATGGAATAATATCTGTGGTTAGATATATAGTTCTAAGCAGAATTTTGATCTGAAATTTCCATTGTATAATGTCTGATTTATATGATGAAGTGCTGGATAAAGGATATTGACAAAGAAAGAAAATATGCTGAAAAATATTGGTCATGCAAAACGCTTTTTCATTATCATGCTATGGACTTATTGATATACCTGCATATTTATAAGTTACTGAAAATTTTTTTAAAATGTTTCTGAATGACACAAATCTTAATTGCAGATATTTATTTATTTAATCTTCTTGAAAGACATGTTTCTTGTTGACCTGTACTCTTCACCTCAACCTTATTTAGAAATAATTTAAAAAAAAAAAGAAGGTGTCTTTTTCATAAGGGAGAAACATTTTAAGGAAAAGTGTCGTTTTACAACAAGTTCATACAAGAAATTAGAAAACATAAAAATGAAAAAAAGAAAAGAATCTTTTCCTATTTTAATGGTTGCATGGTGACTCTAAAATTTTATAATGGATTTTCTCTCAATAAGTATGTTATATTTACCAAAAAAGGTCCCTTCTCAAATAACTTGACATAAAAAAAAAGTTGTTTTGACTAAGTCTTAGGTTTAGATAGATATTTATTCAAAGTATTTATAAAATCAAGAAATAATTTAAACAAGAAACTATGTATGAGATTCCTAAAATAATACAAAACAAAGTAAACAATGACCTTGTGCCAGATTTAACCAAAACTTAGTAAATACCTTTTAGTGTTGAGAACAACTCAAGTCTCTCAAATCTACTTAATGCGTAAGGGCGAGATGCAACTTTAATTTACATAACTTTAAAATTTTGGATCCTGTGTGATATTTCCATTATAAGTGCCTTTTGTTTAATATACTGTGGCCATGAAAGTAAATAAATAAATATATATATATATATATATATATATATATAATAAAGTAATAAAAAAGTAATAATGTATATATATATATATATATATATATATGTGTGTGTGTGTGTGTATACTTTATTACTTCTAAAACTCATAAAAAGTTATTTTTAGAAGTATCAGCGAATAAAAAATAATCTTTTAAACACATTTGTGCAAAATAACCCCAATGTGTATAGTAATATTGTAATTGTGAAATTCCTGTAAATTTTTTTTTATTTGCAAGCTTTTTTATTTTATGGTCAAAAGTGGATTCCAGCCATTAATGCTTTGTTGCCAAATGCAACGCACCAAAAGGGTTAAGGTAAATATATTAAAGAAACAAAACCTTTTAAATCAAAGAACAAAAATGTCTATAACTGTCTATAAAAGATTCTTAATACCTATTAGCCAAACATTAAAATTGCTCATGAGGAACTGAATGTATTTATCAATCTTTCTGTATGAGCAGGTTGTGTCACATGATCAATTTTAAGCAGAGTTTAAAGGTTTGAATTCAGTGTTTTCCTTTTTCTAGACTGGTTGCCATATCAAGGTTAAAGATCCCAGTCTGCCCAACTATTTACCTATAGCTGGATGAAGAATAGTTGAATTCATACCTTTTGCAAGAATATTAATGCTACGAGAAATACAAACAGCCTCATCCAGAAATTGAACCCTGGTCACCATGTTTATTTTCATAAGACAGTAACCATGAAGAACTGTATAAGAGAAGAGATAAAAGGAATATGTCCTTTAATATTAGGATCATGATGTCTTAGTAATATTATGATGATAGCCACTGAAAAAAATATCTAAATTTGCCTTGAGATGGGCCCCAAAAGAAAAAGAAGCAGGATAAAAACAGTCAGAGATGAGAACTGATTGTTACAAGGATCATTAAATAAGTTTCCAGACTTTTTTGTATGGGCACTTTTATTGATAGTACACACATGAAACTCTAGTCCCCTTTGAAGTAATCTCCTCCGGCTGCAATGCACTTGTTGTATCATTCCAACAACTTCTGGAAGGCCCCATGGAAGTCCTCTTGTGTGAGCGTGTCAATGACCTTCATCTCTTTAATTTCCTCAATAGTCTCATAACGACGGCCTGTGAGCTTAGGGAATAACCAAAAGTCATAGGGCGCAAGGTCTGGACTATAGGGAGGCTAAGGAACTGTCTTGATGCCCATCTTGGTCAAATAGTCAGTGACAACGATGGAGTTGTGGACTGGTGCATTGTCCAGCTGGAAATGCCATTGATCCGATTTGAAGAGTGCTGGCCTCTTCCGACGGAATCTCTTCCTGAACTCCCTTAAAGCCTCAACATAGTAAGCATAAGCCTAACCCTTTGGCCAATCAACTCTGGTGTATTGACTTCCTTACTCCTCCCAAACCTTTCATCATTCCTTACAGACTCCCTGGCTTCCTTGAATCTCTTATGCCACTCAAAAACTCATGCTTGATTCATGCAAGATGCTCCAAAAGCAGTCTGAAGCATTCCATACATTTCTGTGGCATTTTTCCAAGTTTAAAACAGAATTTTATTGCATATTGTTCTTCCTCACGTCCAGATTGCATTTTTGAAATTCACTCGCTGTGACAATCAGGCTTTAGTAGGGTGTATTCCAATTCCTGCTGTAGGTTTTCATTTGAAGCTGAAATCATAAAAATTGGCCAGTCATCTCATAAGATGTATAGCAATAACATAGTGAATTTTCAAGAGTCTACGACAATTTTAAATGCCTGTACAAAAAAAGTCTGGAAACTTATTGAAGGCACCACGTAATATCATTTTAAGATTCAGTAAAGAGATTGTGCCATTAGGAGATGGTACAAGAAATGACTGAATAATTTTAAAGGCATGCCAACTTGTCTAGATTATTTTATGCCTCAAGATGAGGGAATTGCATTTATTTTACGTTTGTATTCTTTCTTAACATATTTTTGCACAGTGTAATATGATATCAAGTATTTCTATCTAATGCACAGCCCAGTTGGCTGGGTCTGTAGAATATACTGACTTCATCTCTGTAAGACCCGCTCACCAATGAGTGTCCTGATAATGCCACTAAAGTATCTGACAATTTGACTCCAGTCTTGGGGAATGTGAAGTACCACTTCATTGCCAATACTTCCAGGTCCACTCTGTCCTGAAATGGTTGTACCTGTTAAGGATCCATGTATGAGTCAAATAGTACTGTTTAACGATTTAACTGTGTGCAAAAAATTACTGATGTTAAACTGAATTCTTAGTGCTTGAAAGCAATACTTGAACCATTTAACTGTACCCAAACAAATGAGTAATGTTGAATAAAATTATTAGTGTTAGATAGCAATACTAGAAATGATTTAACTGTGTGCAAACAAATGAACTTGGATTCATTTAAAAATGATGCTACCTACAAACTATTCATTTACATATATATATATATATATATAGTCATCCACAGACAGACTATTTTGCTGTATCACAATTCTTCAGTATTGCTAGACATGTTGGACGCTTCAAGCTGGGATCAAAACCCACCCAACTTTATGTTAGACTTAGTATCTTCCCGCTTAGTCTTCAGGCGACATATATATATATATATAGGATTTGACATTGAATAACCTACAAAGATTGATATGCCATAAAATCTAACCAAACAACCTATCTAATACAATTAATTTGCACACAATTATATATTAAGTATTTTTATCTAATACTAATAATTTTATGGCTTAAAGTAATTATTCCTGTTTTATTAGTCGTTTGCACACAGTTATATGGTTTTAAGTAACTTATAATCATCCTTGATAAACAATTTTAGCTTCGTTGTCTGAATTTCTGAGATGAAGCTTAATGACTTTTATCATTCAGGATTTTCGGACTATTGTCTTCATCTTTATTGTTATATTCACAAAGTTTTAGCCGATGTGTCCTCCAACCTTCTTCAGGTCTTTCTTGTCAAATTCTGGAGCCTACATGGAACTTCAAACTGTAGAATATTGGTTGACTTGAAAGTGGTCTGAAACATCCTTTATTTAATCTGGGGGGGTTCACTTGCTCTGATTCTATTAACTATAACCGAGTACAAGTGTTAAGTATTCCTGTATTGTTACTTGCCTGCAGTCAGAATTGAACCTGAAATATCCCGATGATTTTTACTTAGAAGCTTAAGGTACAAGTTCAATCCTGACTGCACCTGAAGAAAACCAGAGGATACATCAGCCAAAATGTTGTGAATATAACAATAAAGATGAAGACAATAGTCCGAAAGCCTTGAATGATAATAATTTTAGCTTCAAGTAGCTATTCTTAATACAAATAATTTAGTTATATGGCTTCAAGTATTCTAATCAAATTCAAATAATTTTAAACCAATCTATTTGACTCATAGGATCTTAACAGGTACTACCACTCTGGGTTAGAGTGGAACTGGGAGTAATGGCTTGAAAGTTGTATTTCAGACTCTCTCAATTTCCATAATAGAGCTTCACAATCAAATGTAGTTTAGGGTCATACCCATGACACCTCTGTTTTTGGAAGAAGGTTGAGAGCCTTACCTCTCTGCATGAGATACAGTCAATGTATTCAAAGCCCTACTGACGAGGTAGAGTTATATAATGGGTAACCAATTCGAAACAGCAGGTACTGGAAGCAACATGATGCAAGTATTCAGCCTCAACAAAGTTTAGTAAATAAAAAATTTCTTTTCATGGAGACATTTTCCTGTTTTTCAGATCTGAACTCAAATAACTAAGTAGTGGTAAGAATTCTCTGACCGTATCCACTGCAAAGGGGTAAGACCCTCACTCCCACCAAGGAATTACTGGGTATGACACCAAACTGCATCTGATAGTGAGATCCAGGTAGAATAACCTTTCACTGCCATTACTCCCAGGTCGACTCTGACCCTGAGTGGTAGTACCTGTTCAGTTCCCATTTCTAGGTCAAACGAATCTGTTTGAAAATTATTAGTCTTTGATAGGAATACTTGATATTGCATTACTGTAAATTATTTGTCTTAAGAATTAAGAATAGTCACTTGGAACTATAATTGTTTACTAAGGATTATTATTAGTTACTTGAAATCGTATAATTGTGCGCAAACAAATGATAATTATTAAATAAAAATAATTACTTAAAACCACATAAGTATTAGTATTAGATATGATTACTTAAAACCAAACGAGGGGGTGTCCTCGTGGTGTAATGGTTAAAGCGATGGACTGTGGAATCATAGTAAGTGAGTTCAAACTCCAGTCGTGTTATTACGTTCGCTTTCGGACAAATACCCTTGGGAAAGGTATGAACCCCCTTATCCTCCCGGCTATGGGTTAAATAGTACAACTACTGTTCTTCTAGGAGAATGGCTTTGGCATTAAATAACCTACAAAGGTTCATATGCCATTAAACTAAGAAACCAACTTAAAACCATACAAATGTGAGCAAATTATTTGTATTAGATAGGAATACTTGTTATCATATAACTGTTTGCAAACTATTTGTATTTGATAGGAATACTTGATATCATATAACAGCGAGCAAATTATTTGTATTAGATAGGAATACTTGATATCATAGAACTGTGTGCAAATTATTTGCATTAGATAGGAATACTTGATATCATATAACTGTGCAAATTATTTGTATTAGATAGGAATACTTGATATCATAGAACTGCAAATTATTTGTATTCGATTGGAATACTTGATATCATAGAACTGTGTGCAAATTATTTGTATTAGATAGGAATACTTGATATCATATAGATATACAAAAAAACTCTAAAAAAACAACTTCACAAATATAAATATACACAATGAATGTGATTCCTGAACCTCTAGGTATCAAATAATCTTTGACAGGTTGACATGCCATTAGAATCAATCAATCAATCAATCAATCAAATAAGCTAAAATCAATAAAACAAAATATGTTGAATATTACCTTGATTTTATTATTAGATGAAGCTTTGTCAATTAACTCAAGTGTTGTGTACGATATTATGGATGTTTTGTTGCTGTTGTTGTAAATATATTATTTTATTTTAGGTAATAATATTCCAGTAATGTTACATAGAAGCCATACTTTATTGTTATTTCCACAATGTAACAGTTATAGGTGTTGGTTCCCTAAACTTCTAAGGAGACAATCATCTGAAGGTTGCAGGTTCAATCCTCACTACAGGCAAGTAACAATACAGGAATCCTTAACACTTGTACCTGGTTGTGGCTAACGGAATCAGAAAAGGCGACCCCTGTTGATTCAATAAAGGATGTAATTCGAAGTTCCGTGAAGGTTCCCAAATTTGACAAACACCTGAAGAAGGCCGGAGGACATATCAGCCGAAATGTTGTGGAAATAACAATAAAGATGAAGTGAATAGTCCGAAAACCCTTAATGATAAAAATCAGCAAGCTTCATCTCAGAAATTCAGACGACTAATAGAAGCCATACTTTTAAAATTTCAAGGTGTTTAAAAAAAACAACAATGAACTGAAAATCAATTTTTAACTATGAAATATTTATTATATCAAAACAAACAAAAAAAAAACAAAAATATTTTCTCATTTTTACAATTGCTGTGAATATTATCAATAACGATTATAGAGAATTATTATCCATTACAAAAATATTCATAAAAATCAATAATAATACTTTACTTCCTGATGACTAGTAATTTTGATGATTGATTTTTAAAAGCATGTCAACCTCTCTGGGGTTATTTTATGCCTGGAGGTTAGGGAATTGCTTTCATTATATGTTCATATTTCCTTTTTTTTTTTGTTTCTTAAGTGTTTTTCTTCTTTTTTTTTTGTGCACACAGTCTTTTGAAAAACAAGCCATTTTCAAACAGATCTATTTTACCTTTCGATGGAACCCTAAGAATTATTCTTACTCTGCATTAAAGCGGACCTGGGAGTAATGGCAAAAACAAGTACTCCACACTCTCCAGGACTGGAGAATGACTATTAAATGCAGATTAATGTCATACCCTGGAAATCTCTTTTTTAGAGAATACTGTCATTGTATTCTTATGGATGTTATAAATTTGCTGAGTATTATCTATCATTTTCCTAACTTTTGCAGCTTTTTATTAAAACTCACTTGTATGATAAATAATTAACAGAGCTTCATCTACAAAATACTCTTAATACTGCTCATATATGAGAATAACATTTTTTCTGGTTTGTATTGACTAAAAATAAGAATTTATATAGTTTATATAATGTTTTGAAATACAGAATTTCTTCATTATTTTGAGTAAAGTCAAAGATATAGAAATGTAACAAACTTTCAGCAAAAATAAGTTCACAGTAGAAGAAATAGATTATAAACAAACACACATTCCAGTGGCTATTTACATGGAGTGTTATAAAACACAAGTGTTTACTTTAGACCATTAATATAACTTTAGTTTATACCATTAATATAACTTTAGTTTAGACTATTGATGTAATTTAAGTTTAGACCATTGATGTGACTTTAGTTTAGACCATTGATGTAACTTTAGTTCATAAATATAACTTACTTTCAGTCATGCTGACTTGAATATAGCAATGCACATGGCCAAAATAAAGTTGATATTTAGTTTCCACGTATAATACACGCCTCTAACTCTTGGGCTGAAAAATCTGGAAAAATAGTGCATCTTATATACTTATAATTATGGTCTTTTTAAAATTATATGATATAAAATTTTAAAATTAGGAAAGTTAATAATAATAAAGTTGAGAAAATTTGAATAAAAAATTAGAATCACAAATACAAAAATTATTTTGCCATATCAACATAATTTCTCATGATTCAATTGTAAGATCAGGTTTGGTTTGGTTTGGTTTGGGTTGGTTTCTTTGGTTTAATGGCATATCAACCATTGTAGGTTATTTAATGCCAAAGCCATTCTCCTAGAAGAATACTAGTGGTACTATTTAACCCATAGCTGGGAGGATAAGGGGGTTCATACCGTTCCCAAGGGTATTTGCCCGAAAGTAAACGTAATAGCGCGACTGGAGTACGAACTCGCTTACTACGATTCCGCAATCCATCACTTTAACCCTTACACCACGAGGACACCCCCTGTATGACTAATGTTTGGGGGTGGAGTGGATGGGCACCTCTTATCCAGTTTATACTAGCATCCAAATCTATACATTTATTTTGCCCTATAAGTAGGGGCTTAGAATATTCTGAATGTAAGATTTCCCCCCCACACACACACACACACAAAAAAAATGGGTGTCCTAGTATGACACTAAACTGCGTCTGGGGGTGAAGCTCCAGTTTTGGAGCTCTGGAGAGTGTGGTCTACCTCTTCATTGCTATTACTCCCAGGTCCACTCTGTGGTAGTACCTTCTAGGGTCTCATCTATGAGTCAAATAGACTTGTTTAAAAATGATCTATATTTGATTGGAATAACTGATATTATATGATTGTGTTAAAAAAATGTTAATATATTTCTAGGCATGAAATAACCCAAGATGGATTGACATACCATTAAAGTCAATCAATCGAACATTTATACCATTATTGCATAAAAGTAGGAATGAAAAAAAAATGGGGTGGGGTCCTCGTGGTGTAATGGTTAAAGCAATGGACTGCAAGATTGTAGAAAGTGAGTTTGAACTCCAGTCACGCTATTATATTCACTTTCGGATAAATACCCTTGGGAAAGGTATGAACCCTCTTATCCTCCCAGCTATGGGTTAAATAGTACAACTACTGTTCTTCTTGAAGGAGGGCGTTGGCATTAAATAACCTACAAAGGTTGATATGCCATTAAACAAAGAAACAGAAACAAAAAAAAAAAAGAAACAGACAATTAACTTCATCCAGGTAATGTTCAATTATCTTGCTGATAATTTTTTTGGTTGTTTTCCTATTCATTTACAACTCAAGTATTTGATTCTTTCGAACATAAAGTGCAACCACAATTATCTATGATTCCAGTTATTTGATAACTAAAAACACTTTGATAAATTATGCAAATTCTTTTTGTTTGGTTGTAGGGGGAAATATATATCTGTCTCAGTAATTTTGTTTCAATTGATAGGTGGCACAGCCCATGACCTATTCAACCATGTCATATTGTTTTTTGCATGAGCCTAATCTAGACCTTCAATCAACCAATTGTGGCAGACAAAAGCAAAATGGACACTTCAATATATGATGAATGATTCTGTCATTAATATACCTCATATGAACATCATTTACCATAGATTTTACAAGATTGACTAATGGATTAAAAAAAAAGAAAGTTTCTTTCTAATAGGGAATAAGAGTAAATATTTATACTATATTGGTCCCATAAGAAATGACTGGATCATTTGCATATGGATCTTACTACTTAGAAGGGAGTCTCCATGGCTTAACGACTAACTTGCTGGACCGTGATATCATAGTAAGTGAGTTTGATCTCCAGTCACGCTATCATATTCCCTTTCGAATTAATACCCTTGGGGAAGATATGAGCCTTCTTATCCTCCCAGCTATAGGTTAAATAGCATCACTGCTGTTCTTCTAAAAGGATGGCTTTAGCATTAAATAACCCATAAAGGTTGGTATGCCATTAAACAAAAAAGCCAAACCAAATCTCCCTTTTTTTTTTCTTTTTTTTTTTGCAGACTTTTTGTTCTCATCTTGGTAGGTTTTTTTGGTTGTTTCTTTTCACTATGTTTCAGTCAAATTTCACCTCTGGCCTTGTTCAGGTGATTAAAAAAAATTAATTCTCAGATTAAGAAGGCTCATCTCAAAAGGATTCCCAATAAAGACAATTACAAATTCGGTACGGACCCGACTATGGAAGACCAGATAAGGAGAACAAATAATTGGATTTATAAGACCAAAAAATCCAACCTTAATCGCCCTCCAGGGCCCGTGGCGCAGTGGATAAAGGCGTTGAGTCTCTACGGTTCCAGGTGAGCATTGTCAGAAGATAGCGGTTTCAATTCCTACCCAAGCTGGCCAGAGGTTTACTTGGTCAAACATTTGGTGCGATAGACAACTATGGAAGGCAGTAATTACTGGGATACGGTTACAAGACTCAGCATTCCTATCTGAGATCACAGTTAATCCCCTGAAGAAGGCCAGAGGTAAAATTTGGCCGAAATGTAGTGAAAAGAAACAACAACAAAAACTACCAAGATGAAGACAAAAAGTCCGCAATAAAAGAAAAAAAAAAAAATTAATTCTCAGATTAAGAAGCCTCATCTCAAAAGGATTCCCAATAAAGACAATTACAAATCTACCTTGGATAAGAGTGTAGTATATATTTACTCATCCTGCGCCTTGAGCAGAATGTGACACAAGGTCAATTTTTAAGGGAGTTTAACAAGTTTAAATTTAGTTTTCCTTCTAGACTAGTTTCTGTACCAAGGTTAAAGATCCCAAGGAGAATAATTGGATTCATACCTTTCCCAAAGGTATGTGTAATGCAAATAGCCTTGTCCAAGATTTGAACTCGCACCACTATGTCCATTTACAATGACAATAACTATTACACTATGAGTGCCTACTCAGAGTGAAGTATCTGTACAGTCTGCCGAGGAGATACACTTATAATGATGGTTGTTGTAAGAAAAGGATTTGGTCAGTTTAAATCTGTTTGCATTTTATTTTGTGCGAATGTTCTTGGGAATTCTTCCAATGATTTTATTATAAAAATCCAAATAAACAAAGAATGTAATCTCAGGATTATCATGTATTGTATTCTTATAGTAAAGTTATAATGTATGAACACCATTGACTCAAAGTTTATTCCTGGATAATATATGTTATGTTTTAATTGCTTGTATTGTAAAAGTATAGAAATTGCCATTATTCCCTTCAAACTTTGCTTTTTTTGCCCTGGATAACACTATGTAAAACAAATTTTGTTCCGGGGATAGTATGTGTTATTTTTTGGTTACTTATATTTCAAAAGTAAACAAAATGGTTATTATTTCCTTCAAACTTAGCTTTTTTTGCCCTGGATAACACTATGTAAAACAAATTTTGTTCCGGGATAGTATGTGTTATTTTTTGGTTACTTATATTTCAAAAGTAAACAAAATGGCTATTATCCCCTTCAAACTTTGCTTTTGTGTCCTAAATAAAGAAATTTAGGAATTAACCTATTTGAAAACAGGTAAATTTATTCATTTTCATTTAAATAAAATTTGAATAAAACATATGAATCAAAATCTAAATGTAGCTCTATGAAAATGAACAGTAAATTCTAGGTCATTCTCTATCAGCTACTCAGCACTGAATCTACTTGGAATATTCCAGAAATGGGTAAATTTGAATATTTTATTTTTCAGATCCCAAACGCAAAACTTGAAGAGAAAAATATGTCATTTTCATTTACTTTAAGCATAAGAAATTAAGAAAGAATATTTTCTGTTGAAGGGTAAGAAAAAGTAAATAAAAAATTGTCACAGAGTAATGACCAATATTATCCAATATTAGTCATTTATAACTTTTGTACTCGTCAAAAATAGTTTTTTTTTTTTTTCTGTTTGTTAGTTTATTTATGAAATTTTTATTTTTGCCCCTCTGAATATATTTTTTATATTTTACATAAAATTAAAAAAGCAAGTACCTGTGTAATAAAATATTTAATTTCACTAGTTTTTAACTTTTTCCTACCATTTCTGAGTCATCTTACTTTCACACATTAGTAAAAAATTTATAACAAAACAAATCTACAATAAAACTCTCATTGTACAAAGGTCATTCAATAGATAAGGGGAATCCATCTATCTAGAATGGTCATTCAATAAATAAAGGCATTTTTTTTTGACTGGGAAGGGATCTACTATGAGGGTCATTCGATAAATCTATTTGGACTATTATCTCCATCTTTATTGTTATATTCACAACATTTCAGCTGATACATCCTTCGGCCAACTTCAGGTGTTTTGTACCGAACTTGGTAGCCTACACAAAACTTCAAACCAAACCCTTTATCTAATCCACATGGATAGATTGTTCTAATTCCATTAGCTATAATCAAGTTAGGGTTAATCTATTTTAAGTATTGCTTATTATTTACTTGTAGTAAGGATTGAACCTGCAAGTTTTGATCAACTACAAAAAGGTTTTAATATCAGCATATATATATATGTATATATATATATATACTAAGTCTAATGTAAAGTTGGACGGGTTTCGATCCCAGCTTCAAGTGTCCTATGTGTCTAGCCACACTGAAGAGTTGTGATACAACTAAACAGTCTGTCTGTGGATGACAATATATATATATATATATATATATATATATATATATATATATATATAATCAAATTCTAATTTGGTCACAGTAATTTAGAAATCATTATCTATACTGATAAAGTGACATGACTTTTTATGCTACCTTTATATCATTAACTCTTCAATTGAGTTCAGTTGAGTAAAGATTTATATAATTTCCTTCCTTGTAAAACTAGTAATGTCTAACATTTTCAATGAATTTAGTTAAAAGACGTTGTGTCCAAGGTGAAAGATTAAAATTTGATTGTTAAACCAGTTACTCAAAAGCTAATATTAATTTGTTTATTCATTGCTAAACACTCCTTTAAATCATTTGCCTTTTTTGTCAATAAAATGTTATCTTGCTCGACTTTCTATAATTTCATAAAACTTTTTCACCTGATTCTTTCGTACAAAAGTAACCAACATACCTTTCTGCTTTCAGTAAACTTTTTACTACATACCTTTGTTACTTTTTTAAAGAATGTTATCATGTTTTGGGTTTTTTTTATCTCTAACTATGAGATAAGGTAAATATTACAAATAGTTTTCAAATTTTAGGCTTGTTGGTCTTTATTTATTATTGATCTATACTTTTTATAATATGCTTTTATTAATTTAGTTCTTGTCATTTCTGACAAATTGTAGTAACTGTATCCATGGAAACCCTATGTTTATCTTTTAAAAAGTCAAAAATAAAAAATGATTGTCATATTAATAAAAAAAAATTCAATTATTTACTTATATATGTACCAAAAATTAATAGAACTGAACTGAAAAAAATTCAATTATTTACTTATATATATATATATGTACCAAAAATTAATAGAAATGAACTGATTTTAATAATGATTGTATATACTCTGGTAATTAACAAATTTTTAAGACCCATATTTCAACTCAAAAATAAGGGGTTCATTACATGAAATATGTTTTTGAGATGTAGAAGCTTATCATTATTCATTTCAAACAATAAAAAACAACTTTTTGAGGCTACAAATTAGCAGTCCTTCCTTACTAGAGTATACATAGTGATAAGAATGTTAGAACTGTTTGTCATCATAATGATAGAGTTAATTTAAAACCTAAATACAACTGCATGCAGATATATTATAGCATCTATAAAAAAATCACTTTTTAACTAATAGTTTCTCACCAATGCAATGATCAGAACAAGTTAGCAAGAACTATTAACTCTGTCTACACAATCATAACTTAGATATATATACTCTATCATCAGTATTAAGCATTCATTACTTAAAAATATAACAAATCACATTTTTGATTTTATATATATATATATATATATATAAAAACAAAATTTGTTTTAAAAAAAAAATATATATATAGATATATATATACATATTAACATAAATTAATAAAAAAGTATATATATATTGACAAAAATGAATAAAAACACATACACACAGACATATATATATATTAACATAAATTAATAAAATATATATATATATATATTGACAAAAATTAATAAAAACACACACACACACACACATATATATATGTGTGTGTGTGTGTGTGTGTGTGTGTGTGTGTGTGTGTGTGTGTGTGTGTGTGTGTTGTAAGTTGGCCAGCCATACTCAAGAATGACCCAAAGGCTCCCTTTTCTATATCTACTACTCAAGATGGAGAGGAGAGTGCTACTCCTTTCTCCTGGATTGCTCCACTTATCATTGATCCATACCTTATAATGATGAGTGTTAAGCCAGAAGGTATTAAGTACCATTTTTGGAGTCTTTGTTATGATTCAATCTGAAATTGAACCCTGGTCTCTCGGACCATTGGTAAACATCAATGGGCATGTCAGTATATATATATATATATATATATATATATATATATATATATATATATATATATATACTCTTCAATTACAATAAGGCACTTAATACACACACACACACATACACACACATATATATATTCTAATATGATTCAAGGAGGAAAACCAAGAGGTGTATATATATATATATATATATATATATATATATATATATATATATATAATCTTGATAAAACCATATCACTCATATTGATATTAATAAAAACAATATGTTCTGCGAAGAATGTAAGAAGTACTCTATGCCATTCTACAGTACCAATATCTCTGAGGGTGACAGTGACATAGCCAGGCATCATCAGAAGCTGAGGATTGAAAACAGGCTAGGTTCAGGTCATTTTTTTCTGATTGATTTCTTTTTGTACCTATGGCAGTTAAAACATCCAGTGTCCTTGATCCTTGATCCTCTACCCTATCAAATTGGTTCTGAAACAGATATGCTTAGGAATGAGTTCTGTAAAGTTGAATGGATATTTTATAGAATACCTCTAGCCACCAAAAAGACAAAAAGAAAAAACTCTTAATGCTTCTAAAATAATTATGATTTTATAATTCATTATTTTTGTGCATAATGAAGCTTCCATACGATAAATGATGCAAACTTTAGATTGCCTAGTCAGCTGGGGCCATAGAATACACTAACTGCACCTCTGCAGAGGGGTAAGACTTCCCAAACGAGTGTCCTGGATATGACACTAAACAATCTGATGGTGAAGTTCCAGTAATGCTGGAGCTCACAAATCCACTCTGGCCTCGAGTGGTAGCACCTGATAGGGTCCTATCTATGGGTTAAATAGAACTAAACTGTGTACTTATGCTAAACTGAATTGTTTGAAATAGAACTGTTTATATGTATAAAGGTCTACTACTTGGGGAGGGGGATACTAGTTATTTCGGAAATCAAACCTGACCAATAAAATGAAATGCAGTTTCTTCAAGGCAGTAGTCGTGTTGATACTGCTGTATGGATGCACCACTTGGACGCTAACAAAACGGCTGGAGAAGAAGCTAGACAGCAATTACACAAGAATGTTGAGAGCAATATTGAATAAGTCCTGGTGGCACTACCCCACAAGGCACCAACTATACAGCCACCTGCCTCCCATCATGAAAACTATCCAAATTAGATGAACCAGACATGCAGCACACTGCTGGAAAAGCAGAGACAAGCTCATAAGTGATGTACTCCTATGGACCCCCACATATGGCTGAGAAAAATTAGGACGACCAGCTAGAACATACATACAGCAGCTATGTGAGGATACAGGATGTAGCCTTGAAGACCTGCCTAAGGTGATGAACAATAGGGAAAAGTGGCGAGAGAGGGTCAGGGATATCCGTGCTAGCGGCACAACATGGTGATGATGATATGTATAAAAATACTATTAATGACCTTCAGTAGTTGATGTGCCATAAAACCAAAACAAACCAACTTTAGGATATGGGCATTGGATTTGATCTGCATATATCATTGGTCCATGATATCATCCACAAGAAGTTGAGATATCAAAAAGTATCATCTTATTGGGCCCCAAAATACTTGACTGAAGAACTCAAGTTCCCGTACATGGTTTGATATGGGATTTACCATTCTGCCTTGGAGAATAGAAAAAATGCGTTGCCTCAAAGAATGGATCTTTCAACTGACTAAAAGTACAAAAAGAAATATTATTAGTAACTTTTTCACTTTGATGAAGATCCTACATCCCCAAACACTTTCAAATATAGAGAACCAACTATACATCATTATAATGACCTGCTGGAAGTCTGATCTCTCTGATAAAATAAAATGAGAATACTTCCCAGCTGTAGCCATGTCAGTACTACTGTATGCTTGCACCACTTGGACTTTAACAAAGCACATTGATAAAAAGCTAGATGGAAGCTAAGAAAGTATGCTGGTTGCTGTTTTTAACAAACCCTGGACATAGTACCCCACAAAACAGCAGTTGTATGACCACTTATCTCCCATCTCACTAAGCATCTAAGTAAGATGAACAAAATATGCTGGAGAATTAACGATGAACTTATAAGCAACGTTCTCCTATGGACAAACCAGTATTGGCCAATCAACAAAAATTTACATTCATCAGCTCTTTGCAGACAGTGCATGCTATCTAGAGGACTTAAAAAGAGCAATGGCTGCTAGGGATGGATGGTGAGAGAGAGTCAAGAGGATCTGTGCTGTCAGCATACATTGATGATGATGATGAACTATATATATGACATTTTTCTATTAGACCTGAATAACAATCAGGAAAAGTATATGAGGTAAATTAAAAAAATATCAAGACTGGAGCTGTATTTACCAAGGCACTAAAGACAATGAATGAAACATCAATTTTCTTCTAAATAGTCGCATTAGCATTCAATGTACTTATTCCAGCAAGTTTTCCTTTTGTCAAAGCATCTCTGAAATTCCGCTTTTGATATAGTATGAAATCTCACCATCATATTTCTTTAATGTTCTCAAATTTTAGCCTTGAGATGAATTTTCAGTTTAAGAAACAAAAAAAGCTGAATGAAACTAAATCTAATAAGTATAGAGAGTGTTGCACTTGCAGATTTCTGTGTTTCACCAAGAACCAACCAAAATGTATAGAAAATTGGAATTAATTCTCCTAAATAACTACACTATCAGCAGGGATTAGAATATTCTGACTACCACCCGACAAAAAATGTCGTGTATGGCACTAAACTGTTTCGTTTAGTTATATGGTTTAATGGCATATCAATCCTTGATGGGTATCTAATATCAAATCCTTTTTATACATATGTATTATATATAGGATTGATAAGTGAATAGTTTGTTGGTAACATTATTTTTAAACGAGCTCAAGCTCATTTCCACGCAGTTAAATGGTTTCAATTATTGCTATTTATTATTTGCACACAGCTAAATGGTTTCAAGTATTGCTATCTAACCCTAATAGTTCTATTTACACACAGTTAAATGGTTTTAGGCATTGCTATCTGATACTAATTATTCAATTTAATATTTGTTTGCACACAGTTAAATGGTTTCAAGTATAGTAAATGATAAAACAGTTCTATTTGACCTGCAAATGGGTCCCTAATAAGTATTACCACTCCGGGTCAGAGTGGACCAGGGAGTAATAGCAATGAAGGGGTACTCGACATTCCCCGAAACTCCCGGACTGACGCTTCACCCTCAGATTCAGTTTAATATCATAATCAGATACTAATTCTAATCAGGATACTAATTCTATTTGACCCATAGATGGGACTCTAACAGGTACTACCACTTCAGGTCTGAGTGAACCTGCCAATGAAGGAGTACTCTTCGTTCTCTAAAGCTAAAGAACTGGAGCCTCACAATCAGATGGTTTACTGTCATTGGTGGGGGTAGGTCTAAACTCTCTGTACACAATTCAAAGTTTTCTAAAGCCCTAGCCAACTGGACTGGTACCTGTTAGGGTTCAATCTATGGGTAAAATAAAACTGTTTAAAGATTATTTGTACTTGATAGGACTATGAGCAAAAAAAATGTACCAGTATCCATTAAATATCTGTTTGAATATACATTAAAGGTGATTCTCTTACCTCTAAATATAAAATAACCCTAGATATGTCATTAAATATCAATCTTCTATACAAATTCTACACCACAGTCTAGACATCATCATCACTTTATTGCAGAAGTTGCTCAACTAAGCATATATTTTCATTTAAATTTGAATAAGAAATTTTAAAATCTTGATATTTTTTATCACATCTTCTATCACACAATACAAAGATATCTAAAGTTATGAAATATAGGCAAATGCCATCTACTCAGTAAATTATTATGGCTGTTTCACGTAATGTCACTGACCTTATATAGTGGATTATTATCTTAGCTTATCACATATTGGTGATGTAGGTTTTGGATTTTTAGTACACTGAAATGTTTGGGTGTGTACTGCTATATAAACACCTGATTTTTTAACATCTATGAGAAAAAAAAAGCCTTTTGTTTTTACTTTATACATTATAACAAAAATGGCCAATAGCAACACTTATTGTTTAAAACTTTTGGTAAAATTCTATAGATGCAGAAGGCTCCCTTTTTGATAGCTACTACACTGAGATGTCGGGGAGGGGCACTACTCCTTTCCCCGAATTTCTCCACTTTACCCTCGATACATACCTTATATTGCTGAGTGTTAAGCAAGGAGGTATCAAGTACCATTTTTAAAGTCTTTGGTATGACGCGACCTGGGATTGAACCCAGGTCTCCCGGACCATTGGCGGACACTCTACCCACTAGGCTAATGAAGTTCAAACTCCAGTCATGCTATTAATTTCATTTTAGGTTTAATACCTTAGGAAAAAGTATGAACATCTTTATCCCCCGCCCCAGCTATGGGCTAAATAGTATTACTACTGTTCTTCTACTTGGTAGGATTTGGCATTAAATAACCTATGAAAGTTGATATGCCATTAAACAAAGAAGTTAAAACAATTTTTAAGAAAATTGTTTTATATTATTTATACTTTTGGATTTATCTACATTTATATCAAAAAAGAAAAAATAGTGATTTATAGTGTGGTCGAGAAGGCTAATTTGCATATCTTAAGAATTTGATTTTAATAGATATTTGCTTGGTACCATTGATTTCTAATTGTTTTATTTATTGGTCTTATTTTAATGAAATATGAAGAAAAATCCCATCAATAAATTTTAAAAGAAATCCATTAACAAAAAGAAATTACTAATTTTATTCTTTACTGCCTAATAGTTAAATTTGGAAAATTTAGCAATGAAAGCCAGGAGTGATGGAAAGAGCTTGCATCCAAGCTATTATATTCTTCAATGATACCTCTTCTGTTTTAAATCTTTTTATATGCATTCTCATTTAGTTAGTCTTTCTAATTTAATATAATGCTTTATTACAATAAAACTTATATTTTTGCTATTTTATCTAATAAATCTTGTCAGACTGAGTGCATTGAATTAGTTGTTAAAAAATGAAGGTTCAATTGGTGTTCAAGATTGAAGATTCAGATTTCAATTACACTCACACACACACACACAGAGACATGCATGCATAGTATATAATCATATAAATAAATTTTACTTTTACTCTTTCAATATTTGTTTTCACACTATGTTCAGCAGATGTATTCTTTAGCCTTCTACAGGTGCATGTTGTGTCTGGTAATCTTTAGAAGTCATTTATCTCAACTAGAAAAACAATCTAATAGAATCACAGGACTGAGTTTTAAGGCTGTTTTAACAGGAAAATAAATGACGTTAGAAGAGGGCCTTCTATTCAATACAAAGCCATTTGAAAAGTTTACTCGGTCTTTAATCAAACTCTAATTATATTCAAGATTTGAAATTAACTTTACTTGTTCTTAATGAGCCGGACCCTAAATGATTTCTGAACATGGATGTTTAGAAAAGGAGGCACACTTAGCATAATGGTTATGATCATTATGAATGGCATCAGAAACCAGAGTTAAAATCCTAGATGAAGCTGTTTACATTTCACTTCTCACTAATGCTCTTAAAAAGGCATGAACCCATCTGTTCTTCTAACCAGTAAGCGGACTGGGTGCTTTAGCCTTGGTTAAGCAACAAGTCTTCAAGAAAGAAAACTCTGAATTCAAATAAGATTTACTCTGCTTAAAAATTGACCTTGTGTCACATCTTGCTTGTTGGGTAAATAGCAACTTGCTTAATGAGTAGAAAAACTGATTTTTCTTTTTTTTATGAAATAAAAAAGATTTTTAAAGTGTAGAAATGTTCGTGATAGAAGAAGAAATGAAAAGAAAGGAACATTTTTTGACAGAAATTAATGATATCCATGAATAATGATTTGCTTCTGGTGAGAAAAAATATATAATTATTTATCTTTTCATTTTTTACTCTTTCAGTATTGATAGAATTCTCTTTTCATTCTTTAATAGGTATACAAAATACACATTATTAACATTGTACAATGAAATACTATCTTGCTTTACAGGAATTTTAAACATACCAACTGCAATTTTACTTAATGTACAAATAAGTATTCAAAAATCAGATTCTTATCATCGTAATGAGCACAACATATTAACCTCCAAACTATTATAATTTCAAATTGGATAGGAACTTTCTTTATTCTTTATTTTAAAGGATTTAATGGTAATGCACTGAAAATATCTAACTACAATTGGCTGTTTTTGTCATGTCATCATTACCAACCAACAAAAAAGAAATCAAATATTTATAATAATGCTGTTTATGTGGTTTTTACATATTACAATAATTCCCTTTTTCTTTTTACCATGATAGAAATTTATAGCTTAAACTTTGCAAATAATTGTGTTATGATTTCATAGATTAAAAATGCTATGAACTCTAGTATGTCACAATTCTATCTTTAATTACAACTGACATGGGTCTTTGGCATAACCACTAATAATGGACAATTCAAAGACATTGAATTCACACTAATCTCACTCTTTTTCTCATTTGTTGAATTTCAGAGTCATATTTTGCAAGAACAAAACTTCAAAATAATTAGTGTTAGGGATAAAAAAAAAATTATGATTAAGAGTTGAAATTTTAAAATTTTTAGTATAAAATTTATTTTAGCAAATTTTAGCAATTAAAAATCAGGAAAAAAAGGGATTGTCAGTGATCAGGAATTAAAACAAGCATTACTCACAAAATAAAGCACTTATTAGTCAACTGTAAATACAAAAAAAATACTCTTCTATAGTAAAATTATTTGTAATTTCCAAAGTTGTTTTAGTTTCTGACCACTGACAATCCTTTTTTTCCTGACTGATTGTATCCCTTGAAGAGGGGTAAAATCCCCTTCCCAAAAAAGGGATGTCCTGGGTATGAAACTAAATTGCATCCAGTGGTGAGACTCCACTTCTGAAGATCTAGGAAATGTAGAGTACCTCTTCTTTCCCATTAATCCTTAGCCCACTCTGACCCAGAGTAGTAGTACCTGTTAAGGTCCCATCTATAGCTCAAATAGATCTGAAAATTATTTGTGTTAGATAGGAATACTTGATATCATATAACCATGTGCAAAGAAACAACACAAAAAATATAAATATAAACATACGATGTATACAATTTCTTAACCTTCTGGCATAAAATAACCCCTGATGCCATTAAAATCAATCATATATTTCTTTGTATCAAGTGTGCAGAATGATTTGGTTTATTTAACAAAATATCAACTCCTTATGGGTTACAACCACTTAAATCTGTAGTAATTAGGGGTCAGAAAGCTTAATTCAGGACTTTCTCTTCCAAGGGACACTTTTCATGTATCACCGTATAATGCAATTTCTATCTTCAGTTACCATCAACGGTCTCACCACAAACGTCTCTAGCTTAGAAAAATGCCCTCCTGAAATGTCTCTTCCAATCACCTTGATATAAAGTATCTAACCAACCACAACGCTTGAGTTCACTACAAACACAGACGCTGTCTCCGTCGCTTGGGCTCTTTTTATCGGCTTAGAGTTTTGTACACGTCCTTGTCAAGTCTCATCAGTCTTGTGAGAATCCGAGATCGTGAGTTCTTAAAATACGACGTTGGAGCAGCCATTTTCACCTTTGAATGCCAGGCACACACGAGCATGTTTTTCCGGGGATGAGTCCATTTCTCTTCTACAAAATCCTATCTCAGAAACCATCAAATAAGATGAACAAGAATGTGGGATACTGATGAAGAAGTAAGAATGAACTTATAAACATTGTTTTGCTATAGACTCCTATACACATACACACTAGTGTTGGCTGACTCGCAAAGATTTACTAACGTCAGCTCTGTACAGACACTGGATGTAGCGTGGAGTACCTGTTAGGAGTGATGGATGATAGGGATGGATTGCAAGAGAGATTCAGGGAAATCCATGCTGTCAGCACAACTTGATGATAAATGCCAAAATTTTATTTGTTTCTAGATTATTGTGGCCCATTGGCATAAGGGTTAGAGTATTTGCCATTGATCCGGGAGACTGATGTTTAATCCCAGGTCGTGTCATACCAAAAACTCAAAAGATGGTAATTGATGCCACCTTGTTAAACATTCAGCATCATAAGGTATAGGCCAAGCATAAATGGAGCTATCCAGAGAAAGGAGTAGTACCCTTCCCTACACCTCAGTGTAGTAGCTATTGAAAAGAGAGCCTTCAGGGTACCCTTGACAACAATCAGCTAATTTACTCATATCTTCAATGTTTCACTACATTTTTCTCATTTGTCTATAATTATTTGTTGGCACATAGTTATGGTGTCATGTATTATCCAATACTAATAATTTTCAAACAGATCTATTTGACCAATAGATTAGACTAACAGCTACTACCACTCCAGGTCAGAGTAGACCTCAGAGGAATGGTAATAAAGAGGTTCTTCCCCCTCCCCAAAGTTCCAGAACTGGAGCCCCACCATCAGATGCAATTTAGTGTTATATCCAGAACATTATGTGGAAAGAAATTCCCAGTGCCTTTCTTTTTGGTTATCTGGTTGATTTAGTTTGGTTTTATGGCATATTAACTCTTGTAGGTTATTTAATGCCAAATTCTATTTATACATATATTAAATGTATATTGTAATGTTATCACTTGAAATAAAAGTTTGTAATGGTACTGATCTTCGATAGGTTGTAATAATACAGTCCCAATATATGTTTGTACTACTACTACTACACCACATCATCACTTACTCCACCATGTGTCTAATGGGTCTATTTGTGTACCACTACACTGTAAGTGTCAGTTGGTGGACACCTGTTGTAACCTTCACTATAATGAAAAGAAGAAGTGATAAACACACCAAAATACTATCTTGGTTCACTAATACCAAATTTTGTTTGCTACTACACTTCTTTGTAGTTGTTGAGAAGAGATAAGCAGCTATACTGAGAGGAATAAAATGTCGTGAGAAGAGAGAGAGAGAGCAGACACAGTCACTGGTTTCATCTTCACAGCTTTGCAGCAGGTCTAAGACCCCTTTTCGGAGATCACTCAAAATAGCTGCTGCAATTTTTGACAATTTTCACATCGTCATATCTGGTGTTCAACTGACTTTCTTTCCTCTTTTCTATCCTGCATCCACTCCCACGAATGGCTTTTTCTTTTGAGTTTCTTCCAGCCAATCAGAAACCGTCATTGATTCGCTGCTGATACATTGCTATTTTTAACCCGGGCATCCCATTCATTTCTCCCTGATAGGCTTACTCTTTCTCTCTGTCTCTTTGCTTGCCTCAATTATCTTTCTCCTATATGTTCCTTTCTTTTCCACTGTCCTGTGGTCAACAATTAAAATAATCAACCAGAGTCTCTAATTATTTTACAATATGAACAATAGTTTGTAGGTAACATTTTTAAACAAACCAAAGATCATTTATTTGCTCACAGTTAAATGGTTTCAAGTATTGCTATCTAATACAAATGATTCTATTTAGTATTATTCATTTGTTTGCATACATTTAAATGGTGTCAAGTATTACTATTTAACACTTATATTTTTATTTACCCACAATAGATGATTTCAAATATTGCTACCTAACTCTAACAATTCAATTTTACATCAGTCATTTGTTTGCAAACAGTTAGATGGTTTAACAGTTTTATTTGACCGATAGATCGGCCCTAACAGGTACTACCACTCCAAGTCAGAGTTGGTCTGGGAGTAATGCCAATGAAGGGGTACTCCACATTCCCTAAAGCTCCCAGAGTGGAGTTTCACTTTCAGATGGTTTAGTTTTATTTGCAGGATACAACTTTCTTTTTGAAAACTGCTCTAGATACACATGCAAAAAAATGCTACTGTATAGTTGCACCACTTGGACTCTTACAAAAAGCTTAGAGAAAAATCCAGATGGGAACTACAAAATCCTTCAAAATAGTATCTGTATGGTCATTTACTTTTTATCTCACAACCCGTTCAAAAACATTAACCACTTGGTAGCATTTATTAACTCATAAGTTATCACAAAAGCATAGTGTTACTAGTTTAAAATTCCACCTGTACGTATGATTTTCAAGTTTATATAATCATAATTTACCAATATTCTTTCTTATTCAACTCTACTAAACACCTGTTTTTTTTGTGGGGTTAATCATGTATGTGGGTGGGTGTATATATATATATATATATATATGTTCACACCTTCTTTTATAAGCTTTTTGACATTTGTTCTTTTTGTCCCTAGTAAGCTTTAAAGAGATTAACTCTGCTCTTGACTCTGGTTGTGTTGTTAAGAGACTCTAAAAATTAGTCAATTTACTTTAGTCTTGACATGAGTACACAACTTGTACTTTGTCCAGAGCTTCTTTTTTTTTAATGTAACATTAAATTTTGCTTTCCAAGAATATCAGCACAGTGGTTAGGGCAAAAGAATGCAGACTAGAGGATCAAACTTTTTACATGTTTGTTGATATTATTTCAGAATGAAAGTGGATTGCTGGTTTGAAATATGTATATATATATTTTTTGTTTTACATGTTCTGGGTATGACACTAAATTGCATCCAATCATGAGACTCCAGTTCAGAGGAGTATGGAATACTCTTTCATTCACATTATTCTCAGATCCACTCTGACCCAGATTGGTAGTATCTGTTAGGGTCCCATCTATGTGGGTCAAATGAATCTGTTTAAGAATTATTTGTATTTAATAGTATCAAATAGTATATCTTTATCAAAACTCTCTACTATGGGCAAGATGGGACCCAAGATCAATTTTCAAGTGGAGTAAAGCTGGTTTGGATTCAGATTTTTCCTTTTCCTAAACTTGGTTTTCTCACCAAGGCTAAAGAACCCTGTCTGCTCTACTATTTACCCATTACTGGTAAGATAGATAGATTCATGTCTTTCCCAACGGCATTAGCACAGTGAAATGCGATTAGTATTAAATTATAATACTTGAAATCGTCTAATTGTGTGCACACAAATAAGAATTATTAAATAGAAATAGTAAAAGCCATAAAATTGTGTATAAATTATTTGTATTAGATAGGAATACTTGAAATCATACAATGTGCAAATTTGTATTAGGAATATGTGATATCAAATAATTGTGCAGACAAGTTACCATAAACAAATAAAAATAGTGCAATGGAACGTTGAAAATATAGTTATGACTGTAATCAAACATTTAGAAATTAATCACATTTTTGCTTTAAATAACCCATAAGGAGTTGATATGCCACTAAATAAACCAATAAGAAATTATCTATCTTCACTAAGCCAGGAGAAAGAACATAAGATGTAATGTAATAAGGAATAATAAAAATAATAATGATAAATGATAAACTAATCAAAATTGAGTCTGATGTGTGTTGTCTAAAAGTTATTGTCTTGGAAAATGAACTAGACAAACCAAGTTCAAATCCTGTCCAAAGCTGTTTGAGTGATCAATTAATTTAAAGTGAAAACCAATAATACACCACAGAATAGCAAGTGTAGGTTATGTGGTTTGGTTTGGTTTCTTTTGTTTAATGGCATATCAACCTTTGTAGGTTATTTAATGCCAAAGCTATTCTCCTAGAAGAACAGTAGTGGTACTGTTTAACCCATAGCTGGGAGGATAAGGGGGTTCATGCCGTTCCCAAGGGTATTTGCCCGAAAGTGAACGTAATAGCGCGACTGGAGTACGAACTCGCTTACTACAATTCCACAGTCCATCACTTTAACCATTACACCACGAGGACACCCCCTGTAGGTTATGTGGAGAAATAGAGATGAAATAATTAATTACATAATAAGTGGATGCAGCAAACTAGATGTTATGTCTACTGACCGAACATGGACAAGGACATAGCAAACATGGTTGATTCATGTAAAGCATACACACTCGCAGCAAAAGCGCCATCTCAATCAGTTGAGAAAATGTCGAGTTAATGATTCAAACATTTCACCACCACAAATTTGCAAAGAGCCAATTGATATTATATTCGAGAACTTTGACCTCGACGCACCCTAGGCTTTTCCCGAGGTTAGACGTTCAAACAGGAAAAGGATGTTTACGGATCCTCTGAGTGTTGATCCTAAAAGGAAAAAATACTAAACAGATTTTTTTTCTTCAGAAAAAAAACCTCTTGGAAGGAGGGTGTTATGGAACCGTTACCTACCCATTCATGGACTCTTCCAAATTCTATATTAATCAAGAGCCAAGTACTCTCAAAGATATTGGATACTCTACTGATATTCGACTGACAAGTAAGCCTAGTTTACACCACCACTTTTCTTTGTATCTTGTAACTTCAATATATCTTTAAACTTATACCATGTTCCAAGTTGTCTTTTCGTGGTCCCAACCTGGGTCCACATCACTAGCATAAAAGGAGTATGAGACTAGGCACAACTGGTTGGGAATTGTGATTCACTGTGAACAGTGCAAGAAAATGAAATTTGATCATGCTACCAGAATCCATTCTAGAGAATGAAACATAAAATTCTCTGGGATTTTGAGATGCAACCAAATCACCTAATCCTGACCAGAAGATGAGACTTAGTATTAATTAACAAGAAAGAAGAAGTAGATTTTTTTTTAAATTACCATAACTAGTTGATTTGGTATCACTTGTGTGCAATGTGGAGTGATGGCTCTGTGGTAGAGTTTTGACTCAGCATTTTGTGGTCGCTGGTTTGATCTCCAGTAGGGGAGATCACAGTATATGTTGCTGAGACCTACATCTATATCCTTGCCTTTGAGATTATAATAATTATGTGGATACATATTTCCAATCCTCCTGGGCAGACGTGGTCCTGGAAGTGACCGTGTCCTCTGTAAAGTGTATGGATGTAACTTGCAAGACACATTCAGGTTAATTGGCTGCGCAATTACCATGACTAGTTTATTTGGTATTACTTGTATGCAATGTGAATTAGTGGCTCAGTGGTAAAGTTTCAGCTCTGCATTCTGTGGTCGCTGGTTTGATCTCCAGTGGGGGAGATCCTGATATACACTGCTGATGAGACCTAATAAGATCAAAACAGCTGTCCAGTGTTTCCATATGTTGCACACAAGTGTTTGCCAGATTTTCTGGTTGTGGTAATTCAATTCACAAGAAAGAAGAACTTGTCATTCTGTGGAATTTATTCTTCGAGCCGACCACTGAGTGATAATAAAAGAAAGTGAAAAGGTAGACAAACACTTAGACCTTCCTAGAGAACTAAAAAAGGCTGTAGAACATGAGAGGGATGATGATACCCATTGTATTTGGTGCACTTTAAATGGTCTCCAAAGTCTTGGAAAGGAGACTGGAGGAATTGGACATCAGAGAAAGGATCAAGACCATCAAGACTATAACATTATTGAAATTGGCCAGAATACTGAGAAGAGTCCTGGAGACCTGAGGAGACTTACTGTCACTCAGACTCCAATGAAAAGCCACCAGCTAACAATGGTGTGAAAGACTAACAAGAAGTAAAATAATAACAATAATGTAGTTTCCTTTTTTATAACACTTTACTCAATTTGTTTACATCAGATTAGCATGTTGACCTTACTATTTTATACATGGTCAGTACTTTCGTGTGGGAATTTGTGTGACTTGTTATATATAAGTGCACTCACGCACCACACAAACACATTTCAGCTCATGCATTCTATCATTGTAGCAACAAAAATAATGTAATCAATAACCTTAACAATTCTTGTAATGTTAATGATTCATCTTGGAATCATAAAAGTTATGGCTATAATTATAATTTTTAGTAGGTAAGTAATATTTTGACTTGCTTGAATTGAGAAGAAAATTAAATTCCATTTTTAGTGAAAAATGAGAAAAAACTGAATCACTCCATCAGGAGAGCTTAGAATATGCTGACTTTATCCCCCTGAAGAGGCTTAAGACCCCTCCCAAAGGAGTGTCCTAGGTATGATTCTAAATTGTCTTTGATGGTGGAGCTTCAGGTTTGGATTATTTCTTTATTACCATTAATCCCAAGTCTACTATGAACCAGAGTGGTAGTACCTGATCAATCCATATTTACTGACCCCTCCGCTCAGGCAGGATATGACATAAGGTAAATTTTTTAAGCAGAGTTTAACAGGTTTGAATTCAGAGTTTTCCTTCTCCTAGACTAGTTGCCTCACCAAGGCTGAAGAACCTAATCTGCCCTACTATTTTACCCATAGCTGGAGGGAGAATAATTAGATTCATACCTTTCCCAAGGATATTAGTGCTATGTGAAATGCAACCAGTCTCGTCCAGGATTTGAACTCGTGTGCGCCATGTCCATTTCCTACGACGATAACCATTACACCATGGGCATCTGATCAATCCTATCTCTGTGTGTATGTGTAAAACAGCATTCACTTTATGTGAAATGAGCCAGTTCTGCACTTTATTGAGTATTAGTGTCTGAAGATTGTCCCCAGCCAGATTTGTGTAACAGGTTTGAATTCAGTTTTTCTTCTCCTAGATAGGTTGCCATGCCAAGATTAAAATGTGTAGTCTGACCTACTATTTACCCATAAGTGAAGGGAGTATAGTTGGATGCATACTTTTCTCAAGGGTATTAGAGCTATGTGAAATGCAAACAGATATAAACAGCCTCCTTGTCCAGGATTTGAACTTGGGTTACCATGTCTATTTACTATGATGAGGGCCATTACACCATACCGCCATCTATGGGTCAAACAGATCTGTTTAAAGATTATTCATATTTGATATGACCATCTGAAAAAAAAAAAACCAAAAAAAATTGGCTGACATACCATTAAAATCAACCAATCAGTGTGTTGCAATTTTATTTTCTTTCAGCATATTTTTGTTGATAATTTTCAAAATATCCCTGTTTACTTAGAAATGAGTTATAGAAAAATCTAAAAGGTTTATAGAAACTTTTCACCTCATAATTTCTGACAAGTTTCTTAGTTCCCTATCGATTCATCTGTGGTTTATCACTTGAATCACCTGGTAACAAGTAATTCTAAAAAGCAGAAAACTAATCAAAAGTTCACATTGTGAGCAGTCTTAACTATTTACAAATCATTAGCTTGTACCCAAAAGACCTGATCTTCTTTCTTGTTTCACCAAGAAATAGAAAAGTGCGTGGATTAAAGTATAAACTTAATGGAAACTTTTTGACACCAATATAACATTTCAAAAGGAGAGGTTGCATTTTTGTTCATATGTGCCACATTTTTTTAAAGTATAACTTATAATGAAAATGCACTTGGTTTGTTTTTTGCTTATTGGTGTGGGGGTTAGGGACATTAAACTGTAACTTAGTAGGTAAAACCATTTAATCTCCAGTCGCTTAAGAAGAGGAAATAGCAAGGGACATATTTTTAAGTCCCTACTAAAAGCTAATGTTCATCCTTTTAGAATATGGAAGCCTAAAAAGAAAAAAAAAGATAAAGTTATATTTTCTTTTTCTAATGTGAAACACAAATTGTAGTGTTTGTTTGAAGTTAAATTTAAAAAATTAGATCTTGGGGTATCAAAACACTCCAGCTTTTCTCTTGGACAGTCTTGTATCTCTTTATAATTGAATTTTAGTGTAGTCAAGTGAATCATCTTTTTGAAACTTTGTTTAAAGAAGAAGTTAATACTCTCAAAAGTTTAACATAAAATATTAGCAATATATGCCATAATATTTAGGAGTTTTATTTGTTCCTCATCATCTTGGCATGCTGATAGTACATGTTTCTTTGACTTTTTTTTGCCATTCTATCAACCATCACTGTTAATTTATTTGGGAGGGAATGAAAATTAATTTTTTTTTTTTATTAGGGATGCATCGAGTAAAAAGTTTGAGAAGCCTAGAATAACAAAAAAGCCCCTTAGAAAAACATTCTTTTGAATTCTAAATGTGATGTTAAACAAATCCTCCAACACTACCAAATGTCAACCAACTAGTGTTTTTCCATACCTTGAATCTAAAATTTCAATAATTTTACTAATTAACACTTGTTATAGTAAAATACATCAAATCTCTTCTGATTCATCAACTTAACCCTTCACACACCCAACTACTAAAACACACAAAACACAGACCCACAGACATCAACACTGTAGAAGAAAATAACAGCTACCGGATTTTGACCCAACAATGGTCAGTGTCAAACTGAGAAAATCATGGCTTCTACGCATAGTCTATCCAAAATCCCCAGAAAATTCTGTTATAAAAAAAAATCTATTTTTCAACCAATCATATTTTTTCTACAAGTTGCATTTTCTGGAGCTGGTGTTTGAAATCAGGAACACATAAATAGGCCAAACAGAGGTCACCTGCCAGTTGAATCACCGGCTGTCACAAGAGCGTCACCCGATAACACCGTCCGACCAGATCAAAGCAACCGCTCGTTGCTGAATTGACAACCCCCTGCCAGCTGGCCAGATATTTCATCCGCATGTTTATTTTATTTATTCAATAAACAAAATAAACTAAATCTTCTTGTCAGTCTTATTTTTCTTGCAACCACACGCTTGTATATAACACACTTAACCGATTATTTTACATTGGTTAGCATTTATACTTAAGGAGTGACTCTAAAAAATACTGAGTCATTGTCAGATAATTATTAGGGCCACTCCAAAAAAGAAAAATTGCTTTATATCCATTGCCTGTTAATAGAAAAGAGGTTGACAATTTAGTTTCCATATTTTCTCCCAAGCTTTTCAGTCGGACAATGATCTCTCTTTTTCCTGCCCTGTCAGCTGGGGCTGTCGAATATACCATCTGCACTTCTACAGAGGATAAGACCCCTTCCATAACAAGTGTCCTGGGTATGATACTAAACTATCTGATGGTAAGGCTTGGAGCTTTAGGATATGTGGAGTACACCTTCATCGCCATTATTCTCTAGTTCACTCTGATTTGAAGTAGTAGTACCTCATAGGGTCCTGTTTATCAGTCAAATAGAACTATTCTATAATTTACCCTACTTGAAACCATTTAACTGTGTACAAACAAATGAATAATATTAAATAGAATTATTGATATTACATAGCAATACTTGAAACCATTTAACTGTGCGCAAACAAAAGAATAATATTAAATTGAATTATTGATATTACATAGCAATACTTGAAACCATTTAACTGTGTGCAAACAAATGAATAATATTAAATAGAATTATTGATATTACATAGCAATACTTGAAACCATTTAACTGTGTGCAAACAAATGAATAATATCAAATAGAATTATTGATATTACATAGCAATACTTGAAACCATTTAACTGTGTGCAAACAAATGATTAATATCAAATAGAATTATTGTTATTACATAGTAATACTTGAAGCCATTTAAATGGTTCAGGAGACTGGGGTTCAATCCCAGGTCGAGTCATACCAAATACTAAAAAAATTATACTTGGTGCAGCTTTGCTTAGCATTATAATGTACATATCAAAGGTAAAGTGGAGCAATCGAGGGAAAGGAGCAAAGGAGCAGTGCTCTTCCTTACACCTTAGCATAGTAGCTATCAAAAAATGGAACCTTCAGGTCGCCTTCTTTACTTACTTTACTTATATTTTAGATGAAGCATTGTCAATTATTATTTTCACCCTGGACAAGTTCTTATCAGAAGTCTGAGTGATCAGTCTTCTCAAATTTCCAGGACTCTTCTCAGTATCATAGTTGATTTTAACATTCCTATGGTCTGGATGGTCTCAATTTCTCCTCTGATTTGCAATTCTCTCAGTCTCTTTTTCAGGTTTTTAGGGACTGTGCCAAGAGCTCCAACGACAATTGGTATCATTGTCACCCTCATATTCCACAGGCTTTTTAGCTCTCTGGCAAGATGCAGGCAGTTGTTTATCATTATAATAATTAATCATAAATAATTACTTTACTAATAACACCGGGCCATTGGACTAATGAGTAAGTGTTTGCCAATGGCCCAGGAGACCGAGGTTCAATCCCAGGTTGAATCATACCAAAGACTCTAAAAATGGTACTTGGTGCGGCCTTGCTTAACACTCAGTATTATAAGGTATGGATCAAGGGTAAAGTGGAGCAATCCAAGAATGGAGTAGCATCCTCCCCTACATCTCAGTGTAGTAGCTATTGAAAAGGGAGCCTTCTGGTCACCCTCGACTAAAGTTGCCAACTTTTACTTATTTTCTCTTTATACTCTGCTGGATTGTAAATTCTACAAGATGACAAGTTCTTCTTGATTAACTCTGTATCTGGTCTTCTGGTTGGGACTAAGTTTAAACAATACCCACAAACACTGGGATTTTGTTAGTTTTGCTGTTTATCGAGTAGTGTGGACCCTGTTGTTAATTCTCACACCCGGCTATGTGGCCACTTCACAGGTTGTACAAAAATCTTTAAGAAACAACAAACAACAAAGAGAGGGTGGAAGGAAGAAACAGACAAACAAGGATTTAGAACTGCAAACGCAGGAAGTGACCAGCATTCTATGTATGTTTATCCTATTTACCAACCCCTCCGCTCGGCCAGGATATGACACAAGGTCAATTTTTAAGCGGAGTTTAACAGGTTTGAATTCAGAGTTTTCCTTCTCCTAGACTAGTCGCCTCACCAAGGCTGAAAAACCTAGTCTGTCCTACTATTTACCCATAGCTGGAGGGAGAATATTTGGATTCATACCTTTCCCAAGGGTATTAGTGCTATGTGAAATGAAATCAGTCTCGTCCAGGATTTGAACTCGTATCACCGAGTCCACATCTATGTAAGTTTATGGCTATCGTGTGAACTCAGTGAAAATTCTACACAACTATCAAATATGCTGACTCATCTCTTCATTGTCTTCATTGCTCTGAGTTTTGACTCCAAGCTCCAGAGTCTCACTCCTGACTCTGAATGCCCCTCTACTCTGGACCGACTGACAACCTTCAGCCTTCCCTTCCAATCACACAGGTTTTTGTGGGTACAGCTCTTTGTGTGGTCTTTGCATCATTATAGACAAAGAAAGGTCTTCTGGACACTCCAGCACCACTTCAAAGATGCAGGAGATAAGATCCCCTCCTTGGCCACCCATCCACAAACACACAGAGACCAACACTTATACATCCATATATATATATATATATATATATATATTGTCATCCACAGATGGACTGTTTCATTGTATCACAACTCTTCAGTGTGGCTAGACATGTAGGACGCTTGAATCTTGGATCGAAACCCACCCAACTTTATGTTAGCCTTAGTATCTGACCGCTCGGCCAACAAGCGTACGACGTCGGCTAGGGAATTATAAAGGATTATGTAGCAACAGCAGTAGCAGTGTTCGTTTGTTTACATTTTATACCTTACTGGATACCAGAGTGCTCAATTTGTTCGAAGAGCTTTTCATTATGCAAGCGGCAGCCAAAAATTCCTTCGCCAGAGTGCTCAACTCCCATGGGGGAGCGTATAATGCTTATCATTGTGCTACTGTATGATTTATTTGTATCTCAAAGTCCCAGAGAATTTTATGTATCTCATTTTCTTGGACAGGTTCTAGCTTGTGCATATAACATTTGTCAGCATAGATGAATTTTGATATCTTGCACAATTCCCTGTGGATCATCCCAGTCATGCCTCATTTTGTGAATAACCATTTCATCTTTGCCACCACATAATCTACACTTCTATTGCATATTATCAATTTTTGCTTTGATATGACATTATTTTGTGCTGCTATTAAGAGATTCAATTTCTCTCTTAAGATTTCTTTTTCATAGCCATGTCCAGGTCATCTCATATGCAATTTCTTTAGCTTGTTATTGGAGGTTTCAATACATTTGTTTTTCTTCCTATTTTTTTGTTTCCTTGACTCTTTCTTTGTTGTTTTCTTATTTGTCCTTAATAGTTGTTGGCAACTGTAGTCGAGGGTGACCCAGAGGCTCCCTTTTCAATAGCTACTACGCCGAGGTGTAGGGGAGGATACTACTCCTTTCCCTGGATTGCTCTACTTTACCCTTGATACATACCTTATAATGCTGAGTGTTAAGCAAGGCCGCACCAAGTACCATTTTTTTTAAGTCTTTGGTATGACTCAACCTGGGATTGAACCCCTGTCTCCTGGACTATATGGCGAACACTCTATCCACTAGGCTAATGAGCCAGTTTAATTCTGAGTTGTATTTTCCTTTATCCTTTAATTTTAGTTATTTTTGTAATGCATCTTTTTAATATTATCATTTCTATGTAAGTGATGAGCAATATGTGTCAGAGATAGTAATAAAAGGTTGGTTCTCATTGAGACTCTATCTCATCTTCATGGAAGGTTAGCTATCCATACCAGTTGCTTTATTACCTGAACTACAAGAGCTAAGGATATTGCAGAAATCTAAATTACATCTACGACTCATCCCCTACTTGAAAGAAAAGAGTAATCAAAATGAAAAATAAGTGGGAAATAGTTTGTGACATTCAACAATGCATAGAAAATGGTTTACAGACAATAAAATACTTGTATAAATTCCGCCTGAAGAAGACAAGTGAATGAATTAACAAAAAACATTATGGAAAAACAAAAGTACCAAAAATATGTGGATAGTCCATCAACTACATCAAACATTAACACTTCATCATAGATATCTTGAACAAAAACAAATGGAAAGCAATTATTAAATAATTAGTAAATAATATCTGGATTATGAAATAGAAAAAAAAGAACAAGTTTTAACAAGTTATTTACAACAAAAAAGAAAACAGTGACCCTCCCTCTCTTCCTTTTGCTCTAGTCTCTTGGGAGAGTCTGATAAAAAGCAGAATTGATATACAAAAAGGTCAATGATTTTTTTTTCCAATGACAGACAAGAAGATAAGTTTTGCAATTGTCATGATTGATTACTTTTGATGTTTAAGTATCTCTTGATGATTTTTTTCTTTTCCCCCTTTCTCATTCGTATCATCTCTGTATCTCATTTTATATGATAAGTTAATCTGCAAGTTTTGTTGATATGTATATAAGAAAAAAGTTTTATATAATATGCAATTTACAATGCGGTTGAAAAGAATATAATGTTTGAAAATTATATACAGATGCTGACTTATTGATATAAGCACCTTAACAATGAGTTCTTCCTCCAAAGAATTTATTGTTCTATAGAAGTAGTTCTCAAACTGTTACTCCCAAGCTACATCTATATTACTCTCCAATACCCTGTAGATGGATCTTAGAATATGCTGGCTGTATCCTCTATAGAGGGGTAAGACTTTCCCCCAAAAAGGAAGTGTTCTGGCTATGACACTAAACTGCATTTAGTGATGAGGCTACAGTTCTGAATCTCTAGAGAATATAAAATATTCCTTCATTATCACTACTCCCAGATCCACTCTAACTCAGAGTGGTAGTATCTGTTATGGACTCATCTGTGGGTGAAATAGATCAGTTTGAAAATTATTTATATTTGATAGGAATACTTAATATCTTTTAACTTTAAATTATTCATATTAAAAATAGTTACTTGAAGCTATAATTATTTACATAGGGATTATTATTATTATTATTATTATTATTATTATTATAAGCTTCTTGAAACCATATAACTGTGTGCAAACAAATAATTATCATTAAAGAGAAATAATTACTTGAAACCATATAATCATTTGTGTTTGAGAGGAATACTTCATATAACTGTATACAAATGGCACATCCCTAGTAGCCATCATGCCCAATTAGGCATTCTGTCACGTATACAATGTCTGGTTAAATAGTCAACATGATCCAGCAATTTTTGTTTTCCTATTATAAAGAGATTTATTTATGTAAAGTAGTAAATTCACCCCCTGCTGACCCCCTCGATTTTTTTATTCAACCTGCCAAAATTTTATTCCTTTGAGAAACCACTGATTAACCTGTTTATCAATATTTTAACTATTTGTGTATTGACGTTTGGTTTTATGGCATATCAACCATTGTGGGTTATTTAATCTCAAATCCTTTTTACATGTATATACTAAATATATAGGATTTCTAAAACACATTTTGGAGATAACATTTTTAAATGAGCTTGAGCTCATTTTTTTTTTTTTGCACAGTTAAATGGCTACACTTATTTTTATCTAATATGAATAATTCTATTTACTATTAATCATTTGTTTGGACATTTAAATATTTTCAAGTATTGCTATTTTACATTAACAATTCAATTAAACATCAGTTGTTTGTTGATATACAGCTAACTGATCAAACAGTTCTCTTTCAAGTAATTCAGTTTAGGATAAGTCATTTGTTTGTACTTAGTTTAAATATCAAACAGTTCTATTTGACCCATATAGGACCCTATCAGGTGCTACCACTCTGAGCCAGTGTACCTGGGAGTGATGATAATGAAGGGGTACTCCGCATTTCCCAAAGCTCCAGTATTACTGGAGCTTTACCATCAGATTGTTTGGTATCATATCAGGACACCCATTGGGGGTTTCTAACACTACTGTAGAGATACTGTTGGTATATTCTACAGCCCCTCAGCCAACTGGGCCATTTGATTTATTAGGAAAAGCATGAATGCATCTGTTTATCCAGCTATGAGAATAACTTATAGCAGATGAGGTTCTTTAGCCTTTGCTATGAGAAGGAAAACTCTGAATTTAGACCCCTTAACTTGACTTAAAGATTGACCTTGTGTCACATCCTTCTTGTAGTATAAGGGTTAGGCCCTAACAGGTAATATCAATTGGGTTCAGAGTGAACCTAGGAGTAATGGTTATGAGGAAGTAGTTACACACTCTTTGGAGCTCCAACTTTCACCACTGGATGCAGTTTAGTATTATACCAAGAATGCCCTTGAGGGATCTTACCCGCTCTGCAAAGGATGTAGTCTAAGCCTTACTGACAAGATGGTTTAGGTTAGTATAACATTCATATCATCTCTGTCCATCACTTTACATGAATTAATTGGTAATTTTTATTGATATTTAAAAAAGAGTGGGTAGAGTGTTCGCCAATGGTCCTGGCGACCTGGGTTCAATCCCAGGTCGCGTCACACCAAAGACTTTAAAAATGGTACTTGATACCTCCTTGCTTAACACTCAGCAATATAAGGTAGGTATCAAGGGTAAAGTGGAGCAACCCAGGGAAATGAGTAGTGCCCTCCCCTACACATTGGTGTAGTAGCTATTGAAAAGGGAGCCTTCAGGTCACCGTCTTTGCTTTTATATGGCATTTATAGTGTGAATGAAAAGAATATAATGTTCGAAAATGATATTTAAATGTTGACTTACTTACTGATATAAACATCTTAACTAAACAAACATCTTTTCCTCTAAAGAATTTATTGCTCTATTGAAGAGGTTCTCAAACTGTTACTCCCTGGCCTCATCCCTATTACTCCCCAATACTCTCCCCCCCACCCCTGCTAAAAATGCTGTCCTGGGTAAGACACTAAACTGCATCTAGTGGTAAAGCTCTGGTTCTGGATCTCTGGGGAGTGAGGATTATCTCTTCATTGTCATTACTTCTTGGTTCACTATCAGCCAAAATGGTAGTACATGTTGCAGTCCGATCTATAGAACCACAAAAGATCTGTTTAAAAATTATTTGAAAGAAATACTTGATACCATATAATTGTGAATTATTTGTAATAACGAAAATATACATTCTCCAACATAAAGCAGCACAGTCAGCTGCGACTGTACAATACACTGACTTCATCTCTGCAGACACATAAGACCCTTTCTCCTCAATGAATGTCCTTGATATATGACATTAAACAATCTGATGTTGAATCTCCTGTGATGCTGGAGCTGTGGGGAATGCAGAGTACCCTTTTATTGCCATTGCTTCCAGCTCCACTCTGGCTCAGAGTAGTAGCACTTGATAGGATCCTATCTATATGTCAAATAGAACTGTTTGACATTTAAATTGTGTGCAAACAAATGACTTATGCTAAATTGAATTGTCAGAAATAGAACTGTTTGATCATTTAACTGTATGTAAACAAATGACTGATGTTTAATTGAATTGTTAGTGACACTGTGGAGTTTAAAAGGGTTTTGAAGGTCAGGGGCTAAGGGCAAGGCTGTGTTGCCGTAAGATATCTGACTCCATATTTTGGTTATATTATTTTACCCCACGTTGACTGGCCGGCGCAATGCCTTGTCCAAAGAAAGTCCCAAAAGAAATATACAAAAAGAAAAGATAGAAACAGATAAGAGACGAAAACATTTCTTCCATACTTTCCTTTATTTACTTGGTGAATGGACTAACCAACGCTACGTCCCAAGACGTAGCGTGGTGCCCAAAACACCAGACAGCAAAATGATGTTGTTGGTTTGACGGACACTCCCTGACAAGACTCGGTTCATAGAAAACCTGAATATTTATCTCTCTCCACCGGCTCCAAATTTACCACTCCAAAATCCTTCTAATTTTGGCGCGACCGCTTCCCATTGGCTACTTTACTTTTTATTATTGTTCTTTTTTTTCTGATTTTTAACCGGATGGATGCGTGGAGCCTTATGCGTGGCAACACGTTTATACATTTTGTATGTGGCAGCCGACGAGTCAACATCCGGTTGGGAGTTTTATTGTTAATTCCTAAATTCCCCACAACACACAGCAATTCTTGAAACTCTTTATTTGTGGTTAAATTAAAATATTAGTATAATATTGCAATACTTGGAACTATTTGATTGTGTGCAAATGATTGAATAATGTTGAATAGAATTTGTGTATTATAGCAATACTTGTAACTATTTCACTGTCTGAAAAAAGAAATGATTAATTTCAAATAGAATTATTAGTGTTAGATAGTAATAATAGCAATATTGATATGCTAACAAAATTAGTTCTAATTAATTTAAAAATGAAATTAGCCATAAACGGAGTGAAAACAAATGACTGATGATAAATGAGCTCAGGCTTATTTAAAGAATGTTGTCAACAAAATGAGTTTATAAATCATCTATATTTGATATATATGCATAAACAAGATTTGGCATTAAATAACCTACAATGCTTGATATGCCATAAAACCCAAACTAACAAACCAAATCATGGCATAAATTTTAATGTAATAGAATATATTTAATGAGAAAGACTAACGAAACTAAAAAAAAGAATGCATATAAAAAGATAACACTTATCTTTATTTCATTTTAATTGATTTCTATATAAATTATTAATTATTGCATTAAACCTATTTTGATGGGTATAATCAAAAAATAAAACAGCTTGGATGCTAGCTCTTCCCATCACTCACGGCTTTCATTGCTAAATTTTCCTAATTTGACTATTCAACTAAATTAGTAAAGAATAAGACTATTTCTTTTTTTTAATGGATTTCTTTTAAAATTAATCCACAATATTTTTTGCTCATATTCATCAAAATAAGATCAATCAATTAGAAATTAATAAAACAAACAAATATTTATTAGAATTAAATTTTTAAGATCAATATGCAAATAAGCCTTCACATTCACACTGGAAACAGCGATCGAGTTGTATGTATAAATATAATTGCATGTCTTTAGTGTTTATATAAGGCCGACAGAATTATTTCATTAATGAATGAGATTTAGATAAAAACAAAATTATAGAAATTTTGACCTAAATAAATAAGAAAATTGTGACAACAATGGTGATGTAGTTTCAATCACGGACTGACACATAATCTCCATCATAAGACAATTAAGAATAGTAACTTGAAGATCTACATTTTTCTTTTTTTAAGTTGAGGAATTTTATCGTGAGTTGAATTACCATGACGAACACTTACGCACGACATACAGAAACACTGGACAGCTGTTTTAACCTTATTAGGTTTCATCAACCAGGTCGGGATCTAAAAGTTGTGCCTGTTTTTTGCCTAAAAATTCTGCGTGACATGTGAAGAGTAGCCATTACTCCTGAGTTCACTGAGACCCAGAATGGTAGTACCTGTTCGGGTCCCATCTAGGGGTCAAACAGATCTGTCCGAGTTAATGAAGTGGTTATTCGTTAAAATGATTGTGGAGATACATTTTTATACATATATATATATATATATATATATATATATATATATATATACACACACACATGTGTGTGTATATATATATATATATATTTTTTTTTTTTGTGGTAGAGGAATTATATTGTGAATTGAATTACCATGACCAGAAAATCCAGTGAACACTTACTCACAACATACAGAAACACTGCACAGCAGTTTCGACCTTATTAGGTCTCATCAGCAGTGTATATATATATATATATATATATATATATATAGGTCTCATCAGCAGTGTGTATATATATATATATATACACACACACATGTGTGTGTGTATATATATATATATATTTTTTTTTTTTTTGGTATAGGAATTATATTGTGAATTGAATTCCCATGACCAGAAAATCCAGTGAACACTTACTCACAACATACAGAAACACTGCACAGCAGTTTTGACCTTATTAGGTCTCATCAGCAGTGTATGCCATGATCTCCACTACTGGAGATCAAACCAGCGACCACAGATTGCAGAGCTGAAACTCTACTACTGATCCATCAGTCCATATTGCACACAAGTGATGCCAAATAAACTAGTCATGGTAAATGCGCAACCAGTTGACCTGAATATGTCTTGCAAGTTACAGCCGTACTCTTTACAGAGGACACGGTCACCTCCAGGGCCACACCTTCCCAAGAGGATAAGAAATATGCATCCGCATAATTATTATGACCTCAAGGACAAGGATATAGATCTACATTTTTTTTTTAAGTAGAGGAATTATATTGTGAGTTTATACCCTTGCCCTTGAGGTTATGGTAATTCAACCGAATTTTCTGGGCATGGTAATTCAACTCACAGTAACTTGTAGCTATAATTGTTTACTAAAGATTATTATTAGTTACTTGACACCATAAAGCAGTATGCAAGCAAATGACTATTATTAGATAGAAATAATTACTTAAAACTATATAAGTATTCGTTTTAGATAGGGATACTTGAAACCACACAACTGTATCCAAATTATTTGTATTGAATAGGAATATTTGATATCATATAACTGTGTACAAGAAACAATAACACAAGAATGAAAATATAAATGAACAATGAATACAATTTCCTAATCTCTTGGCATAAAATAACCCTAGACAGGTTGACATACTGTTAAAATAAACAATCAACACCCCTCTTTCTTGGTAATAGGTATATGGCAAATTTAAAACAACTAAGCTAAACTAAGTTTGTGATTATACTTATCAAGTACTTTAACCACTACAGATTTGAAAAGGCTATAATCACCCACCCCTATGATGTCTACTGGAGAGGAGTGTCTTGTCCCTCTTCAGAGGGTCAATTGGCATATTCTAGACAGGGCAGTTTAAGTTGGTGAAGCACACACACCTCAGTAGACTGAATACTTCGGTAACAGTAAATTTTCAATGGAAAACATTTAATGAATACAAACAAAATCATCCTAAAATGTACTGTTGTAGTGTTGTTCAATGGACAACCTTTTTTCAAGGGTTAAACAACTGAAGTAAATTGTTTGTTTGTTATTTAATGGCATATCAACCTTCTTGGATTATTTAATGCCAAATCCATCCTTCTAGAAGGACAGGAGTTGTACTATTTAACCCATAGATGGGAGGATAATGGGGTTCATACCTTTCCCAAGGGTATTTGTCCAAAAGTGAATATGATAGCGGGACTGGAGTTCAAACTCACTTACTACAATTCCGCAGTCCAGCGCTTTAACCATTATGCCACAGGAACACCCCCACCAACTAAAGTGAAAAGAAAACAACAGTTACCAAGTAACAAAATATGAAGTCCCAAATTTTATTGGTTGATACTCATTGCTATGGAGGTCCTTATATTTTTCCTTACCGTTGGTACACAAGAGGGTATTATGAGTGGGATATCAGTTGTAGGTCTTCTGTCGACCTCACCTACTTCCTTAATTAGTTACTGAAGAGGGTCTTATGTGAAAGGTCCATACTTTTACTTGGTAACCCTTTGAGTGAACTGGGAGGTAATCAAGTGCCTATTCTTTTGTAAATAACATCCCCCCCATCCCCCAAAAAATGTAAAGCAAAGAAGGTAGAACAAGAAAAATGTCTACCTGGTACAGATGCACTTAAATGAAATACTCCAACCCAATACACCCAGGTTTCTTTTTATTTCTCTCTTTTTATCTCTGCTAGATTACCAAGAAAAAAGTTAAAAATTTATCTCGATTGATACAAATAGAATAAGTAAAGACTGTCAACCTAGATTGGGAAGAAGTTTTGGTGTTTATCCAGAATAGCCTATCCATGATTTTTTTATTATTTCTGTGATAATGTATTGTAAAATAATATTGAAATATCATGCAAACATTTATAATCCAGATAAGAATAAGTTTTAATCATTTGCTTCATCTTTTTGTTTGCTGAAGTTAAATCTCAAAATTACATCTTTAGCAAACTAAAATTCAGCCATTGGCCATATTTCCATAATCTTTCCTTTCTTGGCCACTAAAGCGTTGAGTAATGGACCATTTCCATTTTGCAATTTTAGTAATTAAATATACCTATTTTGCTTTATTTATTTATTTATTTTTTATCTATTTTTTATTTAAAGTACATTATCGAAGAAATGATAAAAAATTATATGGATGAGTTATTTTGAACAAAGATTGAGGATTTAACTTTATTTGAAGCCAAGAAAAAAAGAAATTCTCCCTTTTTTTTTCTCTTTGTTGATTGATTGATTTTAACAGCATGTCAACTGGTCTTGGATTATTTTATGCCGAGAGGTTAAGAAATCACATTCAATGTACTTTCATATCTAACATTTTTTTGTGTAGTTTCTTAAAGATTTTTTTTTGCACACTGTCTTATTGAATGCAAAAAAGTTTTGAACAGATCTATTTTACCCAGAGATGGGGGACCCTAACAAGTACTACCACTTTGTGTCAGAGTGAAACTGGGAGTAATAGCAATGAAGGGGTGATTCCACATTCGCTTGATCTCCAGAACTGGAGCCTCACCTTTAGATGCAGTTTAGTGCCACACCTCAGATACTCTTTTTTTTGGTGAGGGAAGGGAGGGAGGTTTTACCCCTCTGCAGGGAGTATAGTCACCATATTCTATACCCCATTGACAGGACTGTTTTTCTCTTTGATCTTTTTACACTAGATGAAGGAGCCTCACCTTTAGAGCAGTTAGTGTCATATCCAGAACACTATTTTTTTAGGGTGGAGGTTTTACCCCTCTTCAGGGAGTACAGTCACCATATTCTATACCCTATTGATCTTTTTACACCTGATGAAGACCGAAGAATGCATGAGCTGAAATATTGTTTTAACAACTCGAAGAAAGCTAAAAAGAGGTTTATTAGTTCCAGAAGTTTCTGAAATGTTAATAACTCTTTTCATGATTATTGACAATTTTCATTTTTGTTTCAGTTGTAAATTTCAAACAAATAGACATACCTCTTCTGGAGGACTTGGGAGTGTGGATTACCCCTTCATTACCATTACTCCTAGGCTCACTCTGATGCAGAGTGGCATTTGCTATTCAACTACTATCTATGTGTCAAAGAGATCTGTTTAAAAATCATTCATATTCAATTAGATCATGTATAAAAAAAAGCTCTTCAGAAATAAGTAAAAGTAAAGATCTTAGTCGAGGGCGACCAGAAGGCTCCCTTTTCAATAGCTACTACACCAAGATGTAGAGGAGGGTGCTACTCCTTTTCCTGGATTGCTACACTTTACCCTTGATCTGTACCTTATAATGCTGAGTGCTAAGCAAGGCAGCATCAAGTACCATTTTTTGAGTCTGACAATTATTTCATTAATGAATAAGATTTAGATAGAAACAAAATTATGGAAATTTTGACCTAAATAAATAAGAAAATTGTGACAACAATGGTGATGTAGTTTCAATCACGGACTGACACATAATCTCCATCATAAGACAATTAAGAATAGTAACTTGAAGATCTACATTTTTCTTTTTTTAAGTAGAGGAATTTTATTGTGAGTTGAATTACCATGACGAACACTTATGCACGACACACGGAAACACTGGACAGCCGTTTTATCCTTATTAGGTTTCATCAACCAGATCGGGATGTAAAAGTTGTGCCTTTATTGAGGGTAACCATAAGGCTCCCTTTTCAATAGCTACTACACCAAGGTGTAGAGGAGAGTGCTACTCCTTTTCCTGGATTGCTCCACTTTACCCTTGATCCATACCTTATAATGCTGAGTGCCATCTTTTTGAGTCTTTGGTATGACTTGACCAAGGATTGAACCCCTATTTCCCAGACCATTAGCGAACACTCTACTCAGGCTAATGGCCCGGTTCAGAAATGACAACACAAAAAATGGTAACATAAATGTAGAATGAACATGATTCCTTAACCTCTAGGTATAAAATAACCCTAGATCAGTTGACATACCATTAAAATCAAAAAATAAGTTTAGGTCAATTATTGTTTTTTGTCGTCACTGGAAATATTATGCATGACTTTTTTGGTACACTCAAGAAATTTGACTCAGTTGGCTGGGGCTGTAGACAATGTAGACTGCATCTCTGCAGAGGGGTAAGACTCACCCAACAAGTGTCTTGGATAGGACACTAAACAATCAGTAATGCTGCAGCTTTGGGGAATGCAGAGTACCCTTTCATTGACATTGCTCCCAAGTCCTCTCTGGCTCACAGTGATAGCACCTGATAGGTTCCTATCTATAGATCAAATAGAACTAAACTATGTACATATACTAAACTGAATTGTCTGAAATAGAACTGTTTTTACATTTAATTGTGTGTAGATAAAAAACTGTTCTTATGCTAAACTGAATTGTTTAAAATAGAACTGTTTATATGTAAAAAATGGATTTGGCATTAAATAACCTACAATGATTGATATGCCATATAACCAAACCAAACCAAATGCAAGTAATTAATTTCTTAAAACTTTAGATATTCTATTTCCATTTGTTAGAAAGAAAATAAGTCACTGGTGCTTGAAGCATGAAATTTTCAGTTTTAGGAGAGAAAGAAAAGCATTTAATACTTTTAGAATTGTGTATTAACATATATTCAAAGTTACAAAAATTAAATGTATATAATCACCAGTTTAAAATCAGAGAACCTTTTTCATTGCTGACAAACCCATATTTAGCCCAGTCTGATGAGGCTGAAGAAATTGTTGGCTACAATTCTCCATCTCCAGTGAGTGACTTGGGTATGACACTAAAGCATTTGATGGATCAAGAGGGTGACTCCTGGAAGCGCTTACACCTAGTCATATGACTCTGTGTCATGCTACACATGGAGAACCTAGTTTTAGCTATCAGAAAATTTCTGTGACCACATCATCACATCTAACATCTGTCGGTCTAATTCAACAGATTGCAACATCCTTATGCTAAACTGAATTATATGAAATAGAACTGTTTTTGACATTGAAACTGTACTTATGCAAAACTGAATTGTTTGAAATAGAACTGTTTTAACATTTAACAAGGTGTGGACAAAAACTATACTTATACTAAACTGAATTGTTTGAATTAGAACTGTCACGTGTTCTACCGCTGAGAGGAGAGAAATAAGGAATTACTACTACCCCTCCCTGTTTGAATTAACAGGCCGCCAAAGACTGACCGTTAAAAGAGAAATAGGGAATGTAGGTCAACTTCGGCCGGCCGTTGAAGGAAGAAAAAAATGTGGGTCAAGCTATCTGTACCCCGTAACCTCGCCCGGGTGACAAAGAACCGCCAGGGAAAGGAAGAAAAAAGGCTAAATGATTGGCCAGAACCCTAAAGCGGAAGTAGCCCTTTTCATCAGTGGAAATAGGGATAAGGAAATTAGTTGAGAGGACAGAGGTCGTCGTGAGAGGACGCAGGATCTGATGTCAAACTCCGGGTGAAGAAGTGAAATAGAGCTCTGGACAAGATGACAGACGCATTCAAGCCAAGCTATATATATATATAAAACCTTGCTAGCCCGTAAAAGACAAAATACTCTCTGAAGGAACCCATCAAAAGATAAGTAAACATTAAGACTGTTTCTCCCAACGCCCTTCTTAAGTATTACAATTACTCTCTCTCCCTCAATTCAAAGAAAAAAGACAGAAAAGGAAAAGGAAGAAAGACATTTATATTTATGTATTATCCACTGATAATATAGCCGACACGGTGAATATGTGTGTCCGGTAATATATATAAAAAAACCTTGTCATATTTTAATGTCCCCACATGTTGAAATTTATTCATTGTGTTGTCTGCCTGTCAAGTTGTCTATTTCATGTTTGTTTTCAGCTTCGTTCGCCTCATGTTATTCTCGCCGAAATTATCCAATTCTTTCCTTTAAAAATATTATACAGGAAACCGGAACAGTTGACTACTATAGTTAATATTATTATGTCAAAACCTAGAAGCTCATATCTTCCATTATCCTAGGGGTAGGAAGAGCTAGTGGCCTGGTAGGTGTGTGTGTTAACGTGAAGTTTGGAAACCCCTTGCCAGTAGCGGTCAGTCTAGCCCCAAATTAACCCCAACATGATCTGCCGGTTCCTATATGCCCGAGAAAGGACTCTGAACTAGGACTTATTCTACGAGGGATCAAGTGCCAGGTCGCTCCGTCTTCACAAGTGCGAAAAATAAACTCCCCATTTGGTGATAACAATATTTAAATGCACCAGTTCCCATACACTTTTAAATGGTTGCTCATCCGGGGATCTTTAATATTTTAATTTGCCATCACAGAACTGTTTGACTAAACTGAGTAGCTTGAAATAAAAATATTTTTGACAAACTGTGTACTCATGCTAAACTGAATTGTTTGAAATATCAAGAGAATTACTAATGTTAAATAGCAATACTTGTAGCCATTGTAACTGTGGGCAAACAAATGATTATAGAATTATTAGAGTTAGATAGGAATACTTGAAACCATTTAACTGTGTGCAAATAAAGGAGCTAACAACTTGTTTAAAAATAAAGTTACCCACAAATTATTCCCTTACAAATCATATATTAATTGGATTTGGCATTGAATAACCCACAAGAGTGGATATGCCATTGAACACCAATCAACCCATCAAATGAGGTACCTTTGAACAGTCAAGCAAATATCTCTCATAATTAGCACTCTTGCCTAAGATCAAAGTGTTGTATGTGTGCACACTTTGGAATTTGTTATACACATACATACAAATATATGTATTTGATATATTGTATTTTATGTATGTTGATCTTAACACAATGGTATATTTTATGGTTTGTAAAAAGACTTTTTTTATCTTGAAAATGCAAATATATTTTCTGTCTTCCCTTCACATTTTTACAGATTTAGTTGTGGCAGGCTTTTTAATTTGATTTAGTTGTGAAAGGCTTTTTACTTAAATTTTATGGACATTGATTAGTTTTTAAAGATCCTATTTAATGGTCTTTTCTGTCATCACTTTCTCATTTGCTTTCAGGGTAGTTGCTTATTCTTGATTTGCTCCAAGGTTATGTACTTTCTGATTTCCATTCAAAATTTTTATCCTACTTTTTTTATTTCTAAATAAAGAAACAATTTTATACACTCAAGCACCATACAATCTTGAATATGATATAAACACCCCACTTTTTATGACTAAAGATCAGATATTTTATTCTTTAGCCATCATTACAGTTTTTAAGAAATCACCATTTGAAAATTTAAAATTTTTTTTATATAAAAGTCTAAATTGCTAGACCGATATTTATTGTTCATTTTCTTTCATCTTTTTCTAGCATTTTTCTTTCTCTTTCAATATTTCTCTTTCTTTTCTATCTCTTCTTCTTTCTCCTCTTTCCTCTTTCTTCAATCTTTCTTCACTTTTTTTCATCTTTTCTTCTTTCTCTTCATGTTTCTTTCACTTTTTCTTTCATGAAATCCTCATAAAAACATAAATATCATTCAACTCTTTCCTCACAACTGACCAACAAATTGATGCATTCATATTTCCTAGTTTTTTGGGGTTTTTTTAAATCTCTTCACACATTTCAAATAGTTTTGTTTAATTTTAGTTTAAATCTAAACTTAGAATTGAACTTAAATAAAATTAATTCAAATTTACCTCATCATAAATGATAAACAATAATTACTTATGTAGTGACACAACAAATTTTAGTAATAGTAAACAAAAAAACCATAATAGTCCTGAATAATCACTGACCGCATTTGAAGCTATATATGAGTACATGTAAGATTTTTGGCATTTCTTATCTTTGCCCACTGACTTTATTACTACTCTGCTACTCATTAGTATTTTTAAATATTTCTACTGGCGCTAGAGAAAAATTTACCAAAAAAAGCAAATTTTGCAGTTTTTTATCTGATAATTTGTTTTGGCATTCAATCTGTGTTTTGTAAATAGCTTGAAAATCAAGGGGTGTCCTCATGGTGTAATGGTTAAAACGATGGACTGCAGGATCATAGTAAGCGAGTTTGTATTCCAGTCGTGATATTACATTCACTTTTGGGCAAATACCCTTGAGAAAGGTATGAACCCCCTTATCCTCCCAACTATGGGTTAAATAGTACCACTACTGTTCTTCTAGGAGAATGGCTTTGGCATTTGATAACCTACAAAGGTTGATATGCCATTAAACAAAGTAACCAAACTAACCTTGAAAATCAAAAAATGGATTGTCAATGGTCAGGATTTAAGGTAAGAATTACTGACGGACTAGGACTATTATATATGTAATTCTCTTCAGCATGTTTTTCCCTTGGAAATACTTATTCTATGTTTGTTTTATTTTGATAGCAAAGATAAACAAAACCCAATATCTATTTTGTCTTACAATTGGGTGATACTGATTATATTACTTATGTGTGTAACTATTTATTTAAAGTGTTGACTCTGCATTTAATTTCAGAAGAAATGATTTGTGATCTTCTTCTGACATGTTTTGTCGGAGAAGAATGATTTCCAAAATTAGAGGGACAAACAGTTGCTGAAAAGATGAGACAAAGGTCAACAGAAGCAATGATCATCTAGAATTTTCATTGTTTGATTTTCTTTTTTCAATTATTGATTTTTTCATGTCTGATCAAGTCCCAAGATTCTTTCAAAGAAATCAATTCTATCTTGATCCCTTTGGACAAATGGATGAGAACTTAATACTTGCAAGCCATTAATGTTAGCTTTGTGCATTTAATCTTCAGTGAGGGTGTTAAAATGGAGGCGTTTGTGGTATAATGGTGATAATCATAGGAAATGGAACAAGCAACCTGAGTTCAAATCTCAAAAGAGGCTGTTTTCATTTCACATAGTGCTCATACCCTTGGGTGTTGTAGTAATGCCATGAACAATCTTACCTCGAAGAAACAGAAGGTGTGCTCTCTCTGCTACTGGCACACGGAAACCAGAAGTAGAAAAAGACGCAAGGGGTGTGACTTGTTTTATGGAGGAGAACAGGATAAGCTCACGTGAAGTGGCAAGATTTGATGAACATAAAAGAGACTAAGTTTGAACTGGAAGAAAGCAGCATTTTGCTGATGTCTGATTGGTGAACATCCATCAGTTCATTTTGCAAGTTAAGTAAGTTGATTAGTGCCCAATAGGTTGATTCCTCTTCGACTAGACTTCTGAAACCAACTAGAAACTATTTTGGCAGGGTTATGACTCCAGTTATTCTCTCTGGAGCTATGGATAAAATGTAGGTCAGACGTATCTCTTAAACTTTGGTATGGCAATCAATCTAGGAGAAGGAAAACTCTACATGAATAACATCACCATGAACCAAATCAAAGGACCAGTGAGAGTGTGAGAAAGGGTGTGTAATTTTTAACTTAGAATATTGTTTTTTATTTTGTACCTAGAGAAAGAGCTAAATAAAAGTAGGTCAACATAAATCTTTATATAAGTATATCTTCTTTATTTCTTACTCTTTGGATCAGGGGTCCCCAACCTTTTTAGCCTGATTTTCCCCACAATTCAGCCACAAATGCACACATTCACTAGCTGGCCTCTTAACTTTAGAACTATTATAGTGTTGAGGAATAGTATGTCCTTCATTTGACTCAACCTAAATAGGAGTAACTATGGGGTCCCAGGGGCAAGCTGTGTTGTCGTTTGCTATCTGATTCCATTCTGATGGTTATTCTATTCTCACCCCACTTTTGTTTTGCTGGTTTAACTTCTTGGATATGAAGGCTGTAAAGGAATTATATGAAAGAAGAAGACAGTAACATATAGGAGACGAAGATATCTTTTATATTTTTCCTTTATTTCTGGGTTCAACAACCATTCAATGGGTGAGGAATACACACTATCATTTGCTGAGCTTGCCTGATACTCTCTGAGTGCTACTTGCTGGATTTACTGCTATGGCTTGCAGCACAGCCTTGGAGTATTTGGTTTTAGGCTGACCTGACTCTGCCTCATCACCAAGCTCCTTGCAACCTATGAGAAATTTTTGAACCATCTGGTTACTGTGCTGTGATCAACTACACCTTCACCTTTCACACAACAAATATTTTTGGTTGCTTCTGCAACATTATGGCCTGGTTTGATCTCATAAAGCATAAGTCCATGAATTAAACTATGTTGCACTTTCATCTGTGCAGCTTTCAAATCCCATTCAGTATGAAACAATGCATATTTCAGCACACCAACTACCACAATACTACCAACTACAGTGTATACCTTCCATGGCATAGACTATTTAGGTCATTTGATTTACATTCCACAAACAAGCATATATCAAAATATTGCAAAATGTTTGACTCACTCTAGTATCCATTGATTGTAAATTTATTCAAGATTTCTTTATCTTTTTGCTTTCTTGACCTTCAAGTGATAATTTCCCAAACTTAGTTTAGTTAAATCTTATTCTTTAAAATCTTCAGAAATCATTTCAACAATTATCTTGAAAATTGGTAAAAGTTCTTGCAAACACCAAACCAAAGCTACAGAAAACAGGTTTCTTCAATCTAGAACCATGTCATGTGACACACTGACTAAGAATAATGTCAAGTGATGAACTAAGTGAATGGGGAACTTCATCCAATTCTTGAACCACATTCAAAGAGGAATATTCTTTTAAATCCATCTATATATAACTAAAATTCTTAGTCTGTGTGTGTGTGTATATATATATATATATATATGACTGTAAGCCATCAACCCTTGCATATAATTTTTTTTGTCTATACTCTTAAAATAGCTGAATGAATAAAGCAATTTCCAGTTCAATTTCAAAATGAATGATAACTTTATAGTTAATGTTCATGCTTGATATATTTTTTAAACTATCAATTACTAAACTTCTCGTGTGTGTGTCAATAAAAGTATTTTATAATTTGTTTGAAGCATTTCACAAATTATTTTGTTGTATTATATTTGTTTAGAGGGTTATTGCAATGCAAAATAATCATTCGGGTCTAATCAATTTTGAAGTAGAAAGCTTCATCATCAGAGACCTTTTTTGATATGAACTTGGTTAACATGGTGTCATGTGATGTTTAAATGCCATGCAGAAGAAATGTGACATCAATTGTCTTAATCAATTTCATTTTTTTTTATTTGAATATGTATTCAATGAATATGCATGTTAATTAATATGTATGATAATGTGTATGTTAATTAATGTTCAGTTTACAACATCAAAAAATATTTGAATGTACAACCTTATGTGGCACCATTGTTGCAAGACCCAACATAGCGTTCAAACACTCCATGTGACTCCATGTTTACTGAGTTCATATAAAAAAAGTCTCTGATGAAGTTTTTACTTCAAAATTAATTAGACCCAAATAATTATTTAGCATTGCAATAGCCCTCTAAGCAAATACAATACAATAAATTGATATGTGTGTATATATATATATATATATATAACCTCTCAAAAACAGTACATCATAACAAGATTTTTATAGAGTAATGATACACTTAAGATGGTCAAACTTAAAAAATAAAGTGATTTTCAGTACAATTTACAACTGAATGATAATTTTGCATGATCTATGTTCATACTGAATTTTATCTTTTAAACTATCTATTACAAAGATTCTCATTATGTTTGTAGGTGAATGTACATACATATATATATATAAAACCTATCAGAAAACAGTATATCATAGCAAGATTCTTATTAAAGCAATAATCCACTTAAAATGTTCTAATTAAGAGATAATTAAAATTTACAGTACAATTTGCCGCTAAATGATAATTTCTCGGCTTTTCATACACTTTGAGCATGATTTTTAATTGATCAGATTTTTTATATAATTATAATAACTATGAAATATGAATCAGAATATTTCACTTCTTTCTAAATAGAAGCATCAGTATCATTATAGATCACAGTTACCGTAGGAAGTTAAAATGATTTGCATTATTTTGCCATTATCGTCTTTTTTTAAATATAAATTTAGATTTACCTGAAGTCATTGTATATTTGAGTAGGTGTCTGTTTTGGGCAACCAGATAGAATTATATTTTTATATTTCTTTCAATATATAGCTTGTAAATGACATTTTCTGAAATTGCAAATATGTCTGTATATAAATCTAAGTATTGGAGATTGGTTTTTGAGAAATGCAAAACGTTAAGTTAGAAGTTTACCAGAGGAAATTGTGTAGGTTGTTCTTGTCTGTTCTTCATTTGGTCAGTCTCTACATGTTTATGTAACACAATACACTTGGGAATTGTAACTTATACAGTAATAAGAACAGAGACTTTTTAAAGCAAACAATTCTGACATTCCTTAACATCCAAAAGCTTTTTCACAAAACAGCATGAGAATTAATTTATTCATTGTACCTAGAATTCAAATTAGGATATACGTTTAAGCCATTGGTTGACATTGAACACTGTTTGAAAGGAATCAAATAAAAATGTTAAGAAATTAATTTTTTTAACCTTTGAAAGATTTTTTGCAGAAATTATAATTACTAGAATTCAAATTAGGATATACATTTAAGCTATAACAAGAGGGCAGATGACATTACCATTTTGGCATGAATGGTGATTGACGGAGTATCGTTCTGTTGCCTCTTGTTATTTTATAGAAATAAAATAAATAATTAACGCGTAGATACTGATGGCTTTCAATCAAGTAGTTTAATGACTGCTTGAGAGTAAGTTTTCCTTATGCTGTGAGTTGAAGGTAATGGGAAAACACTAGTAAATAGTTATGCGGGAGTTTAGTGCTTAGCCAGAGGCATCGGGTTCATTTGGTTCAAGAGGGAGAAATATTTGACCAGGAAATGGTCACCTAAGGTATGCAGAGAAACAAATGTTGAAGTGTGCTCTCTCGAGATGGATAGTCCCTGTCTGCTGTTGGAGTCGTCCTGAGTTAGAGAGAGAAATGTTATCTCTCGTGTCGGCTGGTCTTACCTAGGTGCCAGCTAAAAGGAATGAGAAAAGAAAAGAGAAGAGAGAGGGAGCATAGTTTAGTGCTGCCTTTTATGGTGCCCGGGGAGGTGTGCCCGGGCAAAATGGCATGGGTCGTTCTAATTTAATGAAATGTATAATTTCAAAATTCCAATAACAAAACAATTCCCACACAAAATGATGGTTTGAAATTTTTTCTGCTACAAAGCCATTGGTTAACATTGGACACTGTTTGAAAAGAATCTAATAAAAATGTTAAGAAATTGAATTTTTTTCTCCTTTGAAAGATTTTTTGAAGAAATTATAATTACTATTTTCTGTTTTGGAAATTTCTTTTAGTTTGAGATATGAAAGATATTCAGTTTTAAAATCTACAATAACAAATGGATATTCTATAACGCTGGTTCATTTTTTGTCTTTCCTTTTGTGATAGATCAACCCTTTTAAAAGCTTTTTTAAAAAAAACTTTCTTCCTGCTAATTAAGAACAATTGAAAATTAATGAATATATATATATATCTAATTCATGGAATATAGACTGCAACCCTGGGTTTCATGGAGTTTGTGGCAAAACAACAATCATCAGGCAGTTAAGATGATGGAATGAATCAAAAATCAAAAATACTAAAAAATACAGACAAAAAACCATTGGGATTTTGTTTATGAGTGGTTGTAAGTGTGTGAGTGTATGTGGGTGTGTGCATATATGTGTATGTGTTATAGTTACTGTTGTGGGAGCCTTACCCATCTTACCATAATGGACTCTTCTCACCGTTATGAGTAACAGAGATTTCGCTGGCAGATCAATATTGGTGTTATCCGAACAGTATGAGACTTCTTACCTTTTCTATGTAACTCTATCTTTCTTGTGTAATATAATCTGTTATCTAATATCCATGTTTGCGCTTTCATTAGTGACCCTTTCCGGGGCCACAACAGTTACGTATGGATGCGTATTTTTATGAGGTTAAGCCAGGCTACGAACATAGAATTCATACCCCTAAAAGACAAATCTAAGAACAAGAGTAGGAACACTATTTGGTTTAACCCACCTTACAATATAGGTTGGGACTTCCTAAACTTAATCTCTAAACACTTTCCCAATAATAGCCCCCCTCTAGCCAAAATCTTCAATAAAAACAACGTCAAGGTTAGCTACAGTTGCACAAACAAGATTAAATATTTATATATATCTAATATATTCTTATTTATTATATATATATATATATATATATACCCAATCCTTCTAAACAAGAAAAATGTAATGCAAGGTTAATTTTTAAGTGGAGTTTAAAATAGTTTAAACTCAGAGTTTTCCTTCTCTTAGATTGGTTATTATACCAAGGTTAAAGAGTCCTGTCTTCCCTCCTTATTATCCTTGGCTGGAGAGGGAATAGTTGGATTCATACCTTTCTTAGGGCATTAGCACAAATTGAAATGCAAACATCTTTGTCCGGGAATTAACTCAGATCATTGTGTCCATTTTCATATAATGGTAACTATTATACCATGAGAGCCTCCATAGATAGATAGATAGATAGATAGGATAGTATGGAGACAGTCAACAGCACTTGATCTGATGTTTGCATAGGTGTAATACTGATAATCACCAAGTACTGTTTGTTGACTCTGTGTTTATGCTATCCAAACTTAGATCTACATATTATCTATCACTGATACTGAGCACCTTTTTTTTTATAAATATAGCAAAATATATTTTATATATGGAGGTTCCTGTGGTGTTATGGTTATCACCATGGGAAACGGACATGGCAAGACGAGTTCAATTCCTGGACAAGGCTGATTGCATATCACATACCACTAATACCTTTGGGAAAGGTATGAATCCAATTATTCTCTCTCCAGCTATGGATAAATAGTAGGCAGACTGGATTCTTTTGTCTTGGTTAGGAAATCAGTCTAAGAGAAGGAAAACTCTGAATTCCAATAAAGATATACAGAAAATTATATTTTTCTTTAAACATGCATGTTTAAAGTAAAATATAATTTTCTGAATATCTTTATTGGAATAATTATTGGCCAATACATTTATATAGTAAAAAAAACATTTTCAGTGCATTTTTATTGTTGGTTGTATTTTATGGCATATCAACCCTAGTAGGTTATTTAATGCCAAATCTCGTTTATACATATCAAATATATCTCATTTGTAAATGAATAATTTGTAGGTGACATAATTTTTAAACGAGCCAGAGTTCATTTGTTTGCACACAGTTAAATGGTTTCAAATATTGCTATTTATTGTTTGCACACAGTTAAATGGTTTCAAGTATTGCAACAATAATAATTTTATTTACACACAGTAAAAATTGCTGTTTAACAATAATAATACTGTTCAACATTATTCATTCATTTGCACACAGTTAAATAGTTCCAAGTACTGCGATGTAATAGCAATTCATTTTAAGATCAGTCATCTTTTTATACAAACTTAAATGATTTCAAGCATAGTAAATAATTCACTAGTTCTATTAGACCCATAGATGAGTCCCTAACAAGTACTGAAACTCTGGTTCAGAGTGGACCTGGTAGTAATGGCAGTCAAAGGGGTACTCCATATTCTCCAAATTTTTAGTATTGAAGCCTCACCATCAGATGGTTTAGTGTCATATACAGGACACTCGTTGAGTGTAGGGGTTACTTACCCTTCCGCAGAGATGCAGTCGGTGTATTCTCCAGCTCCAAACAATTGAGCTGGCATTTTTAGAGGAAAAATATTTGGCCTCTGCATTTTCTTTGTAAAAATAATTGGTTAGTGCTTTTTTATTGTAAAAATCATTTCCAGTGCACTTTTATAGAAAAAATAATTGGCCTCTTGATTCTTATAGCAAAAATCAATTCAAATATATTTTCATGATAAAAAATCATTTCCCATGCATTTTCATGGAAATAATAATTAGCCAATGCATTTATATAGTAAAAAATCATTTCCAATAGATTTATATCGAAAAGGGCATTTTCTATAGTAAAAATCATTTTGAGTGCATTCTTACATGAAATTTAATTTCCAGTGCTTTTTTTATAGTAAAAATGATTGATTTATTTATTTTTATAGTAAAAACTCACTTCTAATGCTTTTTACATTAAAAATCCTTTTCAATGCATTTTTATAGTAAAAATAATTGGCCCATGGATTTTTATATAAAAATCATTTCCAGGGCATTTTTTAAAATAATTAACCAATTAACTTGTATTATAAAAATCATTTCAGTTCAGTTGGCTGGGGCTGTAGAATACACCGACTGCATCTCTGCAGTGGGGTAAGACTCCTCCAATGACTGTCCTGGTTATGACATTAAACAATCTGATGGTGAGGCTACAGTCATAGAGCTTTAGGGAATGTGGAGTATCTCTTCATTACCATTACTCCCAGGTCCACTCTGACCCAGAGTGGTAGCACCTGATAGGGTCCTATCTCTGGGTCAAATAGAACTGTTTGACTTTTAACCTGAGTGAAAAAAAATGACTTATACTAAATTGAATCATTAGAAATAGAACTGTTTGATCATTTAACTGAATGTAAACAAATGACTGATGCCTAATTGAATTGTTAGTGATACAAAACAATACTTAAAACCATTTAACCATGTGAAAACAAATGAGTAATGTTAAATAGAATAATTAGTGTAAATAGCAATACTAGTAACCACTTCTCTGCATGTAAACAAATTAATATTGAATAAAATTATGAGTGTTAGATAGCAATAGTTGAAACCATTTGACTGTGTAGAAACAATAGCAGTATTTGTGTGCTAACAAATTAGTTCTAACTCTTTATTGTTATTTCCACAACATTTTGGCTGATATGTCCTCCGGCCTTCTTCAGGTGTTTGTCGAACTCAGGAACCTTCACGGAATTTCAAACTATGTCCTTTATTGAATCCAAGGGGGTCGCCTGTTCTAATTCCATTAACCATAACCGGGTACAAGTGTTAAGTATTCCTGTATTGTTATTCACCTGCAGTCAGGATTGAACCTGCAACCTTCAGATGATTGTCTCCTTAGAAGCTTAGGGTACCCAGTTATGGCTATCGGAATCAGAACAGGCGACCCCCATAGATTCAATAAAGGACGTAGTTCGAAGTTCCATGAAGGTTCCCGAGTTTGATAAACACCTGAAGAAGGCCGGAGGACATATGAGCTGAAACATTGTGGAAATAACAATAAAGATGAAAACAATAGTCCGAAAACGCTTAATGATAAAAATCATCAAGCTTCGTCTCAGAAATTTAGACAACTTGTTGTAACACACGGGGCCCGTGGTACAGCGGATAGAGGCGTTGAGTCTCTACAGTTCCAGGTGAGCATTGTCAGAAGATAGGGGTTTCAAATCCTACCCAAGCCGGCCAGAGGTTTACTTGGTCAAAAACGTGGTGCGATAGACAACAACTATGGAAGGCAGTTATTACTGGGGATACGGTTACAAGACTCAGCATTCCTATCCGAGGTCGCAGTAAATCACCTGAAGAAGGCCAGAGGTGAAATATGGCCGAAACGTAGTGAAAGAAGAAACAACACAAAAACTACCAAGATGAGGACAAAAAGTCCGCAATAAATAAATAAATAATTAATTCTTAGTTGTAACTCATTTAAAAATGAAATTACCTACAAACTATTCACTTACAAATCATATGTGTATATCTATTTAAATATGTATATTTAGGCAGCATTTCTTCGTTAATGCAAATTTCATTAAGCATAATAGACATTTTATGTCTACATATTTTCTTTTGGATCCGTTCGAATTCCCTTATTACTTTTATTGTATTCTGGGGGAATTGATTTATGTATTATCCATAGTTACATGTATCCCTAGTACTTTCTGCCCGACTTTGGGCCATCATCAGGGGAGGATCTACTACAAAAGTGATGTAACTTTTGTTTTAGCATATTACTACTGTGTAAGGGCGTCTTTGCCATTGAAGGTTTTGGCGTTTGTTTTTGAATGTGATTCTATATTTAGTGCCAGTAGCTAAAGACATTTAAGTACATTAGCACTGGTTTGATAATTAATTCTATTGAGTGTCGGTTGCTGGTTTCTGATATGTAATGCTTCGAGAATCTGAAGTTTTTGTTTATTATTTTGATGTTCTAATATTGTTGTGTTGTCGGTGAGAATTTTCCGTAGTTGCGTTGTTGGGCATGAATGTTTTTTTAAATGCTGAGCTATTGAACTTGTGTCTGAAAGGTGCATTGTCTGAAAGGTGCATTTCGTTAATATTATTAGTAAGAATAAGGATGTCATCAACATATCTTATGTATATTGGAGGTTTTTTTGTGCTATTAAAAATTCTATTTTCGAGATCGGACATGTAGAAATTACTGAAAATTGGGCCTAGGACAGACCCCATAGATACGCCATCAGTCTGAATGTAAATGTTTCCAAGATGGTCATAAAATGGAACTTCAGTAGTACATGTTAAGAGTAGTTTTCGAAGTATATTAGAGTTGATTTTAAGAGGAGGAAGAGATGGGTTATTATAAATATTATTTATAATAATATCAATTGTTAATGAAACAATTGATATACCTAAGATATGTTGATGACATCCTTATTCTTACTAATAATATTAACGAAATCAACATACTACAAGACACCTTCCAAAACAATTCAGTCCTTAACTTTACTCATGAACTAAACAAAAACAATAAAATTTCCTTTTTAGATGTTCTCATTGATGCTAACAACAATAATAACTTCACTACCTCCACTTACAAAAAACCCTCTAGTAATAACTCCTGTACCCTCAACTTTAAAAGTGAATGCCCCTTCAGGTATAAAAAAGCAATTATTCATAATCTAATATCCCGTGCCAAACTAATCTCCTCCTCCAAAACAATATTTTATAAAGAGGTAGAAAACATAAAACAGGCTCTCATCAACAATGGGTTTCCTAACTATATTGTTGATGAACAAATTAAACGTATGATCAAAAATGTTAACCAACAAAATAAACAGTGTACTACTCCATCCAGCCAACAAACATATATCAAACTTTTTTATCGTAACCAAATGCACTACAATTACAAATCCGATGAAAAAATCTTGAAAACATTGATTCACAAAAACATACTCCCCACTGATCATAATAAAAAAAATAAAACTTGTTATATATTATAATAAGTTTAAAACCTCGAATCTAGTCATTAGAAATAATTCCTCTCCCTCGATTGGAGTTTTGCAAAAAACCAATGTTATATATAAATTTAAATGTCCTTTAGGAGATTGTATCTCTGATAATAATAATATATATGTTGGTTTAACCTCAACTACCCTGTCGAGGAGACTTACAATGCACCTTTCAGACACAAGTTCAATAGCTCAGCATTTAAAAAAACATTCATGCCCAACAACACAACTACGGAAAATTCTCACCAACAACACAACAATATTAGAACATCAAAATAATAAACAAAAACTTCAGATTCTCGAAGCATTACATATCAGAAACCTGCAACCGACACTCAATAGAATTAATTATCAAGCCAGTGCTAATGTACTTAAATGTCTTTAGCTACTGGCACTAAATATAGAATCACATTCAAAAACAAACGCCAAAACCTTCAACGGCAAAGACGCCCTTACACAGTAGTAATATGCTAAAACAAAAGTTACATCACTTTTGTAGTAGATCCTTCCCTGATGATGGCCCAAAGTCAGGCAAAAAGTACTAGGGATACATGCAACTATGGACAATACATAAATCAATCCCCCAGAATACAATAAAAGTAATACGGGAATTCGAACGGATCCAAAAGAAAATATGTAGACATAAAATGTCTATTATGTTTAATGAAAATCTATTTAAATGTACACAAACAAATGATTTGTAGTAAATAGAATGATTCATGTTCGAAATACTTGAAACCATTTAACTAAAAAAAATACTCAGGCTGATTTAAAGATGTTATCAACAAAATGTGTTTACAAATCATGTATATCTCTATTATATATCTATAAAAAAAGATTTGGTATTAAATAACTTACAATGTTTGATATGCCATGAAACCCAATCATCCAACCAAAAATCATTTTCTGTACATCTTTATCATAAAAATGACTGGACAATGTATTTTTGAAAAAATAATTGGCTTATGCATTTTAACTGGAAAAATAATTGTCCAATGCATTTTTCTTGGAAAAATAATTTCCACAGCTTTTTTTTTTAAGTTAAAAAAGTCATTTGCCATGCATTTTTATAGTAAAACATCATTTTCTGTGCATTTTTATAGAAATAATTAGCCTAAGCAAATTTATGGTAATAATAGTTGGCCTCTGTATTTTTATTGTAAAATTTAATTGGCCTAATAATAAACACTCATTTCCAGGGCATTTTTATTATAAAACAAATTGGCCAATGCATTTTTATAACAAGATTATTTCTTGTGAATTTTATAGATAAAATCATTTCCAAAACATTTGCATAATAAACACTCATTTCAAGTTCATTTTTAATAGCAAAACCAAATCCAAAGCATTTTTATTGTAAAAATCATTTTCAGTGCATTTTTATTGTAAAAATCATTTTCAGTGCATTCTTATAGCAAAAATCATTTATTAAAGTGTTTATTTTTCAACTCTAAAAGATTTTTTTGTATTATTATTTTTTATTGACATTAGAGATTTTACTTTTGAATAAAAAAAAGAGAGGATGACATAAAAGGTACAGAAAATTCAGAATAATTCAATTTTAATAAAACATGAAAGTGACAGTTTCAATCGATATTTTTGTATTTAAAAATTCTAATATACAAATAGATCTATCATATGTATTATTAAAAATTTTAATACCCAAATAGATTTATCTTGGATATTATTTAAAAGTTTTGACATATAGATAGATCTACCATGAATTTAATTACAAATTTTAATATACAAATAGATTTATCATGGATATTATTAAAAATTTTAATATACAAAAAGATTTACCATGGATATTTTTAAAAATTTTGACATATAAATACATATTATGAATATTTTTTAGAATTTTAATATACAAATAGATCTATCATGGATATTATTAAAAATTTTAATATAAAAATAAATCTATCATGGATATTATAAAAATTTTGACATATAAATATTTCATGAATATTTTTAAGAATTTTAATGTACAAATAAATCTATCTTGGATATTATTTTAAAAGTTTTAATATAAGATTTTTCTTAGATATTGAGCACTGTTACAGAAAAGATTTTCAAACATCCATAAGTTTTCTTTTCTATTTTACAATATTACACTTGTGTGTGTGTGTGTGTGTGTGTGTGTGTATTTACACACACACACACTTGTACATGTATAAAGATAAATAAACTATTTATATCAATTGAATCTTTGTTGTTTGGAAGAGGTATGTGTTTTAACATCACAAACATCTACATAAACATTATCAATTTTTTACTTATGTAGATAAAAAAAAAAAAGATTTCTGCAAAACTTATACAAATGTTTTAAAAAATTCATGTCTCATCCAAAAAGATTTTCAACTTGATATCAAAAAAAATATTGAAAAGATTTTTTTGATATTCCCTCCTCAAAAAAAAAACAAAATATGTATATACTCATAAAAATATGTTTATACAGAGAATGTAATTATCAACCTGTTAAGTTGTAATAATTTGTGATTTGAATAAAACTACTGTTATCGATTTTTTTGTGGGATTTTAGTTATCACCTTTGACACAAAGATTAATTTAAATCATTTCAATAACACAAAAGATGATTTTTGGAAGTAGACAAGAGATACAAAGAAGACATGTCTGTCTATGGTTTTTATGGTTTGAAGAAAACAATGGTATAAAATAATAATATATGTACATAATATCTTAAGTGTGAAAAGGGGAAAATTGGAGGAAAAAGTAACTTATTGAATAAATAAAACATTATTTACCTTTTGTGCAGAAAGGCTGTGAAATAATTGGTAAGGTAACTTTTTGATGTTTGACAAACCAGAGAGAGCCGGGTTCAATTCTTGTTGTGGCTTATCCCCTTGATTCTGTTGGAGGTGGTGGTGGTGGTCGTCGTGATTTGATTCTTGTTGAGGATGGTTTTGTTGGTCCGTATTGTTTCTGGCAGATGTAAAACCGTCCTGAATATTAAAACTACAACTTTTACCCTGAGATGCTAATACCACAAGTCCAGACACAACTGGCTCTTCTAGACTCCTCCCAGCATTTTTGGGACCCTTTTCATTATCACTCATCCCTAACACAACGGGAGATTTCACCATGAAATCAAGGGTCATAAACAGGTGATCTGCAATAAAGGAATATCTTCCAGTTGTGACAGTTTTTGTTTTTTTTATGTGTGTGTGTGTGTGTGTGTGTGTGTGTGTTTGAGAGCTGGTAAATTACTTGCTTTTTTTTCTATTGTTGCAATGTTCTTATAAGCAGTTATGTAGCTTATTTTTTAAAGATTTTTCTTACTTTTCATTTGGTTTCTTTCAGTCGCATTTGAGCCATTATTTTTCTTCTTTTTGCTTTTCGAAACTTATTCTCTTTCTTCCCTCTTTTCTCCTCCCTATGTTCATAAAACCATTAGCTTTTCAGTTTCTTTTCTTTTCACAGTTGTTTCATTACTTTAAACATGTCCTATAGTATTTTTTTGTCTTCAGACCTTCCAAAAAGAAAATTTTATTTTCATTATGTTCACTGAGGGGTGACACATGACAACCCTTAGAAGGTGAAAAAGAGGTGTTGGTCTTATGATTATCTACTGGACCAAAGAAAATTATTTCCAGCAACTGAACCGTTTAAAAACAATGTGCTTATGAAATCAACCATAAACTTTTTAAATTTGTATGTCCACCTAAAACTTATGACATGTCTAAAAGAAAAAAGATAATGATTACAACAGTGATAGCAAGAAAGTAAATAAAGCTTATTACCTCCTAGACAAATAATGAATTTAAAAAGTATAAATAAAATCTCTGAAAATAATAATAAATAAAAAAAAATGTCTGCCAGAAATGATAACTCTCTACAATCTGAAAAGTCACTTCTTGTGATATTTTGTACTAACTGCCCCTTTAATTTTTTTTGTTTTTATTTTTGTCTCTATGGTGACATATACCTATATCTATAAAATTATCATGTTTTGTTTTTATCTTCCTGATAATATGCATAATCTTTTCATAAACTTTGACCCTTAAGACTTATGGTTAGTTTTTTTATAGTGTGGGGTGTAGTCAGACAAGGATTGTGGCATCACTTTTCATCAAGTTATGGGTTAAATATTGATATCTCAAATACTTATAAAATGTGACATTTCCGTTATGAGGAAAGTCACTGTGGTTTAGTGGCTTATATGCTGGACTACGACATCTCAGTGAATGAGTTCAAACTCTTGTCATGCTATTATGTTCATTTTTGGTGGCACAATCGGCTGGGACTGTAGAATACACTGATTGCATCTCTGCAGAAAGGTAAGACTCCCAAAGGTAAGACTCCCCCAATGAGTGTCCTGTGGCCCAATCGCCTGAGGCTGTAGAATACACTGACTGCATCTCTGCAGAAAGGTAAGACTCCCACAATAAGTGTCCTGGATATGACATTAAACAATCTGATAGTGAGGCTTCAGTAATGCAGGAGCTTTGGGGAATGCGGAGTACCTCTTCATTGCCATTGCCCCCATGTCCACTCTGGTCTGGAGTGGTAGCACCTGATAGGGTCCTATCTATGGATCAAATAGAACTGTTTGACATTTAAACTGTGTGAAAACAAATGACTTACATTAAACTGAATTGAGAGAAATAGAAGTGTTTAATCATTTAAATGTGTGTAAACAAATGACTGGCGTTTAATTGAATCATTATTGATCCATAGCAATACTTTAAACCATTTAACTGTGTGCAAACAAATGATTAATAGTAAATAGAATTATTCGTATTAGATAAAAATAAGTGAAACCATTTAAGTGTGCACAATATAAAAACGAGCTCAGGCTCATTTAAAAATCTTCTTCATGAAATGTGTTAAGAAATCATATACTTAATATATGTATATAAAAATGATTTGACATTAAATTACCTACAATAGCTGATATGCCATCAAATCAAACCAAACCTTGCCCAGTCGGCTGGGGCTGTAGAATAGACTGACTGCACTTCTGCAGAGGAGTAAGACCCCCCACAATGAGTGTCCAGGATATGACACTAAACGGTCTGATTTTGAGGTCCCTGTAATGCTGGGGCTTTGGGGAATATGGAGCGCCCCTTCATTGCCATTGCTCCCAGATCCACTTTGGCCCAGCGTGGTAGCACCTGATAGGGCCCTATCTATGGGTTAAATAGAACTAACGGCATACTTATGCTAAAATGAATTGTTTGAAATAGAAATGATTTTGACAATTAAACCGTACTTACATTTAAACTGCGTGCTTATGCTAAACTGAATTATTTCAAATAAAACTGTTTTTTGACTTTGAAACTTTATTTACACTAAACTGAATTGTTTAACATAGAACTGTTTTGACAATAAATTGTGTGTAAACAAAATCTGTACTTATACTAAACTGAATTAGCTCAGCTTGACTAAACTGAATAGCTAGAAATAGAATTGTTTTTCATAATTAAACTGTACTTACATGTAAACTGCGTGCTTATACTAAACTGAATTATTTGAAATTGAACTGTTTTTAACATTGAAACTGTACTTACACTAAACTGAATTGTTATATATAACTGCTTGAATAGTTTGAAATAGAAATGTTTTCGACAATGAAACTGTGTACTGATGCTAAACTGAATTGTTTTAAATAGAACTGATTGTTTACATAAAAATTGATTTGGCATTAAATAACCTACAAAGGTTGATATGCCATAAAACCAAACCAAACCAGTCTTTAACTTTTGGATTAATACCATTGCAAAAGCTATGAACTCTCTTCTCCCCTATCAATGGGTTGAATAGTATCACTCATGTTCTCCTTACAAGGATGTCTTTAGCATTAAATAAAATAAAGGTTATAATGCCATTAAGCAAAAAAAGAAAAGAAAATTTATTTCAATATATGATCTTCTGTTGATTTTTATGGTCATTCAATGAATAAGGTGAATTTTACATTATGACTCATATTTCACCCAGGAAAAATGTTTGGTTTAATTTTCAATGTAATCTCCATTCTTTAAATCAAATTTTCCCCATCAAAAAACACTCTTTTGTATTTCTTTTAGCATAGAAATCTTTAGATTGAGTTTTTAGCCATTTGCTCATGGTGCACTTCCCTTCATCATCACTTGAAGACTTTGTTCTACGTAGATATTCTTTGAGGGTGCCAGTCTAGGAGAAATCAGGAGGGGGCAGATCTGGACTGTAAGGAGGACATGGCAGCTGTTCCTAACCAAAGTGATAAATGGTTTCCTCTATTCTTTCGGCAGTATGAGGTCTGACATTATCCTAATGAAACCCAACAACAACTGACCTTAGACAAAGGTCTTCATGCACAATTTTATGTGTGGAACATATAACAATCATATATACATAGTGTATTCAATAAGTTTCCAGCCTTTTTTTTTTACAGGCATTTAAAATTGTCATAGACTCTTGACAATTCAGTATGTTATTGCTATACATCTTAGAAGATGTCTGACCAATTTTTATGATTTCAGGTTTAAATGAACAGCTACAGCAGGAATTGGAATACACCCTACTAAAGCCTGATTGTCACAGCTGGTGAATTTCAAAAATGCAATCTGGACATGAGGAAGAACGATATGCAATAAAATTGTGTTTTAAACTTGGAAAAAATGCCACAGAAATGTATGGAATGCTTCACACTGCTTTTGGAGCATCTTGCATGAATCGAGCATGAGACTTTGAGTGGCATAAGAGATTCAAGGAAGGCAAGGAGTCTGTAAGGGATGATGAGAGGTGTGGGAGGAATAAGGAAGTCAATACACATGACTTGATTGGCCAAAGGGTTAGGGTTAGAGTCAGGGTTACTATGTTGAGGCTTTAAGGGAGTTCAGGAAGAGATTCCATCAGAAGAGGCCAGCACTCTTCAAATCAGGTCAGTGGTATTTCCACCATCCTTGTCACAGACTATTTGACCAAGATGGGCATCAAGACAGTTCCTCACCTTCCCTATAGTCCAGACCTTGCTCCCTGTGACTTTTACTTATTCCCTAAGCTCAGAGACTGTCATTATGAGACAATTGAGGAGATGAAAGAGGCTGTGACAAAGGACGTAGACACACTCACACAAGAGGACTTCTTTGGGGCCTTTCAGAAGTTGTTGGAACGGTATAACAAGTGCATTGCAGCCGGAGGAGATTACTTCAAAGGGGACTAGAGTTTCATGTGTGTACTATCAATAAAAGTACCCATACAAAAAAAGTCTGGAAACTTATTTAATGATCCTCGTATATATATATATATATATATATATATATATATATACATTGTAAGTTGGCCAGCCATAGACGAGGGCAATCTGAAGGTTCCTTTTTCTATATCTACTACTCTGAGATGTAGAAGAGGGTGCTACTCTTTTTCCCTGCATTGATCCACTTATCCTTGATCCATACTTTATAATGCTGAGTGTTAAGCAAGGAGGCATCAAGTACCCTTTTTTGAGTCTTTGGTATGACTTGACCCCAGGTCTCCTGGACCAATTACAAACAAAACCATTATGCCAATATTAATAAAATTCTTATGTATACATGTCTGATGAGTGTGCATACCTTATGAAATTTAAAGTAATGAACTTCGAGCGTTCATAAATTGATATTTTCTTGGGTTGTATGTGTGTGTGTGTGTGTTTGTATACTCACACAATCGATAAAAATATCAAATTACTTTAAGGTTAATGTAGTCTACACAATCATCAGATGTGTGTATATATATATATATATATATATATATATATATTTTTACTAATCTAATATCTACCAGCATTCACGGTACCAGAAAAAAAAAAAAAAACTCCAGGAACAAGAGATAAAAGTATCTTGAATCACCGCCCGGGGGAAAAAGAAAAAATTATAGGTCAAAAAGAAAGAAAAGGCCAACCGCGTCCAACCCCTTGAAAAAAATCAAGGGATACTCAGTCAGTTGGTCAAAAGAAAACTAAAAACCTTCCGCGAATCCTGCAATGCTACAATTACAAAAGTGCTCAACACAAGTGGAGCCAATTATAAAATTAACTTAAATCGCGAGTCGAAAATCTTTGACTAAAGTTTCACCTTATCGGATCATCAAGAAGCCTAACTTTGACTCGAGGCTTCCTGATGATCCAATAAGGTGAAACTTTAGTAGAAGATTTTCGACTCGCGATTTAAGTTAATTTTATATATATATATATATATATATATATATATATATATTACTGACATCTAATAAATAGCAAATTAGTTCTTTTCTCTTCAGACTTTGTAGGGCATGGATACTGTTTTATACGGTGCTTTAAAGAGCTTAACACAATACGAAGTCTAAAGTTAGTATTTTAATAACTATGTTACGACTCTTTGCAATTGATAAAATACAACAAATGATACAAATAGAATGGATCTGTAGACTTTTGGTCAACCCATAAAATGGATGAGGAAATGTCAATAAGTGACAGCTTCTCTAAATTGTAAGTCAATTGATTATGTAGGAACAAAGTTGTTGTGGCTGAATGAACAAGGAAGGAATGGACACATTTGCATTCCATTCACTGTTATATTATTTTGAATGGAAACAACAAATTGAGAGTGCTAGATTTGTTATTTTAAGCTAGTCCCATCAACAGTTGTGGGAGGAGTTTCTATGGCAGAACCAAGGAAAGTTCTTTTATCCCCCCCCCAACACACAGAGTACAGGTTTCTGTTGACAAAGATGAAAGAAGAAAGAAAATTTGTTTAATTGGAAGGAAATGAACTAAAGAAAAGTTTGTTTGTTTAGTAAATAAAAAAAAAAGAAGTTTTGATAATAGGGTTACCAAGTACATTTCATTTTGTTTTCCAAATTATATTTTTAAATGTGAGAATGTAGATAAAAAGATAATAATCTCGGGTTTTGTATAATTATATTGATTTTAATAAGGAACTCAGTCGGTGTAATACAAATTTTCTTATCCAAAACTGGACACTATGCATTTTTATTTTTAGTTTTCTATTTTATAATCTTAAAAGATGATACTGAACAGTTCTCAGGCCAACCAAGAATAGAACTATGAAATGTTCATGTTATTCCACTCATCACGTTCAGTACACTTGACACATCATTTCTTATTTTGTTTAAACCTTGAAAATAAAAAGATGAAAATGAAAAAAAAAGTTAATAATCATTTCACTAAATTCACCCAATTTTAATTTACTATTTTATTGATTTTCAATAATTCTTTTTTCTAATTTTCATTGTTTTAATTATCTTTCAACCCAAAAGTTTGGTGCATATGGTCATTTTTGTTATTTGTTAGTTATTGATTGATTTTAATAGCAATTCAACTCATCTAGGACTGGTTTGGTTTGGTTTTATGGCATATCAACCCTCATAGGTTATTTAATGCCAAATCCATTTTTTTACATATAAACAGTACTCTTTCAAACAATTCAGTTTAGCATAAGTACACTTTTTAGTTCTATTTAACCCATAGATAGGACCCTATCAGTTGCTACCACTCCGGACCAGAGTGGACCTGGGAGTGATGGCAATAAAGGAGTGCTTGTGGTGTAATGGTTATCGTCATAGACATGGCAACACAAGTTCAAATCCTGGACGAGACTGATTGCAATTCACATAGCACTAATACCCTTGGGAAAGGTATGAATCCAGTTATTCTCCCTCCAGCTATAGGTAAATAGTAGGGCAGACTAGGTTCTTCAGCCTTGGTGAGGTAACTAATCTAGGAGAAGGAAAACTCTGAATTCCAACCTGTTAAACTCCACTTTAAGAATTGACCTTGTGTCACATCCTGCCCAAGCTGAGGGGGTGGTAAATATGATAAAGGAGTGCTCTGCATTCCCCAAAGCTCCAGCATTACTGAAGACTCACCATCAGATTGTTTAGTGTCATATTTAGGACACTCTTGGGGAAGTCTTACCCCTCTGCAGAGATGCAGTCGGTGTATTCTACAGCCCCAGCCGACTGGGCTTCCATCTGGGATTATTTTATGCGTAGAAGTTTGGGAAATACATTCATTATACATTTATATTTAAATTTTAGTCCAGCTGCTTTTTAAGTGTTTTTCACACTATCATTTGATTTCTAGAATTCCCATCTCATAGAAATAATGTGCATGCTGCTGAATGGTTTCAAGTATTTCTATCTAATACAAATAATCTGCACACATTTATATGGTTTCAAATATGAATCATTTTTAACAGATTTATTTGGAATCCTAAAATGGACTACCACTCCAGGTCAGAGTGGACTCGGTAGTAATTGCAAATTGTTCATATTCTCCAGATCTCCAACCTCACCATTAAATAAACAGTAACAATATCTGGTAAAAGTCGAACTACAAGTACATTCAGAAAAGAAAAGTGAATTTTCTTTCTTTTTTCATGATATTATACTCTAAAAGTTTTCAATATCACTCTATATAAACTCAACCCTCTACACTTCAAACACATTGTATTTCTGATCGGCATGTAGTTCAGTTTAAATCCCATGTGAGATCTCACTCTCTACTCTCTTGTCAAAATGGTGGGGTGTTTACAATTTGAACTGTTCCAAGGTAGTTTCATTTGCCAATCGTCTCACTTGATATCCAAAATGTGTTGGGATTCTTATAAGCTAAGGAAAGAGATGTTTCCCAAACTGTAGTTATCTCCTCTGAGCATCATTTGTTCGATGAAGCCAGCATGCATCCTTTGGGATGTCACCCCGTCTCACCAAGGAGCTCGCATCAACCCATCCGTTGAACTCTTCTCCAGATACAGTTGATTCGTCACGTCTGCGAAGATCTTTCACATAGCAGGGTGCGCCGTTGACCTGCACCGAGGACTGATCACTCCAATTTTCACAACAGTTCTGAATGGGATAAGTTGATTTCTTCAGAAGAAGAAGAAAGATGTCAGTGATAAAATATAAAACTGTATATCAAGTGAAATACAATCAATCATCATATGGCATCTATCATCATCATCATGTCACGCCATCAGCACAGATGTCCCTTACCCTCTCTCGCCACTCCTCCCTTTCGTCCATTGCTTCCAGCTGGTCTTTGGGGCTACATCCCATATCAGCACAGAGCTGTTGTATGTAGGTTTGGTCTGGTCGTCCTGCCTTTGCTCATCCATGTGAAGGGGTCCACAGGAGTACATCACTTATGAGCTCGTCCCTACTTCTCCAGCAGTGTCTCGCATGTCTGGTTTGTCTAACTTGGATAGTTTTCATGATGGGTGGTAGGTGACCGTACAGCTGCTGCTTTGTGGGGTGCTGCTTCCAGGTCTTGTTCAATATTACTCGCAGCATTCTTGTGTGGTTGCCATTAAGCTTTTCCTCTATGCGTTCGGTTAGCGTCCATGTAACACACATAGCGAGGATATTAAATATCACGATAATGGCAATGGATGGACCCTGGCCACTGCATCAGCTTGGAAAAACTCTATCAATGCCATGATAGGAGGTGTAGGTATGCTTATAGAGCCACGGGTCCTAAAATCACTAAATAGCATAGAAAAAATACAACCTAGGATAATGGTAGCTACTTTTAATGGCATCTATAGTTCTACAAAATAGGGCACAGCGACCGGAGTGACTATATGTGTGTCAGTCTTAAGTTAACATAGGGAAATGTTGGAGTCACTGATGAATGCATAGCAGTTTTTCTTTCTTGGCTGACTACTATGATTGTGTTTATGCTTTACAAGTTGGTTCGCTCTATCTGCAGTCCAAACGATAATTGATGACAAACTCTGTACATTTCTTCATAATCCAAATTTACTCCTAGTCTGAAAATAAATCACAAATCAGCTATTGTTCAAATACAGGTTTATTTATTCAAAGTAAAGTAGGGGAGGGCGCTAATCCTTTTCCTGGATTGCTCCAATTTACCCTTGATACGTACCTTATATTGCTGAGTGTTAAGCAAGGAGGTATCGAGTACCATTTTTAAAGTCTTTGGATTGAACCCAGGTCTCCCAGACCATTGGCAAACATTCTACCCTCTTGGCCAATGAGCCGACTTAATCAAAATAATCCAATATTGTTAACTTGTAGCTGTTAACTCTAGCCAACTTCGAAATCCATGATTTGACCTCTTGCTATACAGGGTCATATTTGTGGGGGGAGTATGTAATGTGGTTATTCCAGTAGATTGCTCTCTAAATTATTCCCACCACAAATACAACACAAAACATTACAATCGCGCAAAAGAAATGGAATAGAACACAATGAACATTAAATAACAAACAATTTAATATGCATATAACAGAATATGAAAAACAAAATACATGATGTGTAAATGGCCTTTTGGAAAATAAAGTTTGAAGAAGAGAATAAATTTGTTGAAAGATGTGTGTATGTTCATGTTATCAGAGTCCGTAAATAAGTCGTTCTTACTTACATTAAGTTTATAGCGGGTTTTATGATTGTGGCGACAGCGTGTCTCGTTGATGAAAGAAAGTTTGTCGGATTTTACTTTTGAATATAATTCTCGGCCATTTGAAAAGAGGTCATGAACTTTAGTTGAGGAAGGAAAGGAATTGGTTGGACATAGTGGCTTGTGTTCGTCTGTGTCTTCGTTTGTGTGTAAGCTTGTGTCTTGTGTGTCTGGCTTCCTAACTCTGTGTTATTTATATCCTACAGGTGGATCAAAGAATCGCCCTAAAATCTTGGCGCGTAGACATTTATTGACCAATCAGATTTGTATTTTACTATTTTATTTTCGAGCCTAAATGTTTTCTGCTAGTTCACTTCCGATCCTAATTTTCTAGAATGTTCTATTCCATGTTTTTAGCTGATTGGTTGAAAAATATAAAAATGTAATTTAAATGCTAATGCGGGTTTGATCCTAAATTTCTAGAATGTTCTTAAGTATGTTTTTATTGCTTATTTTAAGACTAGAAGAAATTTGTATCCCATATATTCTCTGTTTCTGGTCTTCTAAACAATCAACCCGTTCTAAGAAAATTACAAAAATCTTTTTTCGCATTAACCCAATCCAGACAGTTATGAAAAATATTAACACTTCGATAACTTTTTTTAATACCAGTTAAAATAGAGCTTACTATGAGGAAAACAAATGCTTATTTATTTTGTAAAATGATTAATTTGAAAACTGTTTATTCTAAAATACGAACTCTCCTGTGTTAAGGGACACAGGAAGTTCGAGATTAACTCCCGTGGATGGGATGGGGAATTCGCTTTTTTAGCTGAAGTCCCTGAACCATCAAGACATGGAATTCTCGGCTCCTAACGTCAAGCACCGATATACGCAGAATGTATTCCTCGAACTGACTAGAAAACTCCTTATGTGAGGAAGAAAGATTAAAGAACTGTAAGTACGGCCTTGTAAATATTATTGTAAATGTTAACATATATTAAACGTGGCGTGACTACATGTGCATTCTCTGTTTTCATTTCTCAAACAAATGACAACTCTAATAATTGGTGACCCCGACGTGATATATTTTTGTTTCACTTATTTTTATTTTGGATGAGAGTGTAGGAGAATGTAATTTTGCTATTTATTTATTCATGGTCTCCGACTATTTAATGTTTAGTTTTTGATATTTAAAATAAGGGTTTAGTAGTCAGGCTTCTCCACAAGTTTGATGCTTTAGTTTAGAATTAAGGTAGAATACAAGCACATGGATAAAACAAATGAATGAATAAGGCCAGTGAAATAAATGAGTGAAGATATGCAACAAATGAGTAAAAGATATGAAACAAATAATGCTTGTAAAACGGCGCGGACAAAATGAACATTTAAAACAAGGCGAACGAACAAAACAAATTTATATTCTATAATAACAAAACTTACATTAATACATAAAAATATTGCTAACTCTACTAACATAATAATAGTGTGTGTAAACAAACAATACAGATAGCGACATTTAACGTGAGAACCCTAAATAGAATAGGTCAACTATCAGAGCTAACTGCATCAGCCGTAGAACATAAGATAGATATAATTTGCATACAAGAGCACCGATACACACACACCGAAGATATCAAGTATCACGAAACTGGTAATGGATGGATGCTGGTGACTGTATCGGCATGGAAAAACTCTGTCAATGCGTCGGTAGGAGGGGTGGGAATACTTCTAGGACCAAGAGCGTTAAAAACACTGAACAGCATTGAGAGAATACAACCTAGGATGATGGCCGCAACGTTTAATGGCAACCCCAAAGCAACAATTATCTCCTGCTACAGCCCTACCAATGTTAGCGAAGAAAACGAAATAGCCACCTTCTACGAAGATCTATCCTCCCTAGTACGTAGCATTCCGAAACACAACCTGCTAGTCATTGGCGGAGATATGAATGCACAAATCGGGAAAAACAGACACAACAAATACACCCTACACTGCGCGTCTAACAGGAATGGACAGCATTTAATAGATTTCATGATAGAAAATAGATTAACATGCCTCAATACAAACTTTCAAAAAAGGGAGGGGAAATTATGGACCTACACATACGCGAATAAGAGTAAAGCACAGATAGACTACGTCCTTATAAACAGGAAATGGAAAAACAGTGCGATGAATTGCGAGGCATACTCCTCTTTCGAGGGTGTGTCCTCCGATCATCGAATAGTTACGGCCAAAGTACGACTAAGCCTAAGAAAAAACGCCACACGTAAAGCGACGACCAAGCACTATGACTGGGCCCTACTCAACAACAGAGATATTAGAGATAAGTATGCATTAGAATTGAGAAACAGATTCGAAGCACTACAAGAGAAGGCAGAAATAGGCACCCCAAATGACGAATATGAAAATTTTGTAGAAGCACACCTGGAGGCGGCGGAAAAGTGTATTCCAACAAAACCTAGAACTAAATATAGAGTCCCTTGGGAAACGCTAGCGGCTAGAGAAAAACGTGCACTTGTGAAGACTGCCTCCAAAAGCTATCGAAAGAACCCAACAAACACAAATGCACGAAAACTAGAAAAGGCACAACATCAATTAACAGGAGTATACCTAAAAGAACAGGCAGAATACGTACAAAATCAGATAGATAAGATTAGAGACTCGGTGGAAGATAGGCAATCCAGGATAGCCTGGCAAACAATAAACGAAGTAAGTGGAAGGAAGAGCACAGCCAAAGCAAAATTGAAAGCTGCAAGCCAACAAGAAAGAGTAAAACTGTGGGAACAGCATTTCAAAAATCTACTAGGAAACCCACCGGAAATAACGGATGAACCGATCACCAGAATTATTAGTAAGCAATTAGACGTAAAACTAGGTCCTTTCACCAAAGAAGAACTAGACTCGGTTCTCAGAAGAATTAAAAATAGGAAAGCGGCGGGGCTAGACGAGATCCCCCCAGAAGTGTGGAAGACGAGACAATTCGACGATATACTGCTCCGGCAATGCAACGCAGTCTATAGTCAAAATAGGATAGAACGATGGACGAAGGGATGCATCCTTCCATTCCCTAAAAAAGGCGACCTCGGACTAGCCAAGAACTACCGAGGGATAACACTTACATCCATAGCAGCCAAAATCTACAATGCCCTACTACGAAACCGCATAGAACCCAAAATAGACAACATCCTTAGGAAAAACCAAAATGGCTTCCGGAGAAATAGATCCACAACCTCACAAATACTGACCATCCGTAGAATCCTGGAAGGCGTTCGGGCAAAAAACTTACAGGCGACATTACTATTTGTCGACTTCACCAAGGCATTCGATTCCATACACAGAGGGAAGATGGAGCAAATCCTACTAGCATACGGCCTACCAAAAGAAACCGTAGCAGCGATAATGATTCTCTACAGAAACACCAAAGTGAAAGTACGTTCACCAGATGGAGACACGGAATACTTCGACATAGTTGCAGGAGTACTACAAGGAGACACACTAGCCCCGTACCTCTTTATCATCTGTCTAGACTATGTGCTTAGAACTTCGATCGACAAAATCAGAGAAAATGGCTTCCAGCTGACTAAGAGAAGAAGCAAAAGGTACCCCGCAAAAACAATCACGGACGCCGACAACGCTGATGACTTGGCGTTACTAGCGAATACGCCTAATCAAGCAGAGACACTGCTGCATAGTCTGGAACGAGCCGCAGCTTGCATTGGCCTCCATGTCAATGCAAACAAAACGGAATATATGTGTTACAACCAAACGGGCAACATTGCCACACTAGACGGAGCCTCTCTGAAACTAGTCGACAAATTCACCTACCTAGGAAGCAGCGTCTCATCAACCGAGAAAGACATCGACACACGACTGACGAAGGCATGGACAGCTATCGATAGGCTCTCGATCATATGGAAGTCGGACCTAACTGATAAAATGAAACGCAGTTTCTTCCAGGCAGCGGTTGTGTCGATACTGCTATATGGATGCATCACATGAACGCTTACGAAGCGGCTGGAGAGGAGGCTGGACGGAAATTATACAAGAATGTTGAGAGCAGTATTAAACAAGTCCTGGCGACAACACCCCACGAGACTCCAACTATACGGACACTTGCCCCCCATCACAAAAACTATACAAGTTCGACGAACCAGACACGCAGGACACTGCTGGAGAAGCAAGGACGAGCTCATAAGCGATGTACTCCTGTGGACCCCCACACATGGATGTGCAAGAGTGGGACGACCAGCACGAATTTACATACAGCAGCTATGTGAGGACACGGGATGTAACCCTGAAGACCTGCCGGAGGCGATGAATGATAGGGAGAAATGGCGAGAGACGGTCAGGGATATCCGCGCAGGCGGCGCGACATGATGATGATGATGTGTGAGCTCGTGTGTGTGTGTGTGTGTGTGTGTGTAACACAACTAAGCTACAAAAAGAATTGCAAATTTAAAATGTCCTTTTTCTATGGTTTGAAACGGGCAGTTTTTTAGAGACGGGAAAGCGTCTCATAGTCCTTGTATATGAATGTCTGCGAGGCATGGTGTTGCTGCTGTGGAGAAATTTTGGTCAAAGAGAAGGTGTTGCCGCTACGAAAAAATTGGTCAAAGAGAAAGAGGGTGCTTGAAGACGACGTATTTATAGAAAATACGCGTCTTGTAAGTGGCTCAAAGATGCAGGACTTGAATTTACGCGCGCCGACGTAGTTGTAAGCATATCACGTGGTCCTCCTGGCCAATAGTTTCCCGAGACTGAACATTGAGCGTCCGCTATCTTTGTGGGAACAAGTGGCATACCGCCCAAAATAATTTATAGGTGTGTAAAGTCCTATAAGAGTCATGCACGCACATCCTTGCAAAATCTTTCCAAGTTAGTACGAGAGTGTTTACATTTTTATTATAAAAGAATAGCATGCCTAGGTCCTAAGAATTCAAACGTGGCTACTTTTCTTCTTCATATCCAGTCTGTAATTCGCGCTGAGCTACTCTATTGGCCTACCCACGTATTTACGCAAATAGGCTCCTCCCACTTGTTGCAGATAAAGCCAGCAAATAATACTGCTACAATAACGGTTAACCACGAGGCTGAACCAATCTTCGTATTGCCTATCCCTCAATTTAACCGTGAGGACTCTCTGTTATGTGAATTCTCAGTTTTCATTTCTCAAACAAATAACAACTCTAACAATGTCCATTTACTAAAATACTATTTTTGGAGCATAACATTTTTTTTATACTAGTTATGACAGAGCCAACTCTGAAGAAAAACAAATGCTTATTTATATTATAAAATAAACAATCAAATATAATTAAGCAAAATATGGCAATTTCACTGAAAATAAAACTAATTATGTGAGAAGTATATATTTAATTAAGCTGGAAAGGAAATGTGTGCGTAGAGATAGTAATCCTATTTACCAACCCCTCCGCTCGGGCAGGATATGACACAAGGTCAATTTTTAAGCAGAGTTTAACAGGTTTGAATTCAGAGTTTTCCTTCTCCTAGACTAGTTGCCTCACCAAGGCTGAAGAACCTAGTCTGTCCTACTATTTACCCATAGTTGGAGGGAGAATAATTGGATTCATACCTTTCCCAAGGGTATTAGTGTATAGGACTTTACACTCCTATAAATTATTTTGGCCGGTATGCCACTTGTTCCCACAAAGATGGCGGACGCTCAATATTCAGTCTCGGGAAACCATTGGCCAGGAGGACCACGTGACATGCTTAAATCTACGTTGGCGTGTAAATTCAAGTCCTGCGTTTTTGAGCCACCTACAAGACGCGTATTTTCTATAAATACGTCGTCTTCAAACACCCTTGTTCTCTTTTACGAAATTTCTTCACAGCGGCAACACGCTCTTTTATGAAATTTCTTCGCAGCAGCACACACTCCCTTCAGCGTGAATACAGGAGAAAAAAGCAACGCCATGGATGGGCCTCGCAGACATTCATATACAATGACTATGAGATGCTTTCCAGTCTCCGAGAAACTGCCCGTTTCTAATCATAAAAAAAGGACATTTTAACATGTAATTCTTTTGTAGCTTAGTTGTGTTAGACACACACACACACTCACTCACACTCACACGCTATTATTTTGTTAGTAGAGTTAGTAATTTCTTTTATGTATCAATGTAAGTTTTATTGTTGTAGAATATAAATTTGTTTTTGTTCAACGCCTTGTTTAAATGTTCATTTTTGTCCGCGCCGTTTTACAACCTTTACTCGTTTCATTCGTTTCATATCTTTTACTCATTTGTTGCATATCTTCCTTCATTTACTACTTTTTCCATGTCCTTATATTATGCCCTATTCTACCTTTATAATATGCCTATTCCACTTTTATTCTAAACTAAACACTCTATATCAAACCTCAACATTAAACTTGTGAGGAAGCATAAATATTAAACCCTTATTTTAAATATCAAAATTAACATTAAATAGTCAGGGACTATAAATAAATACATTCATTCACTCCTCCTACAAGTGCAATGTGAAATGCAATCAGTCTTGTCTAGGATTTGAACTCGTGTTGCCATGTCCATTTCCTACGATGATAATCATTACACCACGGGCGTCTCCTATAGAGGTGTAGAGATAGTAATGCCAACGAAGAGTTACTTCAAACTCCAGGGAGTTCCAAAACTGGAGCCTCACCATCAGATGCAATTTGGTGTTATATCTAGGACATCCTTTTTTAAAGGATTACCCCTCTGCTGGTATATAATCGTCTTATTCTAAGCCCCACTGAGAGAGGAGTGTTATTTTTGGTGGAATTTTAAATGTCAACTTGTATCTTGGATGGTAAATTCTTGTCTATTTTTTATGCTCTAGAATTCATTGTAAAGATTTGAGCTTGTCACTGGCAGACTTTCTTCCTGTTGGTTCTGCATTGTTCTATTGACTCAATCTACTTTTGAACTGGGGATTGAACTCGTAACTATGAAGTGATGCAAACTTAGGACCAAAAACCTGCATCTGTATAAAGAACAGTTGATAATTGATATGGATTCTTTTGAAAGTGCATTGTATATTTGTGTTGGAATTCTATCATAAGGCTCAGTAGCAATGAGTCAATGCTCATATGCGTAATCACGAATTACTAGTTGAAGTGAGATTATATGGACATTGGGATGGCCAGGTCCATTCCCTGGAAAGTGATTAGTTGCTGGCCCAGTGAGTTGGCATATTGATATTTACCAACCCCTCCGCTCAGGCAGGATATGAGACAAGGTCAATTTTTAAGCAGAGTTTAACAGGTTTGAATTCAGAGTTTTCCTTCTCCTAGACTAGTTGCCTCACCAAGGCTGAAGAACCTTGTCTACCCTATTATCAGGAGGGAGAATAATTGGATTCATACCTTTCCCAAAGGTATTAGTGGTATTTGAAATACAACCAGTCTCAGCCAGGATTTGAACTCGTATCGCCGTGTTCATTTCCTATGACGATAACCATTACACACCACGGACACCTCCAAGGTATCAAAAGAGACTGTGTTATCTTTTGATTGAAACTGATTTCTATAATCAATTTTATTGATTTATTGAGAAAAGAATAATGGAAAAAAAACAAATTGTTTTTTTTTTCTAATTTATTACCTACTTCCCAGAATTAATCATCCATAAGAGAGATATTAATATAAGAATAATAATAAGAAGAAAAGGAAGTGCAGCAAAATTGGCAAATGAGTAGAGTGTTCACCAATGGTCCAGGAGACCGGGGCTCAATCCCAGGCTGAGTCATACTAAAGACTTTAAAAATGGTACTTGATGCCACCTTGCTTAACACTCAGTATTATAAGGTAAGGATCAAGGATAAAGTGGAGCAATCCAGGAAAAGGAGTAGCACCCTGCCCTACACCTTGGTGTAGTAGCTATTGAAAAGGGAGCCTGACAAGTACTCCTACGTAAAAGTGGAGAGTGCACATGCATCAGGTCTTCTACATCTCCACCCACTGGATCACTGTTGTTTTTAGTATCGTCATCTTCACCTTTAGACATTGACTCTGCAGATGAAATGTCAGTTCCTGTTCCAAAAAGCAACTTTGTCCCATGTTCACTCTCAGACTGTGTATTACCTTAGTTATCTTCCGTGATGTTTGAGATATCACGTCAGCAAAGGTCCTTCACATGGTGTGGTGTACCGTTAATTAGCAGTGTCTGAAGGCTAATCATTCCGTTCACATATTCCTTGCTGAATCGGGTTATACATCAGACATTCGGTATTTTAGCCCAAACAATTTCTCCCACTTGATATGGGTTTCTTTTGCCTCTAAAAGTGGATAATTTACTATCTACGCCTTTCACACATTGTTCGTACTGGTATATACCATTGGCTGGCACACTGGACGGTATTTCATCATCCTTGGCCATCGCATTGTACCAGCATACAGCCTCCTGAATCAAGCACCACATTCTTGCTGCAATTCTCTTGATGGTGTGGTGACATCACTCCACAATACCATTGCCCTCTGAGACATAGGCACATCTATATCGCATTCATATGACCCTTTCATCTGCAAAAAACAAGAAAACTTCAACCGTAAAAAGTAAGGGCATTATCTATTAGTATTTCAACAGGTGAAGCATGTTCATGGAAAATAGACTTCAGTTCTTGTATAATGGTTGATGCATCCTGATGCACCAGTGGGTGCCACACAGTACAATGCATCGACCCGCAAGCAGTCACCCTTAGGAATCCATCGCCATGGTAGCGTGTAATATTCATGGCCAATTGATACCAGTTGTCTTCCATTTCGATCTATCCCTTTTTCAACCAAAATAGAGCAAAGCCAATCATTTAACATTCTTCACATACTCATATTGCTACTTTGACTACTACTTTTGTGGTTGGAGGGAACATATTCTTCAGCAAAAATAGGTAGTATGCCGAACACCAAGATGTCCACATCATCAGTGAATGACATAAATCTGCTCAGCAGTTAATTGGTCTGCTAGGATGGCACTCACCAACAGCAAGGGGTTGGATCCTCACCTTGTCATATCAAGTCACCTGTTCGGCACCCGAGTCAAATTCTTTTCTGATGCAATCAAAGTGATGTCAAATTGCTGATTATATTTGTTAATCAGCTGCTTTAGTGTTGTCAGCCTTCTTCACACCAGCATCTCACTTGCCGCTTTGGTTATTACTTGGGCCCTACACATTAGCATGTCGGTCAACTAATGGTAAACACACAATGAGTCGGTATGTAGATGCACTATTCTGGATTGCCACTGCAGTGCAAGATTGAGACCTTTTTGCATGGCATCAAGTTCTGCTAAATTTATGTGTTGAGCATCGTTACCCCGATGAAGCCAAAATGGCACCATGTCTCTCCAACACCACACTGGTTGGCAAGGAACTTGAATTAACCCATGCGTTCAATTTTTCTTTGGTCATGCTCCTGTCACTTCAAGCAGGATCATCACGAAACACTTTTTTAACACTTCTGTCACAATCTGCTTGTGAGGGACATCATTAATTGGGTCATCCCATCCCTTAGTCACCGTGTTTACTCATCTCTTTGACATTCCAGTTGTCGTGCGGAGCCACCCACAAACAGGAAAGTGCCCTATCAGCTTCCCACAGATGGAAAATGTGGTGTATCACATCATCTCAACAGGGGGTTCTGGAATTGCAATCCTTCATTTCCAGCACAGGGTGTTGTGCTCCCACTAGACCCTGTGGCCCAATACTTTAAGTGCTTGGAGTCTTTACAAGTTAAGCCGAAAGATTCTACCTTCATCTTGATTATGTTTGCAGACATTATTTCCTCATTTACAAATATGTCATCAACATAAGATGGTGTTGCTTTTATAGTCAACATCTCTTGTGGCAGCACAGTCTTGATGATATACTTCATGATCAGCAGTGCAACATTTAGGCCAAACACTAATTGTGTCAAGCAGTATCTTTTCCCTCTGATCAGCACTGTATGAAATGCCCATAGTGACTCTGGAACACATACTTGCAAATAGGCCCTTCATATGTCTAGCAGATTATATTTTAACCACAAGAGTAGACTGTTCCAATTCTGCTCCAAACACTTTCTCTTCTGCATCATGTGTTCTCCATTGGAAAGTACTTCTGAGTGAAATCATCTGGAGGTTGCAGGTTCAATCCCAACTACAGGTAACAATAACAAGGAATACTTACAATAATTTGATACTTGTACTCATTCATGGTTAATAGAATTGGAACAGTCAACCCCAAATGGGGCCATTGTCATAATGGTTAGAGTGTTTGCCAATGGTCCGGAAGACTGGGGTTCAATCCCCGGTTGAGCCTTACTAAAGACTCAAAAAATGGTATTTGATGCTGCCTTGCTTAACACTCAACATTATAAGGTACAGATCAAGGGTAAAGTGGAACAATCCAAGAATAGAATAGTGTCCTCCCCTACACCTTAGTGTAGTAGCTATTGAAAAGGGAGCCTTCGAGTTGCCCTTGACTATATTCACCAACTTTACTTTAGTACTACTGTAGTTCAAATAAATGGTTGTTCGAGATTCTGTGAAGAAGGCCAAAGGACATAATGGCCAAAATATTATGAGTATGACAAAAATAAAAGAGATCAATAGTCCAAATATTCTAAGTAATAACAATTATTCAAGAATTAGTGCATGATCTTGACATGTCCTCATCCACATCTGCCACCAATAGAAAAAATAAGAAAGTAAGCAAGCTGGGTGTTTGGGTTTCTCAGACTCTAGGTGAAAAGAATAAGGAACATCATATATCCATAATGAGAAGACTTCTTTCAAGGCAGAAAAATGATCTGTTTCTCAAGAATATCATTACAGGTGACGAGAAAATGTTTTTTTTATGACAATGTTCCATACAAAAGGCAGTGGATTGAAAAGGATGAATCTTCACATCCTACCCCAAAGGCAGAGCTTCATGGAAGAAAAGTTATGCTGTGTGTATGTTGGGATCACCACAGTATTATTCATTTTGAGTTTTAGGGGAGGCCGCTACGCCTTTCCCCAGATTGCTCCACTTTACCCTCAATACCTGCCTTATATTGCTGAGTGTTAAACAAGGAGGTATCAAGTACCATTTTTAAAGTCTTTGGTATGACGCAACCTGGGATTGAACCCAAGTCTCCCAGAGCATTGGTGAGCACTCTACCCACTAGGCCAACGAGCCCAATTCATGAATAAATTATATTATACTAAAACGAAAATTATTCATGTTAACCTAATATGATAGCTGAATTAGTAAATTTATGAATGACTTGTTTTGGTCTATCCTTCATTCATATGTAAGATAAGATGGCTTGGTACCAAAAGAATATGTTTTGAGTGTTATCTGTGGCTGATCATAAAGGGAATTCCACCCTGTAGAAGATGTGCTAAGGCTGCAATGATGAAAACTGTCCATTTGTGGAATGTGGGATGTTTCTTATGTGCTTTTGATCTTATCAAGAAAGCATCAACAAATTTAGTTTATAGTGGTTTCTAATTGACTAAGAAAGGCTTAATTCATATGATCTGACATTTGACAGTCAGCTACCTTGAATAGCCTAGAGGCCATTCTATTTTTTAACCAGAGAGAAGAGTTCATGAATCATAATGAGATTTGACTTAGAAGTGTTCTCTGTATAATCAAAATATACTATACAGATTATAAATTAGAAAATAAAAGCACTTACTCTCAAAGTTATAGGCTTCTAATGTGTTACTTTGATAGAAAAAAGTTTGAAAATTTACCTCATTTGCTTTTGAATTTAAAATCCCTGAATTTTCATTTGTTTTAAAAGAAGCATCTTATTATAAATTCCAAAGGTGTTTGTTTTTTTTTATCTTATTTGTAATATTATTTATTAAATCATTACTTTCTCATTAGTAAATAGAGAAGGTTTCTTCTTTATTCCATTATTTAATTCAATTTTCCATTTCTAAATGTAAAGACTTATTAGCTCTTTAGAAAAACACCTTTTAATTATTTCCTTTCTCCCATTAAGTTGAAATTGAATTTATAATCAGAGTCAAGCGAACTTTAGAAATGATTTAAAATTTTACAAGTCCAAATCAGCATAAAATAATTGTTCTATTTAGTCTGCCAGTTAGTATTAAGATTAGTTTAAAGAGGTCAAGTTACTCACTGAATTAAACTAAATCCTAAATTTTAAATTGGTACACTTTGAATCATTACATACCACTGCCTATTTTTGCTGACACTTGAAGAACAAACCAGACAGCCATCTAAACACGTCTGCTCCTGGAAATCAGAAATTAAAGAATATCTACAATCATTGGTACATTGTTGTATCTGTCAGAGGTCAATTAAAATGGCTAAAGTCAAAAGAAATGAAAATCAAAGACTTCAATAGATAAAATAGTCGTCCAGTAACAAGTAAATGACAATCAATCCTCTACTATATAATCTAAACAAGTGTTTGCTGCAATCTTCTTTGGGGAGAAGGTGAGAAAAGGACAAATCAGTAATTTATGATAGATTTGCAACCAGTTGTAGATTCTATTTAATTACTTACTGGCAAAGCAATATGCGATATTTTGCTCTGAACTCTTTTAACAATTAAAAGGAAATAATGAATTTGCCAGTTAAAGATAATTCTCAGATTTGGAATATCAAGCCTGTTCTTGAAATAAACTATTATTAATTTCAGACTAGTTTATCTATCTTATGTTGCTTTTTACCATACCAGTCAAGTTATTTTATGTTCTAGAACAAAACAGCCTGAATAGGAAAATAGAGAAGCATGTATATACCCAACCGCTCTATCATGGGTAAGAAGCAACATAAGGTTTATTTTTTTAGTTGAGTAAAACTAGTTTGAAGGTTAAAGGCTTAAGAACCCAGTCTACCCAACTATTTTTCCATCACTAAAGTAGAATAGATAGATTCATGCCTTTCCCAAGAGCTTTAACACAAAGTGAAATGTAAAGTCTCATCCAGGATTTGAACTCCAGTCACCAATTCCATTTCCTACGACAATAACTATTGTACTAAATGTGCCTCCTCTAATGTATGGGTCAAATAGATCTATTCAGAAGTTATTTGTATTAGACAGGAATACTTGAAACCATATAGCTATAAACAAATTATTACTATTAGATAGGAATACTTAAAACCAATCCTGTCAATTGATTAGTGATGTCATGCCCTAGCAACCTATATGATTGTCCTAACCGTTGTCTTCAAATTTCTCTTGTGGCAAATAAATATCCAACCCTATTTCATCTTAAAGCTGCAAGAAAGCAGTAACTGACAGTCAACTGCATTTAGACAGCAATACTTGAAACAATTTAAACAGTGGGCAAACAATTGGTTAATATTAGATAGATTTATTAGTGTTAAATAGCAAAAAACTTATCTAAGAATAAAGTTACTTACAAACTTACAAATTTCACGGAAAATGGAACAGGATTACCTTCTAGTTATATTTAAAGGAAAATAAAAATCGGAATGAGATATCAAAAGGTTTTCAAGAAGGTTTAATGGCTGCCAGAATAAAGGGTACCTTTATGCTGCAAGTCTCGTAGGCAGGAAGAATTAGTTATGGAGTTGAGAATGAATTACAGCAGCTAAATGTCGGAGCGGTATATGCATCACTGTAGACCTGGCAAATATTGAGTTGCTGGTTTTTTAACAGGAGGAAATGTTCAGCTGTAGATGTGTGGTCCTGGATGTTGTGGGAGAGGAGTAATTGCTGTCTCCTTAAAGGTTGTCCAGGAATGAAGTAGCTGAATTGTCAGAGGTGGAATTAATATGTCTAGTTCATTTGCAACTGGAAAACCCTGGGTCTGAAAGGTTAGACCCAAAAGGTCTATGAACTAGACAGTTCTATCCCCATGGTGGTGAGTTGCTACTGATAAAGGAGCGGACAGAAATATGTCCATCCTGTCTGGAGGGTGCTGAGGAAGAGATAGTTTGGCAGGCTTTCACCAAATTCAAAATGCCCAGGAAAGTCGTCCAGGGCAAATGGGATTAGTCATCCCCATTGGGTAGAATTATATGATGAGACCAACGGTCAAAATAATTTATGCACCAAACATACAAAGTTCTTTCTGCTACACAAATCATATATATATATATATATATATAAAAGAGGATTTTGCATTGAATAACCCACAAGGGTTGATATGGCATTAAATCACCAATTACCAAACCAATGAAAATATTTGACTGATTATTATCAAATAGAATTACTTGTGTGAAATAGCAATACTTGAAACTATCTAACTATGTACAAATTTCCATTAAATAGCCCAAAGGGGTTGATATGCCATAAAACAACAAATCAAAATCAAATCTATGCCTTGAAAAAACATCTATATTTAGTATCAATTTACTATCATACTACTTATATTTCTACTTTATAAATATTGTAGTTAAATTTGAAATATAATTTCAATATAACTCACTAATGGTTGAAATGTTGGTAAACCCAAGGCTTCTCAAAATGGTCTATATATACCTCTGAGTGAATAAAATTTTGACAGGGTGAATAAAAGCATAGAGATCCTCAGGATGGGGGTGGATTTTTGAGTTTTTATTTATAAATCCCTTAATAATCAAGAGAACAAAAATGGCTGAATCATACGATATTAGTCTGTAGCAGCAAGAAATTGGCATTTTTGTTTGGCGTGTAATTTAATTCAACCGTTAGGGTAGGTACATAATTTCACCCAATCAGGATGACTTATTATTTGTCAATTTCTCCAAGGCCTTTGACTCCATACACAGAGGAAAGATAGAGCAAATACTACTCACTTACAGCCTACCTAAAGAAACCATTGCAGCCATAATGATGCTATATAGAAACACAAAAGTAAAAGTCTGCTCCCCAGATGTAGACACAGTCTACTTCAACATTGTAGCAGGTGTACTGCAAGGAGACACATTAGCCCCATACCTCTGTCTAGACTATGTGCTTAGAATGTCTACTGATAAAATGAAAGAAAACAGCTTCAAGCTAACAAAAGAAAGAAACAGAAGGTACCAGCACAAACAATTACAGACACTGACTATGCCAATGACATAGCACTTCTGGCAAATACACCCACCCAAGCCGAAATCCTGCTACGTTACCATTGCTCTTTAGTCTACTCTGACTCGGAGTGGTAGTACCTGATAGGGTCCTATCTATGGATTAAACAGAACTGTTTGACATTTAAACTGAGTGCGAACAAATGACTGATGTTTAATTGAATTGTTAGTGATACATAGAAATACTTGAAACCATTTAACTGTGCAAATGACTGAGTAATGTTGAATATAATAATCATTGTTAAATAGCAATACTTGTACCCACTTCACTGTTTGCAAACAAATGATTTATATTAAATAGAAGCATTCATGTTAGATAGAAATACTTGAAATCATTTAACTGTGTACAAAAGAATGCATTCAGGCTCATTTAAAAATGGATCTGCAAAATGAGTTTAAAAATCATGTATATTTAATATATATGTAAAAACTGGATTTGGTATTAAATACCCAACAATGGTTGATATATCATAAAACCAAACCAAATCATTATTTCTTTTGCTTCTATCTTTTAATATCAATACAGTCAACTCAGACTTATATATTTGATCTTTTTTTATTTTAATTTTATTCTTAGGATATACATTATTGAACAAAACAAAATTTGCAGCACTTTATCTTTTCAATCCTTTTTTTTCTTGTTTATTTTGTATAAAATTCCTTTTTCAAAACATTATTGTCTGTGTTATCTTTTTGTATCAGTATCCGAACAAGAAAGGTGTGGAACTTAACATTTAAAATTACACACTAAAGTCCCCTAAAAACATACCCAGTTAAATACTAAATTTAGTTTTAGTGTCATTTTCTTCATTTTGAATTTTGTACTCTATATTCTTTTATTTTGGAAATTTTATCCTCTTTAAATTCTTTTATGTAGAGTACCCCTTTATTGTCATCACTCCCAGATCCACTCTGGCCCAAAGTATTAGCACCCTATTGGTCAAATAGAGCTGTTTGACATTTAAAATGAGTTATGCTAAACAAATGACTTATGCTATACTGAATTGTTTGAAATAGAACTGTTTGATTATTTAACTGTATATAAACAAATGATAGATGTTTAATTGAATTGTTAGTGATACATAGAATTACTTGAAATCATTTAACTTTGTGCAAATGAATGAGTAATGTTGAATATAATAAGTAAGTAAAGTTGGCGACTGTAGTCGAGGGTAACCCGATGGCTCCCTTTTCGATAGCTACTACACCGAGGTGCAGGGGAGGGCACTACTCCTTTCCCTGGATTGCTCCACTTTACCCTTGATATGTACCTAATAATGCTGAGTGTTAAGCAAGATAGCATCAAGTACCATTTTTTGAGTCTTTGGTATGACTCGACCTGGGATTGAACCCAGATCTCCCGAGCCATTGGCGAACACTCTAACCATTATGCCAATGAACGGTAAATAGCAATACTTGTATTCCCTTCACTGTGTGCAAACAAATGATCAGTATTGAATAGAATAATTACCGTTTGATAGCAACACTTGATACCATTTAACTGTGTAGAAACAAATGATTAATTGTAAATAGAATTATTCCTTTTGAATTGAAATACTTGAAACAATCCCTGTTAAAAAAAAAAAAGGCTCATGCTCATTTAAAAATCTTATCAACAAAATGTTTATAAATCATAAGTATCTAATATATATGTATAAAAAGAATTTGGTATTAAATAACCTACAAAGGTTGATATGCCATAAAACCCAACCGAACCAAACCAATCTGATGGTAAGGCTCCAGTTCTGGAGATATGGGGATTGTGGAGTTCCCTTTCATTGCCATAACTTTTTGGTACACTTTGACCTGGAGTGGTAGTACCTGTTAGGGTTCCATTTCAATTAAATCTGTTTAAAAATTGTTTGTATTCAATAAGAATACTTGATGCCATACAATTGTAAATTATTTGTATTCAGAATAGTGACTTGAAGCTATATTGTTTACTAAGGATTATTATAAGTTGTTTAAAACCATATGATTATTTATGTAAATAAAGGATTATCATTAAACTGAAATAATTACTTGAAACCATATAATTATAAGATAGGTCTACTTGATAGCTTACAACTTTGTATAAATTATTTGTATTAGATAAGGATACTTGATATCATATAACTGTGTATAAGAACTTTTAAGAAACAGCAACACAAAAAAATGTTAATCTAAATGTGTAATATATGCAATTCTCTAATCTTTAGAAATAAGATAACCCTAGACAGGTTGATATGCCATTAAAACCAGTCAATCATTCATTTATGTAACTGCTTGCAAAAACAAAAACAAGACTGACATTGAATTTAAATAATCGAACTAGGATTCACATGTCATAAAACCAACCAACCGTCTTTTATCTTAAGATCTTTCTATTCTTAAATCTTTTTCCCATTGACTTATAAATCTTTCTATCTCACTTATTAATCATCTCTCTCTCTCTCTCTCTCTCTCTCTGTGTTTGTCTATTATTTGAAAACAATATAGATCCTCAAATCTGAAGTTCACTTAATCTTTAACTTTTTAATAGTCACAAAATTATTTCTCTGATAAAACTAATTTGGATAAAGTCTGTGTTATTGACCTTGTATTCATTAAAAAATATAAGGCTGCAAATCAAAAGATAAAATAATTCATTGGTTTTGGTTGGCCTTAATGGCATTTCAACCCTTGTTGGTTATTCAATGACAAATTTTGTTTATACATATATATTAAATATATATGATTTGGTTTTGTTTGGTTTTATAGCATATCAACCCTTGTTGGTTATTCAAAGCTAAATCCTGTTTATACATATATATCAAATATATAAGATTTGGTTTGGTTTGGTTGGGTTTTATGGAATATCAACCATTGTAGGTTATTCAATGCCAAATCCTCTTTATACAAATATATTAAATATATATGATTTGTAAACATATTTTGTTGATAACATCATTAAACGAGTCTCAGCTTATTTTTTTGCATGCAGTTAAATGGTTTCAAGTATTGCTATCTAATACCAATAATTTTCTATACTGTTAATCCTTTGTCTGCCCACAGTTAAATTGTTTCAAGTATTGCTGTTAAACATTATTTATCTTATTCAACATCACTCATTCTTTTGCACATAGTTAAATGGTTCCAAGTTTTGCTATGTATCACTATCAATTCAATTAAACCTCAGTCATTTGTTTACACACAGTTAAATGATCAAACAGTTCTATTTCTAACAATTCAATTTTGCATAAATCATTTGTTTGCTCTCAGTTTAAATGTCAAACAGTTCTATTTGACCCATAGATAGGACCCTATGAGGTGCTACCACTCTGGGCCAGAGTGGACATGGGAGTGATGACAATAAAGGAGTACTCTGCATTCCCCAAAACTTCAGTATTACTGGAGCCACATCGTTAAATTGTTTAATGTCATATCCAGGATACTCATTGGGGGATGTTTTACCCCTCTGCAGAGATGCAGTTGGTGTATTCTACCCCCACCCCTCAGCTGACTGATTGGTCTTAATATAAACACTGAGATATTGTTAATTTGTCTTAATATGAGATTTGTTCCACTTCATCATCACTGATCATGTCCCTGGTTTGGTTGTGGAGGCACTACTCATGTCAAGAGTCTTGGGCAGGCAAAGCTGAGTGAAGCCCATCCCTCTCCAGGTCTACAACTGGTTTGAATTCAGAGTTCTCCTTCTCCTAAACCAGTTGTCATACCAAGATTAAAGAGACCAGCCTGCCCAACTATTTACCCTGAACTGGAGGGACAATAGTTAAATTGATACCTTTCCCAAGGGTATTAGCATTGTGAAATACAAACAGCCTTGTTCAGGGTTTGAACTCTTGTAGCTAGATTCACTTCTGATGACAATAAACATTATACCACCAGTGTCTCCACTTAAAGACATCTTTATAATTTATATATGCATCATAAAACCTGCATTTCTACAGACTTCTCAGCAATTTTTCATTTAGAATCTGAAGTGTATAATTTATAAAGTAGAGTGAAACAATTGTATGAACTAATTTCATGATAAAAAATTGTAAAAAGAAAAATTAACAGGATACTAAGAGATAAAGAGAAGAATAATAAAAATATATGAAGGAAACTATATTTATGAGGGTCATTCAATAAATAAGGGGAATTTTTATGACTGAGAGAGAGACCTGTTATATATATATATATATATATGAGGGTCATTCAAAAGATAAGGGGGATTTTTAAGACAGAGATAGACCTGTTATATATATATATATATATATATATATTAGGGTCATTCTATAGATAAGGGTGATTTTATGACTGAGAGAGACCTGTTATATATATATATGAGGGTCATTCAGTAGATAAGGAGGATTTTTATGATAGAGATAGACCTGTTATATATATATGAAGGTCATTCAATAAATAATGGGAATTTTTATGACTGAGAGAGAGAGACCTGTTATATATATATATATAAGGGTCATTCAATAAATAAGGGGAATTTTTATGACTGTGAGAGAGACCTGTTATATATATATATATATATGAGGGTCATTCAATAAAAAAAGGGGAATTTTTTGAAAAAAAATTTGAAAATTTTTTTTTCCATAAATGTAAGCTTTGTGTTTGGAATGAATTTTTCGCAAAAATCTTTTTGATCAAGCAGAAATAATTTTTGAGACATTTCAAAATGGTGGAAAATCTAACAGAGTGCTCCAGGATTGAACAGAGGTCGGTCATGAAATTTTTGCTGACTAATAAAATGCCAAATGTGATGTGTACAGAGAAGCATGTTTTAGTAAGAGAAATATTTACAAATAAGCTAGATTGTTTAAAGAAGGTCAAACTAGTATTCAAGATAGAGGCAGGCGAACAATGACAAGAGCACCTGAAATGGTGGATTCAGTTAATGCACTCATTTTAGCAGATAGAAGAAATAGAATAGAGGATGTTTCTGACCAACTAAGACCCTCAGTGGGTACTATACACAAAATTGTGCATGATGACCTTTTTCTGAGGTCAGTTGTCATTAGGTTTCACCAGAACAATGCTAGACTTCTTACTGCAGCCAGAACAGTGGACACTATTTGTCAGTTTTGTTGGGAACAGCTGTCACTTTCTCCTTACAATTCAGACCTGTTCTCCTCTGATTTCAACTCATTTTTTTCCTCCAAGAATTTCTGTATGGAACAAAGTCTTCAAACGATAAAAAAGTGAGGAACACCTTGAGCAAATGGCTAAAAATACAATCCAAAGATTTTCATGCCGAAGGAATACAAAAACTTGTTTTTGATGGGAAAAATGTGATTAAAAGAATGAAGATTACTTTGAAAAATAGAAGAAACTTTTTTTCTTGAGCAAAATATGAGCCATTCTATTGCAAAATTCACTTTATTCATTGAATGATTCTTGTATATATTTATTTCATGTAAAATAAACTTTAGGATATTTCAATATTAAATCAGTGATAAATGATGTCAAATTGTTTAACATGAGAATTTCCCCCTTTGAAAAGAATGAATTTTTAGCCTATCCAATTGGAGTTATACTGAATTGATAAATCAATAATTAAGGAATTAATAATGATTAATAATAATTAATATATAAATAGTGAATAAATATTAATTGAATTAATATTTAAATATTGAATAATTCAAATAATCAAAATAATTAAAAATAATTAATGAATATAAAAATTAATATAAAGATTAATAGTTAATGATAATTTAATTGATAAATAATAGATTAATAATAATATATAAATATTAATTGAATGAATATATAAATATTGAATAAATATTGATTGAATTAATATATAAATATTAAATAATTAAAATCATAGTAAAATGTAAGTAAAGTTGGCGACTGTAGTCGAGGGCAACCAGAAGGCTCCCTTTTCCATAACTACTACATTGTGGTATAGGAGAGAGCACAACTCCTTTCCCTGGATTGCTCCACTTGATACATACCTTATATTGCTGAGTGTTAAGCAAGGAGGTATCAAGTACCATTTTTAAAGTCTTTGGTATAATACGACCTAGGATTGAACCCAGAATAATTAATAATTAATAAACTCATTTCCTTGTTGGCAGGGTTTAGAATATGCTGATTGTATCCACCTGTAGTGGAGTCAGAGTCCCCTCCCCCTCGAAAAAAAGGTGTGTCCTTGGTATGACACTAAACTGCATCTGATGATTAGATTCTAGTTCTGAAGATTTAGGGTGTGTGGAGTGTTTCTTCATTACCATTACTCCCAAGTCCACTCTGAACTGGAGTGGTAGTATCTGTAAGGGTCTCACCTATGTGTCAAATAGATCTGTCTCAAATTATTAGCATTAGATAAAAATACTTGATACCATATAACTACGTATGAATTTTTTTCTATTGAGAATATAATTATTATTAGTTACTTTGCCGCGACCGGTCTACGAACGTAAACAGATTGGATTACACCTTCGCCCTAGAAAAATAACATCCGGGCACAGCCGGAAATGACTAAGCACTTTTTCGGCTCTAACTGGCTGTTACAGCTAAGAAAGGGATAAATTATCATTTATGAACATTAGCAAAACATTTCTGCCAGAAATAATTCTATAAAAATGGAGGTAATACTATTCGCTAGCCTATACCGGACTATAGAAGTACTTATTTTCTGTGTCCATTTTTTATAGAAGAACTTTCTATTCACGTGGCATGACAGAAGTGAAGTTCCCTTTCTTCCATATGAAAAAGGCTTCAGGTGGCGAAAATTGAGAGGTCCCCGCAGACTTTTTTTTCCTCTCCAGTTGTTGGGTTGCATTCGGTAGGCCGTTTTATCTCTGGACGGTTCTGCTGGATGTGCCTTGGCACTGGAGAGTTCCTCCGGGCTCAGGGGGCCATCCCCCCAGGCTTATACCCCCTTCGGGGGGGTTGGGTTTATTGCCTGGCGCCTGAGGCGCCCCAAAAAGGGGAATGCCGACAGGGCCGAAGGTATTTTTGGCCTTGCCGGACGCGTGTGGGCTTCGGCCCTGTGACCGGGCCCACCTTAAAAACGGCCTTGTGCCATATTCGTGCGTTGGTGGGACGCAACGATAAATACAGAGGGGCCACTCGGGTCCTACGTTATCGTGGTTGCACCCACCTCACCGCCACTTCTAGTGGCAGATTGAACCTTTTTTTTTTACGGTCCTTTTTAAGGGCTATGAGAGGTCTCCTTCTGCAGGTCGGAGTATCTCTGGCGGTCATTAACAACCAGTTGAAATAGACGGCCTGGAGACAAACATGAAGAGGACTCACTAAGACCAGCCGGTCTTAACCATCACTCGGTTCCACTCGTCCGTTTGGCTGTGCAGCGCTAAAGGCAAGGGTTAGCCTTTAGTTACCACTCCACTATCTGCGCAGCACTAAGATAACACCAATCTTAGCCTCGGCCTCCTGGCCTGTTCGCTCGACAGTGAATAGCTTTGGCGTGCAAGCCTTAGCTATCATCTTGATACATCTTCACAGCTTTGGCGCGCAAGCCTTAGCTAACGTCCGATATGCTCGCACAGCTTTGGCGCGAAAAGCCTTAGCTACTGCACAGCTTTGGCACGAAAAGCCTTAGCTACCACCACAGCTTTGGCACGAAAATCCATGGCTACCGCCAATGATACGCCTGCACAGCTATCTAGCACGACAAAGCATAGCTACTGTCAACGATATGCCCGAACAGCTATCTGGCACGACAAAGCCATTGCTACCATCAACAATATGCCCGCACAGCTATCTGGCACGACAGTGGCGTAGCTACCGTCAACGATATGCCCGCACAGCTATCTGGCACGACAAAGCCATAGCTCCCGTAAATGATACGCCTGCACAGCTACCCGGCACGACAAAGCCATACCTACCGTAAATGATATACCCACACAGCTATATGGCACAACAAAGCCATAGCTATCGTAAACAATACGCCTGCACAGTTATCTGGCATGACAAAGCCATAGCTACTGACCACGACACTCCAGCGATGCAGTCCATGTAACGACTCGCTGTTACGGACTGCCCCAACAATGCAGCATCTAGTCCACATAACAACTCGCTGTTACGGACTACCCTAGCAATGCAGCATCTAGTCCACATAACGACTCGCTGTTACAGACTACACTAGCATTGCATCATCTGGACCACGTAACGACTCGCTGTTATGGGCTAGCAACCAGATCGACACACCCCTGATTTACCCAACGTACTGTCAAAACCGAGAGATCGATCTACCGACCACGACGCTCCAGCAATGCAGCATCCAGTCCACGTAACAACTCACTGTTGCGGACTGCCCTAGGATTGCAACAACTAGCCACGACAACTCACTGTACTGGCTAGCAACAAAAACGACTCGACCGACTTCGGCTTTCCGCTACGATCATCCAGCTGCATTCAACAACTCGACCGACCTCAGCTACCGGCAACGATCGTCCAGCTGTATCCAATGACCCGACCGATCTCAGCCAGCAACCCTTGTCGAACGTCCAGCAGTGAACACTTACAACTCTACCATACCAGCTAACGATGTAACCCATCCTAGCTGAAGACCACATACAACCGCCACGGACATTTACATTCACATTTGTAATTCCAGCAATAAAATCGTCACTTTTGTTGTATCTGTTATCTCGCCTTTTGTCTCCCTTCATTGTCTCTGGCTGTCACTACCAACTCGCACGCATAAAACCACTAAAATTCATTTGCAGAGCCGACGCACTTATTGCCTCCACAACAACTTGAAACCATATGTACCATAACATCTCTCAAACAGAATGTTGTAATGTTATAGCTCTAAATAGGATGTACCCCCACATGCTCAAATACAGTAGAAGCTGGACCCTGTTGGAACCTGGCCATGGACAAAGTTGACGAATACAAGAAACGCTGTCCTAATTCACTAACATGAAAGTTTATTTGCTACTATGATTTGTAAATAGTTGTCAGGAGAAAAAAAGAGAGTATGAAAGCTGAGTTAACTACATTAGCTGGACAAAGAAAAACAACATATCGTAAGGAGAGGAAGAGAGGGCAGACACATAACTTGAATTTTCTTCCTGGTTTTCTGCTGTAGTTTAAATCTTTTTAAACTATCTATACTATATGTCAAATATAGTTGGTGACCGTAGTCGAGGATGACCCGAAGGCTTCCTTTTTGATTGCTACTAGACCAAGGCATAGGGGAGGGCGCTACTCCTTTCCCTGGATTGTTCCACTTTACCCTTTATCCTTACCTTATAATGCTGAGTGTTAAGCGAGGCAGCATCAAGTACTATTTTTTGAGTTTTTGGTATGACTCGACCTGAGATGAAATCCTGGTCTCTTGACCATTAGCGAACTCTCAAACCATTTATTTAAAATTATCCTAACTCTTCAAAATGTTTTCTCCTCTATCTTGTATTTTAAAAGCATCTTAATCAACAATTGATACTTGTCCAATTCTGGGCTTTATTTCAAAAGACAACACCCTGTCGACTGGGGCTGTAGAATACACTGACTGTACAATGACAGATGAGTAAAATTGTCCTTCTGACAAGTGTCCTAGGTATGACACTAAACCATTTGTGGTTTTTTGACCCCTCCTTCCTCCTACTGTTTTCTCTTCACCTCCTCCTACTCTTTTCCTCTGGCTTTCTCTAGCTACTTTTCTTCTATTTCTTGCTTTCCTTTCTCTTCCTGGGCTCTCAGTTTCCTTCATCCATATTTACCAACCCCTCCTCTTGGGCAGGATATGACACACGGTCAATTTTTAAGCAGAGTTTAACAGGTTTGAATTCAGATTTTTCCTTCTCCTAGACTAGTTACCTCACCAAGGCTGAAGAACCTAGTCTGCCCTACTATTTACCCATAGCTGGAGGGAGAATAATTGGATTCATAACTTTACCAAGGAAATTAGTGCTATGTGAAATGCGATCAGTCTCGTCTAGGATTTGAACTCGTGTCACCGTGTCCATTTCCTACGACGATAACCATTACACCACGGGCACCTCTCAGTTTCCTTCATCACTCTCCAATTGATTCTGCTGGAATGACCAACAGGTATCTTTTTTTCTTTACCCAATTAATTACCCACAATGCATTGCATTCTCCTATTAGAAGCCACCTCTCCTTGCCTCTGAGCTTTCTTAATTGTTACACCATGCCAGCAAGCATCACTCAACCACACTCCCAGTTCTGACACGTCAGTAGGTACTTTTTTGACCATACCATCCTATGGTGAGGTTCCAGTCTGGAGTTTTGGGGAATGTGGAGTACCACTTCTTTACTATTACTTCTAGGTTCATTCTGACCCAGGGTGATATTATTTGTTAGGATCTCATCTATGGATCAAATAGAACTGTTCAATGTTTTGCTAGGGATTTTTATAAGCTATTTGAATCCATACTGTAGAGTTAGCCCCCTTATATTGTAATTATTGTTGTTTGTTATCACTCTTATATTTTAAAGTTAAAAAGAGCTACTTCCTGTAATATAATAAAGCCGGCAACTGCCATTGTTAACAGCTAATATCAGACCTCTCTCTTCATTATAATTCTTTGAACTTGAAACCATTTAACTGTATGCAAACAAATGAGCTCTTACTCATTTAAAAGTTAAAGTACCTCCAAACTATTCACTTACTAATTATATGTATGCATAAATAGGATTTGGCATTAAATAACCATCAGGGGTTGATATGCCATTAAACCAAATAATCTGACCTGACCATTTCAAAGGACAAGTGTCAGATATTCTTCTATCTTCTTTGAATGATGGTTGATTGCTTCAACCACCACATTATGTTTTTCTTTCAATTGCTCGTCTTTCTTTCATTGTGAGAAACATACACGAGACATTTTTTGTTGGGAAGAATAAATATTAAAATCCTTTTGTGTGCACACTTATTATTGTATTACTTGCTTATCTAAGACATCTTTTCTTTACATATAAGCTGACAATGCTCAGGGAGTTAACACTTTGTTATATGGATGGAAAATATGAGCATACCATTTTCACACAAGTGTCTGTCGATTCTGCTGTACAACCGGATTAAATTTCAAAGCTATTTTTTTTAAATCTAGGACTTTATGGTCACACGATTGAGAATATCCAATCACACCCAGTTCTCAAACTGATCTCAGGGTGATACCTTGTCACTCAAACTTGGTTCACCTGCTATGACTCGGTCTCGAAGTACAATTTTCAATTCTCATTTTTGAATTCACTCTACCTCTCAAATAATAGATTTAACTAATCCTTTATTTGACACAAGTTACCACCCTTAAAATGTTTGGGTTGTATGGTCAGATATCGTTTTATTTCTTTCCATTTTCTGAATTGTGAGAGCAACATTAGCAACTTTGAGGCCATGTATAAAAGATATCAAAATAGCTAGAATCTCAATACTTGATAATGATGATGATTAGATAGGATTACTTGAAACCATATGATAGTGTGCAAATTATTTGTATTTGATTGGAATACTTGAAACTATATGATTGCGTGCTGATTATCTGTATTAGGAATTCTTGATGTCATATAACTGCAAACCAATGATTATTGATAAATAATAAAGATTATTTTTTAAAATGCAATGGAACATTGAAAATATAGTTATGATCTCAATCAAATATTTGCAAATAAAATTTTGGTATTAAATAATCCATAAGGAGTTGATATTCCATTAAATAAATAAACCTTTAAATGTAACATCTGGAGATCATCAAAAAGCTGTAATTCCTGGAGAAGCTATGAAATCATATATAGCTGATCATGTGTGGCTGAAAAAGGAGAGAAAAGGGTACTCAGCTTATTCATATGTGAAATGTACTATTTAAATTTCAAGATTTTGATATCGGCCTCTAATTTTTAGTGTGCCAATATGTGTCTAAATTATTTTTAATCAATAATGAAAATTTTAATTTTACTCTTTAAGAAGTCCTACCTATGAAATCAAAGATTACCCCTGTTTATATTTACCCAACCATTCCATTATGGGCATAATCTGACACAAGGTCAATTTTTAAGCAGTGTACAAATGGTTTGAATTTTGAGTTTTCCTTTTCCTAGATTGGTTGTCATACCAAAATTAATGAGACAGTCTGTCCTACTATTTACTCATAGCTAGTTGAGGAAGTGGAAGCTATTTATGGCACATTGGGAGATTCCAATGTGCACACATTGGCCAGTCCATTCCTTGGATTGTGATTGGCTAGAACATCTAATTGGATATGTTTGTTCATAAATACCAACCCTGTCCAGTAAGCATTAGTATTGACTATGCTGGACCTCAGGTAAGTGTTGCTGTTATTATTGTCACTATTATTGCTGTTGTATATTTCTCCCAACTTAGCATTGTGTTTATGAAGAATTACTTCGCGGCGTTGCGCTGCTGCTATCCATTCAGGATGTGGTTTGTAAAGGAGTGGTTGCGAAGGGATGGAATCCTGGAGCCGGCGGTGGAGTAGTAGTTGTGCCGGTGATAGGCCAATACCTTGAATTGGGGTATTTCTGTACTGCAGGATGGCTCGAGCGGCCTTGTCATTGTCCAGGGAACCTTGAGTGTCTGTGTTTCCATTGACTATCCTCTTTGCAGTTTTTACTGCTAGCTCTGCACGGCCATTGGACTGGGGATATGCGACCGAGGATCGTCTGTGCTTTACGCCCCATGTGAAAGAATAGTTGGATTCATATCTTTTACAAGAGTATTAACACTATGTGAAATGCAAACAGCCTCTTCCAGGATTTTGAACTCTGATCACTGAGTCCAACAACAATAACTATTATTAGATTAGTACTACATAGTTATGTTAACTAGTGTTACTAATAACTTAATAAAGATTTATAAGTATTATGTTTTAGTGATATAGTCAAATAGTATTTTATTTCCTTGCACTTCCTGAAATATATAAGCAGCTTCGGCAATGTTAAGGGTCAGTTTAAAATATGTCCAAATTGCTAGAATCTTAATACTTGCGTTTGCTAATATAACCTCTGAAAGAAAAGGTATGGCTGAATAGTATTAACTATGGGCACATGGACGAAGTGGGAGAATGCAAAGGACAGAGCTGTCACATGGAGAGACCTCAAGCACATGGACCCAAAGAAATTAAGTTTCCCCATAAAAGCAGTCTACGACGTCTTACCAACACCAGTCAACCTTCATGCTTGGGGTTTAACTACATCCGACCGATGCAGAGCATGTGGGAAAACTGCAAGCCTCAAACAAATTCTCACTGGATGTGAGTATGCTCTAAGAAGCTATACTTGGAGACATAATGAAGTCCTGGAGATTTTTTCTGAGGTTTCAAAAACATGTTGTGAGACTGCCAATAAAGCTCTAAATATTATCAACAACAGAGCAATTCAGTTCATTAAAAAAGGAAATATTTCGAAAATTGCACGTGAAAATATGCGTAAACCATCATTGCTTGAGGGCTGCACAGACTGGCACGTCGCAACTGATTTAAAACATAACTTCATATTTCTAACTGAAATAGCGTTAACAACAAAGCGTCCAGATATTGTCATTTGGTCCCTTAAAGAAAAAAGTTTTCGTTATTGAGTTAACGGTCCTTTATGAAAAAAATTTCGACTGGGCACATCAGCGTAAGTTGGAAAAATATGAAGATCTGCGAGGACAATGTGTCAGAAATGGCTGGATAACGAATATATTTCCTGTCCAAGTCGGATGCAGAGGTTTTATTGCCAACTCAACCTCCATTTTCTTAACTAATCTCAGACTTCCTCCATCGGACAAGAGAAAATACATGGAAAAGATCCAAGATAAGGCTCTAATGGCATCAGTGTGGATTTGGCAATCCCACAGAGAGACAACAATCTGACAAAGTCTGGTGGTGTCGTGAGATACTGCTGGGGTGCTCTGGGTTAGTGATAATGATGCTTCGGCCCCAAAACCATGCCTGAGCCCAGAGTCATCCTCTGATGAAGGCCTTGTTAGAAGCAATGCTGTTGTATAAACATCAGTTATTGTATGATCCCACCTACTATGATACGATGCATAAGGCCTTATATCCAAGAGATGACATACACAGACTAGTTATGTGAAGAAAAAAGGAGGAAGAGGACTAACCAGCATTGAAGATAACATGCATGCATCGATACAACAACTCAAAGACTACACAAAAAAGAGTAAAGAAAGACTAATTGCAGTGGCCAGAAACAACACAATGATCAACAGAACAACAATAACTAGTAAAAAAAAATGGGAAGAACCATTGTATGGATATTTCAAATGACAGCAGGCAAAAACTCACACAAGAAGAATTGGACATAACTAAAAAAGAGAAACCAAATCTCTTCTAATAGCAGCACAAAACAACACCATAAGGACTAATTATGTTTAAGCAAAGATAGATAAGATGCAAAAAAATAACATTTATAGATTATGTGGCGATAGAGACAAAACCATTAATCACGTAATAAGTGAATGCAGAAAACTAAGACAAAAACAGTATAAGACTAGATATGATTGGATGGAGAGGGTGATCCACTGGGAATTGTGCAAGAAATTGAAATTTAACCAAACTATCAAATGGTATATGCACAAACCAGAATCCATTCTAAAAATGAGAGGCACAAAATTCTCTGGGATTTTAACCTACAAACAGATCACCTGTTTCCCCACCAGAAGATCAGACTTAGTGATAGTTAATAAAAAAAATGAGAAGCTGCTGAATAGGGAATTTTGCCATCTCAGAAGACCACAAAGTGAAAATAAAAGAAAGCAAAAAGATATAAAAGTACTTAGACCTTGCCAACGAACTAAAAAAAACTATAGAACATGAAGGTGATGGTGATACTGTCACATGTTATGCCTCTGAGAGGGGAGAAGTGAGATTTAATTTCCCTTCCCCTTCTGGGTTTTGACTAACAAGTACAACGACTGACCGCTAAGGGCAGCCAGGATAAGGTCAAACTACCTGCACTCCATAACCAGGTGGACGGAGAAGGAATGTAGGTCATTGAGTAGCATGACCGGATGAGGTGGAGGAGGAGGAAGGAGCCAAATGATTGACCGAAGCCTTAGCGCTGGAAGTAGTACCCTTTTTGTCAGAGGAAATAGGGATAAAGAATTTCAGTTTTAGGACAGCAGTTGGCATGAAGAGATGTGCTGAACTGTTGCCAAAATTCCTGGGTACCTCGCCCATGATAAAGAATTCAGTTTGGAGACAGAAATCGATGGATAAAGAGGTTGGTTTCCAGCCTGCTCCGTGGGAAAGAGTGAAGCAGAATCTTGGACAGAAGATAACAGGCGCCTTCCAGCCAGGTTCTACAGAACACTGCTCGCCCATAAAAGAAAGGAATCTGCAAAGTAAACCCGTTAAAAGCTAAGTACATCTTAAACTGTTTTTCCTCCTAACCCTCCCAAATATTGAAACTTATATATATTCAGAAAAGGAAAGAAATAGAAAGAAATTTGTTTCATAAACTGAAAAGGAATGAGAGAACTTAACTACCTTTTCAAGTTTTAAAAGTAAAGAAAGAAAGAAGAAAAAAGAAAAGGACTGTCGAGAGAGACATTTGTGTTTAAGACTGTCTGCTGGTGATATAGCCGGCACCTTAAATATTTGTTTGGTCCTCACTTATTAGAATTTTGTTATATTTTAAACATTCTCTCGTGTTGAATTATATTCACTATGTTGTTTATCTGTTGAGTTGCCTTCTTTTTCAGCTTCATTCGCTTCAATTTATTCTCGCTAAATGTCTTATTCACCTTTAAAAAAATTACACAGGAAATTGGAAACGCCGACTACAATGAATAATATTTTAGCTTAACCTAGAGGTCCATGTTTTCCGTTATCCGAGGGGGTAGGAAGACAAAAAGATTTGGTGACATATGTAAAGTGAATTTGGAAACCACTTACCTGCGTCAGGCTGAGTCTTGCCCCAAATTAACCCCCATATTATTTGCCAGTTACCTTATGATCGAAACAGGCGTCTTGACTAGGACTTATTTTGTGAGGGGTCAAGTGCCAGACTGCCCCGACGTCACACGTGCGTAAGATAAACTCCCGTCATGGGATAAATATTTATGCCCTGTTACAATACCAATTGTAATTAGTCCACTTGGAACAATCCCCAAAGGCTTGGTGAAGGGACTGGAAGGTTTAAAAATCAGAGGACAAGTGGAGACAATCCAGACTACAGCATTATTAAGATCAACCAGAATACTGAGAAGAGTCCTGGAAATTCGAAAAGACTTGCTGTTACTCAAACTTCAGTGAAAAAAAATCAGTTAATGGTGGTGTGAAAAACTCTCAAGGAGTAACAATAATATGTTATAATCATTAATCATTTGTTTTTAAACATTTAAGTTGTTTCAAGTAAAATGAATGATTAAATCGTTCTATTTAACGTATTGAAGGGAACCTAAGTGGTACTACATCTCTGTGTGGACCTGGGAGTAATGGCAATGGAGAATTACTCCACATTCCTCTGTGCTCCAGGACTGAAGCCTTACAATCAAATAGTTTAGTGTCATATACAGGACACTCATTGGAGTGAGTCTTCCCCTTCTATTGAGATGCAGGTGGCATATTCTGCAGCTCCAACTCCTAATATTTTATGATTTTGATATAGGCTTCTAATTTAGGATTTTGATATAGGCTTCTGATTTAGGATTTTGATATAGACTTCTAATTTAGAATTTTGATATAGACTTCTAAGTTTTCATGTGCTAATATGTAATCATTTTAATTCTTTGATAAAAGTTTTGATGTAATTCTTTAAAAACTTTTTACCTGTGATATCATATATTACCACCATGTTGTTATGGTAACTGATTATAGTGTTTTATAGTGTTTGTTTTTTTTATTAGTAACCTCATAAACTACCACTCTACTTATCTTGTTTCGGATTTCTCAGTATTTCTTATGACAAACTCTTGACTCAGATGTCATTTGATCTAGGCAGTGTCATCCTTTTCAGACTTTTCTCTAAATAAAAATATTTATTGAGTCAAGAGTAGCTGCCACTTAGCAAATCCCAGATCATTAAATGAAAGATTCACTTCATTGTGATTAATTGTCACAAAAATTAATCATTATCCTTGTTAGGCTGATAATCATTAGATTAATTTTTTAAAGCTGATGTGTTATGCAAGACACGTGTTCTTTAAAAAAGTTACCTGTCATATTAAACTGATTAAGAGATTCCATTTCATATTTTTCTTTTTTTGTAACTTTATCCCTGAAATACGATAATAAATATTTCCTCATACGCTACAAAAATATTTTGTAATACTACTAAAAGTTCACTGATAACTGCAACCCAGTAAAAATAGCACATCGTAGCAAGATTTTTACTTGAGCAATTCGATAATATTCAATTGAATAATAATTCTGTGGGATCTGCAATCATAATGAATATCAGTTTTAATCAATCAAATTCTCAACATAATAAAAATAACTTTGTTCTTTTAATAGAGGCATCAGTGTCATTTACGGGGCTTATGAAGGGTTGTTTGTGGTGGTAGGGGTTAATGTTGGTATTGGCGTTGGGAAATTCTGTGGTTCGTACCTAACCCCTTTTTCTATTTCTTATCCCATTCACTTGTCTTCTTTTGTCAGTAGAATCTGTAAGAGAATTAAGGATGGAAGGAAAGAGACAAAGATACTTTTAGACTCAAACTTTATTTTGAGGTTTACGACTATTCTTTTGTAAGGTACGTCTTCCTGAACGAGTAGAAACAGTCATGTTTCCCAGAGAAGGTATTGAAGTATATTATAGAATAATTTTTGGCAGTCACAAGTTTGAGGGTCTGTCATATGTTTGATGGGTATGTTTAGCAACGGCTGCTACTAGTAGAAGACACAACCTGCCATTAAGCCCTGGGACTTAGCAAGCACATGCGCTACCTATTAGCAGCCAAGAGAAACAGGTCCTTTCAGTCAAGGTGGAAGATGAGAAAGAGTTTCTCTTTGGTGCCAGGAAGCCCCTCTTTTTAGGCATGTGCCAATTTCACTTCTAAGGAAATTGTTACTTTTTGCATTTATTTTTTTTATTTCTTTTTAATCTCCACACATTGTCATCAGTTCATGAATCATCTCATAATGTGTAAAAAAATCTAATTAATAGAACTTAAAGATGAATTTTGATTTTTCTAATGATATTTATCATTACATAGAAGACCATAGAAAAGTGAAGTTTCTGATGTGCTTTGACCGATGGAAAACTCAATGGAATAAGTGTGTTGTGAAGACAAAAAGAAATATTCTGAAAGACAATTGCTTCATTCTGTTCCCTTCTATTCAACTTTGATCTTTATACTTTTTGAGGTGGGTGTCCTCATGGTAAAAAGGTTAAAGCAATGGACTGCGGAATCGTAGTAAGCGAGTTCGTACTTTAGTCACGCTATTACATTCACTTTCGGGCAAATACCCTTGGGAAAGGTATGAATCCCCTTATCCCCCCAGCTATGGGTTAAATAGTACCACTACTGTTCTTCTAGGAGAATGGGTTTGGCATTAAATAACCTACAAAGGTTGATATGCCATTAAACAAAGAAACCATACCATATTTTTTTAACACATCTGGTATTAATAACTGTTGGAAAAGTATAAACTCCCTTATCCCCCTCAGCTATAGGTTAAATAGTACCAGTATTATTCTTTTACAAGGGTAACTTTATTATTAAATAACCCAAGAAGGTTTATATGCCATTAAAGAAAGAAACTAAACCAACAAGTGTCATCATATCAAATCCTTTAAGAAGGTTAGTTTGTTGTTTGGGTTTTATGGCATATCAACCCTCGTAGGTTATTTAACGACAAATTCTGTCTCTATATATATATATATATATATACATACATGTTCAACCAAAGATTTCTAAACGAATACTTATGTAGGTAAAATTTTCTACAAGCAGGATTTCATTTCTTTGCACAAGATTAACCAGTTTTAATAAGTCATATTTTTGGTACAACTCTGTCTCTCTCAAGAAGGACAGAATGTCATCTATTTTAACGTTCTCGAACAGAACGATTAAGCTATTTACTTTGAAAAATCGCTTTCTGATAACAGCGAAAGCTCTGCATTATATAAGAATGTGTTTAAGAAGGAAAAAGTTTTTCATTATTTTAAGAAGGAAAAAATTTTTGTTATTTTGCTGAAGACTCATAAAATATAAACAGTAGAGAGCTGCCCATTTTCTCTTGTCTAAAAAAATTAATCATAATACGTAGATTGAATTATAGTAGATTGAATACTCAAATGAATTTAGAAGACATAGACAAGATGTAGGATTTTCTTAATGTTGATCTTTGACAGTTCCATTACTTTATTACAACCTGATCTGTTTAATCATTTTCTCTACTAAGAAACCTGCACTGTTGGCTGGGGCTGTAGAATACGCCAACTGCACATCTGCAGAGGGGTATAAAAAACTCAACAAGTGTCTTGGATATGACATTAAACCATCTGATGGTGAGGCTCCAGTTCTAGAGCTTTCGAGAATGTGAAGTACTCTTTCATTGCCATTACTCCCAGGTCCACTCAGACCCGGAGTGGCAGTACATGTTAGATTCCCATTTATGAGTCGAATAAAACAGTTCAGTCATTTACTCTATTTTGTTATGAGTTCAGAGAATTCTCTAGGTGCAGGGAGAATAAACACCCTACTGGGACTCCCATGTGTGAGCCCCTAAAACATCTAGTGTATTCCCCAGAGATCCTGTTGCAAATACATAAGAAGAAAAAAAATAGAGAAGGCAGATATCCATTCAGTTAAGGCCCGTTCTTCAAGGACTGAAGAAGACAATTATGAAACCAAAGTTATAATAGGTTTGGTTTGGTTTCTTTGTTTAATGGCATATCAACCTTTGTAGGTTATTTAATGCCAAAGCCATAAGGGGGTTCATACCTTTCCCAAGGGTATTTGCCCAAAAATGAATGTAATAGTGCGACTGGAGTACAAACTCATTTATTACGATTCCACAGTTCATTGCTTTAACCATTACAGCATGAGGACACCCCTGGTTATAATAGGAAAACAGAACATTTTTTTTTAAAAAACAAATATTATTGACAACATAAAAGGCAGAATAAATTGTAGTCTGAAAAAAAAGATGAATAAATAAAAGAAACAAGAATAAAGATTTAAACAAAAGCCAAAAAAAAAAGCATTCAGATAAGACATTCAAGTTTCTGGCGTGAACGTGTAGAATTGGATGAGTGACAACTACCACATTTTTGTGGTGGCAGATATAGAGGGAACAAAGGATTTATTTAGAATATATTCCACTCACATTAAGTATAATGACTTATTTTTTGTGTGTAATGGTGCACGCAAATCATAACTTTGAATATAAGTTTATGAGAGAGAGAGAGAGGGAGGGAGAGAATCGACATGTGAGACTTAACTGTTCAGGAAGATAGCAGGCAGTCTTTTTACTTAAGGTGTCCTCATATTCATGTTTCCTTCTTCACATTTTGCAGTGGGAATGCTGTAGATTTTTTCATTCTTCAGCACTATGGCTTGTCTGCTATAGCCTTGTTTAGTATCAAGCATTGGATGGCTTATTTTCTGCACCCAACCAAAAGAATCTTCTCAGTACATCTTCATGTCACTGCCGTCAATTAGGAAATAAATTTCTTCCCTTATTTTCTATTCTGCATCCCCTCTAACCACCTTTTCGTTTTTGTTTGTTACCAAATAACCCCTATCTGACCCATTTCTGTTGAAACACTATTTTTAACTTGGGCATTTGGTTTTTGCTATGGCTTGGATTTTCGGAGTTATCCTGCATTCATCTCCTCACTTGTTTTTCCTTTATCATTGGCTCTCTCTTTCTTTCTCAATCTCCGTAACAACTTGAAAGCATTTGACTGTGTGCAAACAATTGATTAATATCAAATTAAGTAAGAATATTTGATAAATATAATTATTAATGTTAAATAAGAATACTTGAAACCTTTTATCAGACAAAAGAGCTCTAAATCATTTAAAGATATAGTTACCTCCAAACTTTTTGCTTACTAAACATATATGTGTAAACAGGATTTGGTATCAAATAACCCACAAGGGTTGATATGCCATAAGTAAGTAAAAAGTAAAGTTAGCGACCATAGTCGAGGGTGACCCGAAGGCTCCCTTTTCGATAGCTACTACACCAAGGTGTAGGGGAGGGCGCTACTCCATTCCCTGGATTGCTCCACTTTACCCTTGAACCGTACCTTATAATGCTGAGTGTTAAGCAAGGTGGTATCAAGTTCCATTTTTAAAGTCTTTGGTATGACTCGACCTGGGATTGAACCCAGGTCTCCCGGGCCATTGGCGAAACACAACCAAACCAAACTTTTAAAAGACTAAATATTTCTGATTGCAGAGGAAACAATTAATAGTTGGTCATATTTGATTTTTCTAATTTTTATAAAATAATTGTTTGAGAAATTTCCATTGCTCAGTTTGTGCATTTTGCTTTGAAAAGGAAAGCAAAAAGGAATTGTCAATTGTTAGAGATGAAGGAAAATATTACTGAGGAAATAAGGCTATTATATGTTTCATATAACATTGCTAATGATTCTAACTATAGAAATATTGAAAATATGAAATAAATAAATTGCCAGTTGTTAAGAAATAATGGTAACATGACTGAAGAAATAGGGTCTTTAGATGCATAACGTATGTGTATTGGTAATGCATTGAAAATCAGGAAAGAGTTTACCCAGTTGCCTGAGGCTGTAGAACACACTGACTGCACCTCTGCAGAGGGGTAAAACCCCCACCCAATGAGTGTCCTGGATATGACACTAAACAATCTGATGTTGACATTCCAGTAATGCTGGGGCTTTGAGGAATGTGGAGCACCCCTTCATTGCTATTGCTCCCAGGTTCACTCTGGCCCGGCATGGTAGCACCTTATAGGGCCCTATCTATGGGTTAAATAGAACTAACGGCATACTTATGCTAAACTGAATTGTTTGAAATAGAAATGTTTTTGACAATTAAACCATACTTAATTTTAAATTGCATGCTTATGCTAAACTGAACTATTTGAAATGGAACTGTTTTTTGACATTGAGACAGTACTTACACTGAACTGATTTGTTTAATATCAGACTGTTTTAACATTTAATTGTGTGTAAACAAAATCTGTACTTATACAAAACTGAATTAGCTAAATTAGAACTGCTCGACTAAATTGAATAGATAGAAATAGAAATGTTTTTCACAATTAAACTGTACTTACATTTAAACTGTGTGCTTTAGCTAAACTGAATTGTTTGAAATAGAACTGAAAAGATATAAACTCCCTCCCCCCCCAGCTTTAGTTTAAATAGCACCACTACTGTCCTTCTGAAAGGATAAATTTGGCATTAAATAAAAGTAAAAAAGTTGGCAACCGTAGTCGAGGGCAACCAGAAGGCTCCCTTTTCAATAGCTACTACACCGAGGTGTAGGGGAGGGTGCAACTCCTTTCCCTGGATTGCTCCACTTTACCCTTGATACGTACCTTATATTGCTGAGTGTTAAGAAGGAGGTATCAAGTACCATTTTTAAAGTCTTTGGTATAACGCGACCTTGGATTGAATCCAGGGATCCCAGACCATTGGCGAACACTCTACCTACTAGGCCAATGAGCCGGTCGGTGGCATTAAATAAAAGGGTGATATGCCATTAAACAAAGAAGCCAAAAACCCTATAATACAATTAACTTTTTTTGCAACACAAAATCAAGGCATTGAGTTGATTTTTATTAAATATTACAAAATGGTAGCCTTGTACCAAACTTGGATTAGTTTGGTTTGGTTTTATGTAATATCAACCATTGTTGGTTATTTAAAACCAAATCCTATTTTTACATATATATTAAATATATGATTTGTAAACACATTTTTTAGATACACACAGTTAAATGATCAAACAGTTCTATTTGCAACAATTCAGTTTAGCGTAAGTCAACTAAGTTAAATGGTTCCAAGTATTGTTATGTATCATTAACAATTCATCAAACATCAGTCATTTGTTTACACACAGTTTAATGATCAAACACTTCTATTTGAAGTCATTTGTTTGCATACAGTTTTAAAAGTCAAACAGTTCTATTTGATCCATAGATACAACCCTATCAGTTGCTACCACTCCAGGCCAGAGTGGACCTGAGAGCAGTGGCAATGATAGGGAACTCCACATTTCCCTAAGTTCCAGCATTGCTAGAGCCTCACCATCAGATTATCTAATGTCCTATCTTGGACACTCGGTGGGAGTCTTATCTGCAGAGATGCAGTTGGTGTATTCTACGGATCCAGTTGACTAGGCCATTAGATTAGTTTGCTATAATCAAATTAAAAGGTGTCTCAAAATAAAACTCCTTTTTTTTTTCTTTAGTTCTGAATGGACTTTGCATCCAATTCTTGATGGCTCTTAATGGTATTGACAATTATTCATGTTGTCTACTTAAATTTTCCGGCTGTTTTTGAACCCTGGTAGAGCAAAAACATAAATATTAACAAGGATCATTAAATAAGATTCCATCCTTTTTTCGTATGGGCATTTTTATTGATAGTACATGCATGAAACTCTAGTCCTCTTCGAAGTAATCTCCTCCAGTTGCAATGCACTTGTTGTACCATTCCAACAACTTCTGGAAGGCCCCATGAAAGTCCTCTTGTGTGAGCGTGTCAATGACCTTCATCACAGCCTCTTTCATCTCCTCAATTATCTCATAACAACAGCCTTTGAGCTTAGGGAATAACCAAAAGTTACAGGAACCGTCTGGACTGGAGGGAGGCTGAGGAATTGTCTTGATGCCCATCTTGGTCAAATAGTCTGTGACAAGGATGGAGTTGTGGACTGTTGTATTGTCCTGGTGAAAATACCACTGACCCGATTTGAAGAGTGCTGGCCTCTTCCCTAGGAAACTCTTGCTGAACTCCCTTAAAACCTCAACATAGTAGCCCTAACCCTAACCCTTTGGCCAATCAATTCTGGTGTATTGACTTCCTTACTCCTCCCACACCTCTCATCATTTCTCACAGACTCCCTGCCTTCCTTGAATCTCTTATGCCTCTCAAAAACTCATGCTCGATTCATGCAAGATGGTCAAAAAGCAGTCTGAAGCATTCCATACGTTTCTCTGGCATTTTTTCCAAGTTTAAAAAAGAATTTTATTGCATATCGTTCTTCTAAAGTGTCCTCACGTCCAAATTGCATTTTTGAAATTCACCAGCTGTGACAACCAGGCTTTAGTAGGGTGTATTCCAATTGCTGCTGTAGCTGTTGATTTGAACCGGAAATCATAAAAATTCGTCAGTCATCGCATAAGATGTATAGCAATAACATACTGAATTTTCAAGAGTCTGTGACAATTTTAAAGGCCTGTACAACAAAGTCTGGAAACTTTTTTAATGCACCAAGTATCTATTTTTTGGAGTGGCTGTATCATTGGTAAAGAAATAGGTTGTGTGAGCCATGTTCAGAGTCCTGGACAGTTTGGAAAAGATCCCTCTCAAACATAGGATGTAGAAGACATTAAAAAAATAATAGCACTGCTTCACACAATTTTAAAAGAAGAGTTTTAGAGGTGCTTTGACCAATAGAAAACTTGATGGAATAAGTGTGCTGTGAATACCAAAGGGAACATTTTTTAAAAAATTGCTTCATTCTTTGTTCATTTCTGTTGGGGTCAAAACAAGTTTAGTCTCCATACTTTTTGAACACACCTAGTATCTGTTCAGAAGTACTATGGAGGTTTTAGGTATATTTTACTGTGATTGATTTTGGCTCAATAACTTTATATTCTTATCAGATTTAGTTTTTACTCTGTGGATGAATGAGATTTAAGTTTCTCACCTATTATATGAAAGGATATTAATATTGAATGAAAGGTATCAAACATCATCCACATTTATTTATTACATATTTCTTTGTATCATGTATTCCATCATCTTACCCTTAATGACTATTCACCCTGTCAGTTGGACTTTGAATTCACTGACTGCAGAAGAGTTAGACCCCATCAAAAAAGGGATGTCCTAGGTATGACACTAAACTGCACTTGATGGTGAGGCTTCAGTTCTGGAGATCATAAAGTACCTCTTCTTTGCCATTACTCCCAGGTCCACTTTGACCTAAAGTAGCAGCAACTGTTAGGGTGACATCTATTGGTCAGATAGATCTGTTTGAAAATCATTAGTATTAGAGAAAAATACTTGATATATAACTGCAAAATATTTCTATTAGGAATAGTTAGTAAAAGCTATAATTGTTTACTAAGAATTATTATTAGTTACTTGATAAAATATAACTGATGACCCAGTCGGCTGGGGCTGCAAAATACGCTGACTGCATCTCTTCAGAAAGGCAAGACTCCTTCAATGAGTGTCCTAGATATGACACTAAACAATCTGATGGTGAGGAGAATTGGGGAATGTGGAGTACTCCTTCATTGCCATCACTCCCTGGTCCACTCTGGTCTGGACTGGTAGCACCAGATAGGGTCCTATCTATGGGTCAAAAAGAACTAAACTCTGTACTTATGCTAAACTGAATTGCTTGAAATAGGACTGTTTTGACGTTTAAACTGTATACTTATGCTAAGCTGAATTTAATTTGGCATTAAATGACCCGAAAAGGGTTGATATGCTGTAAAACTAAACAACCAACCAAATAACTAATGGGGAAGAGTCCCTGTCGTGTAGTGGTTGATGTGTGGGACTGTGACAGTGTTGTGAGTTCAAACTCCAGTAATGCTATAACATTCACTTTCAGACTAATACCCCTTTAGGAAAGGTATGAATTCCTTTACTTTCCCCACCCAAGCTAGTGATGTAATGGTTACTGTCATAGAAAATGGAAACGGCAATCCAAGTTCAAATCCTGGACAAGGCTATTTACATTTCACATAGAGCTAATACCCTTTGAGAAAGGTATGAATCCAACTATTCTCTTGGTAAATATATAAATAGTACCACTACTGACCATTTACAAGGATGGCTTTGGCATCAAATAACCCATGAAGTTTGATATGCCATAAACCAAAGAAACAAAACTAAATAACTATGTACAAACAAATGACTTATTACATGGAAATAGTTACTTGGAAACTATATAGTTATTCATATTTGATTGGAATACTTCAAACCATAAAAATTAGGCATATACAATGGGACCGAGTGAAATAAAACTTAAGAAATCGATTCACAAGATAATGTAAATATGAATGTAAAATTAATTCAATTCTCTAACCTAGGCATAAAAACCTTAGACATTAAAATTAATCACTCCCTGGAAATGGCTATATATATATATATATATATATATATATATTATATAATAGCTCTATTCTAAATATTGAGCACTCTCCATATTATATTGCACTTGGTTCGACACAAACCCACAAAGTGATTTAGTGACAACCAACACTAATAAAATAATATATATATATATATATATATATATATATATTTATATATACTTTCTGAAAAATAGATTAAATCATGATGTACTTTTGAGCTATATACTGTTGCTTCTTAAAGGACAAAATCCCAAAATAAAACATTTGTGTGCATGTGTGTTCAAATATATGTGCATCCAAATGTGATTAGATGTCTGCATAAGTCGTGCAATCCAATCAGCAATCAATTAGTTGATGACTCTCTCTTCAGTCGCCATTTGTTTGTTTTGTTATACACTCTATCACTGCTGCAATCATTCAAGCTAATTACACCAGAATCCTTGATTGCTCTTTCTTTAATCACACTGTCAACTTAAATGCCTACTCATTGCATTTTCTCTGGATTTATCTTCTATTCATTGGTTTCTTCTTATCTAATCCTTCTGGATAACTCCGCTTTCTTTGAAATGATCTTTTTATCTCTTTATTCCCCCCCCCATTCTGCTTGGTTTGTATTCTGACCACAAAAGATCCAATCCTTACAGTTTGGGATTTTGAAAGACCATATTTTTTAGGCCAGTTTATACCTTGGCTGTTATTAAAGAAATAAGAACGTCAGTTTTTCTTTGGAGGAAGAAAGATGAAAGAAGTAGCAGATGATTAGTTTAAAGCATTCACCATATTTGATGACATATAAGATCCACCTTTAAAAAAATGAATGGTTTTATATTCTAAGTCAAAGTACCAGGTAGGTTGGGGTTGAATGGTTTACCAATACAACATTAAAAAAAAAAAAAACGGTACTTACACCTAGCCAAATTTTATAATACTTTGATTTTAAATTTATATATTGTATATACTCTGTTAATGAATAGATATTTAAAACCAATTTCCAACCAAAAACAAGGGTTGTTCATTACATGAAATATGTTTTTGAACAATTCAAAGCTTACAGTCATTCATCATAAGCAATATGTATGATAAAAACAAATTTTTGTGGCAAAAAATTTAGGGTCATTCATTACACGAATTCATTTATTACTCTGGTATAGGGTGGGTTGAAAAGTTCATACGCTGATATCATATCTGCTGTTAATAACTTTTGTTAAATAATGGGATCCAAACACTGCAACACCAATAAAAAAAAGTGTGTGGACTGCAAAGACAACGATGTTGAAAAATGAACCTTATTCAGTCACAATTCATGAGAGTATCTTGATCAGCCTATGAACTTTTCAACTGACTCTCCTAGGTGTTAGTTTTTAAATCTAATCCATATTTACCAACCCCTATGCTCAGGCAGAATATGAAACAAGGTCAATTTTTAAGCAGAGTTTAACAGGTTTGAATTCAGAGTTTTCCTTCTCTTAGACTAGTTGCCTCACCAAGGCTGAAGAACCTAGTCTGCCCTACTATTTACCCATAGCTGGAGGGAGAATAATTGGATTCATACCCTTCCCAAGGGTATTAGTGCTATGTGAAATGCAATCAGTCTCATCTAGGATTTAAACTTGTGTCGCCGTGTCCATTTCCTATGACGATAACCATTACACCACGGGCACCTTCTAAAATAACCATCACTCCTGTTTTTAAATGTAATCCAATAAAGTATTTAAGGGTTTGTTTTATTTTGCTTTATAAGAAAGCTTTACTTTTGAGGTTATTTTTGTAATAATTGTTTTTAAATATAAAAGAGTATTGATTATTTACAGCTTATTAACCTTAATGAATGTTGGTTGTTTTTATGGTATGCCAGCCATTTTTAGATTATTCAATACACTAGTAAGTCATTTTTCAAAAAAATGTGACTTAGTTTCGTTTGATTCATTTGTATAATGACATATCAGCTCCTTATTGTTTATTTAATATTGAAATTATATGCAAATAATTTGCATAGTTATATGGTTTTAAATATTCCTATCCAATACTAATGATTTTCAAAAAGATAGAACAGATACTAACACTCTAAAGGGGACCTGGGAGTAATGGCAAAAAGTGGTGAGTATATATTCCCAAGAGCTCCAGAACATAAACCTCACCCCCATTTTAGTGTTATACCAAGGATACCATTTTAGGGGAAGGGGGTCTTGCCCTTTTGCAGTGAATACAGTTAGAAAATTCCTGCCAATAGGGTTGTTGAAAATGAAGGTATTTTGAGTGAGTTTAACTTTCTCAAAAATCATTATCAACAGTGTTCAAATTTTGATTGAAGTAACTGATATGCATTTCACACAAATGCTCTTTAAAAAGACACAAATTCATCTCTCTGTTTGCTATCTTTTCACTGGCATGCCACAATGGTTGATAGTAGTAGTGGTAGACTCCTTGTTGAGCATAGGGCCCTAGCCACACCATGTCTGTGAAGATGTTGTAGATTTTATGGGGTAGAATTGCTGACCTTATGCCCTTGGTGTTGATTTAATAGTTATTTCTTCTCCTAGACTGGTTTGGCTACATATAAGGCACAACCTTGTCAGCTGGGGCTGTAGAATATACCAACTGCATCTCTGCAGAGGAGTAAGATACCCTACCATCACAATGACTGTCCTGGATATGACATTAAACTATCTGATGTTGAGGTTCCAGTAATGCTGGAGCTTGGGGAAATGCTATGACTCCTAGATCCACTCTGGCCTAGAATGATAGCACCTGGTTGGGTCCTATCTATGGGTCCAATAGAACTGTTCGACATTTAAACTGAGTGCAAACAAATGACTTACACTAAATTGAAATGTTAGAAATAAAAATGTTTGATCATTTAACTGTGTGTAAACAAATGACTGATATTCAATTGAATTGTTAGTGATACAGAGCAATAATTGGAACCATCTACCTTTGTCGACTTATGTCAAATTGAGTTGTTCAAAATTGAATTGTTTGACATTTAACTGTGTGTATCTAAAAAATCTGTTTACAAATTATATATATATATATATATATATATATTCTAAACCTTGTTGGCAGGGTTTAGAAGATGCTGATTATGTTCCCCTGCTGAGGGATAAGATCCCCTTAAAAAGGGCAGTCCAAAGTATAACACTAAACTGTATCTGATAGTGAGGTTCCAGTTCTAGAGAGCTGGAAACTGTAGTGTACCTTTTCATTGCCATTATGCCCAGATCCACTTTGACCCAGAGTGGTAGTACCTTTTAGGATCCCATCTATGGATCAAGTAAATTTGTTAACATTATTCATATTTGATAGGACCATGTGCAGAAAAAAAACTCTTAAGAAACAACTTCATAGAAAATGTAAATATGTACATATAATGAATATGGTTCCTTAACCTCTAGGTATAAAATAACCCTTGATGTGTTTAAATGCCATTAAAATTAATCAATCAACCAACTACATAGTTTCTTGAAAACTATTTGTATCAGATAGAAATACTTGAAATAATACAATGTACCGAGTATTGCACTAAACTACAATTAGTAGGGAGGCTCCTTATGGGTAGGGTAAATCCTCTTTGTTGCCAAAGAGGAAGTCACAATGACCCAGTGACTAATGTGACATCTGTGACATCGTAATAAGCAAATTCAAACTCCAGTTGTACTATTACATTCACTTTAGGATTAATGCCCTTGCAAAAAGTATGAAACCCCATATCCTTCCGCCCCCAGCTATGACTACTGTTCTGCAAGGATGGCTTTGGCATCAAATGAAGGTTGATATGCCATTAAATAAAGAAACCAAAACCCTTGCTGCTATTCCTCCTTTGACTGATTAGCCCACTTGGTTGGGGCTGTAGAATATGGCAATTGCATCTCTTCTAACAAGTGTTCTTGATACAATACTAAACTGTATCTGATGGTGCGGCTAATAATCTTAATAGTAGACTGAATACCAAAATGAACTTGGTAGACATAGACAAGATGTTGGATTTTCTTAATGTTGACCACTGACAGTACCATTACTCTACCACTGTTCTGTTTAATCATTTTCCACTCTTACAAACCTGCTCTGTCACCTAGGGCTGTCAAATATGCCAACTGCACATTTGCAGAGGGGTAAGACCCATATAATGGTGAGGCTCTAGTTCTGAAGCTAAAGGGAACATGGAGTATCCTTTCATTATCATTACTCCAAGGTACACTCTGACCTGGAGTGGTAGTACCTGTTTGGTTACCATCTATATGTAAAATAGAAATATGTAATCATTTTCTAAACTTAAATTATCTGTGTTACTGATGTTGAATTAAATTATTTGTATATTAGTATTACATTGCAATACTTGGAACCATTAAACTGTGGACAAACAAATGATTAGCATTAAATTCAATAAGAATATTTGATCAATAGAATTACAAATGCTAAATAGCAATATTTGAAACCATTTAACAGTGTGCAAACAAATGAGCTGAAGCTTATTTAAAGATGTTACCTGCAAACTATTCACTTACAAATCTTATGTATCTAATATATATATATATGTATATATATATATATGTAGACAGAGAAGCAGTCACATTTTAAATATATTGTGGGATGTGTTAGGTATTGGTGTGACATAAACTTTGTTTTTCTCCACTGTCACCCAGTTTTTCCATATATCAATTACCCATTTTTACTACTTTCCGGCATTTTGTATGAATAGAGCCGGATGAAAGTGCCCTAACAATTTTATTTTTTAGAATTTTTTCCCCCTTTTTACTGATGATTCCATTAATCCTTTGCTTATATAAACTGTCACGTACCTCTAGTCTATATATATGGGAAAGGTATGAATCCAATTATTCTCCCTCCAGCTATGGGTAAATAGTAGGACAGACTAGGTTCTTTAACCTGGGTAAGGCAACTAGTCTAGGAGAAGGAAAACTCTGAATTCAAACCTGTTAAACTCCGCTTAAAAATTGACCTTGTGTCATATCCTGCCCGAGCGGAGGGGTTGGGTAAATATATATATATATATACATATATATATGTAAACAGGATTTCACGTTAAATAACCCACAAAGGTTGATATACCATAAAAAAAGCAATCAACCAACAAACCTTTGTTAAAAAGGTAAAAATCTACAATATGAGACATGATAAAAAAATTTACCCATAAGAGAAAAAAAGCAAATATGTAATAGACCATAAAGTATTTAACTGGTGTAATTATTAACAACAATCTCCTTGGTAGACAAATCTCTACCAATCAGCAAATGCCTTGCCTTTTAAGGCTACTATTCTTAACACCTGACTAGATATAGATGATTGTTCTAATTACAGGTAAACAAGGCCATGCTGACGTCTTAGCTTGTGTATTGGGTTCCAGTTATTGATAAATCAAGTGAATAGTAACTGATACTTGACAGCAGTGGAACGCAGTCTTTTGAGTTTTATGGTTTTATTCGTTGTTTGTTGTGTTCAGTACATTGAAAAATGATTTTCTTTCCACATTTTGGTATTCTTGAACCAGCCATTCCACATTACTAAAATTCTTCAAGTAAACAAGAAGACATTCAAGAGTTGACTGGTAGGGAGAGAGAAAAAAATATCAAAGAAGCAATTTGCCTCATCCTGGGTCAATTAGTTCTGTTTGAAAATTATTCATATTTGATAGGAATACTTGATACCATAGATTATTGAAACCCAGTTGGCTGGGGCTGTAGAATACACCAACTGCATCTCTGGGAACTCTTTAACATTTGAACTACATGCAAACAAATGACTTCCATTAAAGTGAATTCTTAGAATTCTTGTGACTGTTATATTGCAATACTTGAAACCATTTAACTGTGTGCAAACAAATGAACTCAGGCTTGTTTAAAAATATTTTCAACAAAATGTATTTACAAATCACCTATTTGATATATATGTATAAAGAGGGTTTAGCATTGAATAACCTATAAGGCTTGATATGCCATAAAACACAACCCAACCCAACCCAACCCAACCAAACCAAATATAAATTATTGAGTAAATTATTAGTATTAAGAATAGTTACTTGAAACTAGAATTATTTACTAAGGATTATTATAACTCTTTCAAATAAATGATTATTATTGAATATAAATAATTACTTGAAATGATATAATTATTTGTATTAGATAGGAATACTTGAAAGCATACAACTGTGTGCAAATTATTCGTATTAGATTGGAATACTTGTTATTATATAATTGTGTGCAAAAAAATCTTAAGAAACATCATCATCTTCATCATGTTGAGCTGACAGCCTGGATTCCCCGTCTCTCTCTCTCTCTCTCTCACTATTCATAACTATCACTCATCACTCTGGGCAGGTCCTCAAGACTGCACAGAGCTAATGTATGTTAGTTCTTGCTGGTATGTCCATGTGTAGGAGTCCATAGGAGAATGTTGCTTATACTTATTTACCAATCCCTCCGCTCGGGCCGGATATGACACAAGGTCAATTTTTAAGCAGAGTTTAACAGGTTTGAATTCAGTTTTCCTTCTCCTAGACTAGTTGCCTCACCAATGCTGAAGAACCTAGTCTGCCCTATTATTTACCCATAGCTGGAGGGAGAATAATTGGATTCATACCTTTCCCAAAGGTATTAGTTCAATGTGAAATGCAATCAGTTACGTCCGGGATTTGAACTCATGCCGCCATGTCCATTTCCGACGACGATAACCATTACACCACAGCCATGTTGCTTATAAGTTTGTCCTAACTTCTTCAGCTGTGCCCAGCATGTCTTATTCGTCTTACTTCGATAGTTTGTAAGATGGGAGATAAGTGGCCATACTGTTGCTCTTTTTTTGAGGGGGATGTTTCCAGGATTGACTCAAAACAACCTGTAGCATTCTTGCATAGTTCTTGATTTTTCTCAAAGCATTTCAGGTGATGCATTCATACAGAAGTACGAACACACAAATGTAACTATATATGTACAATGAATGCAATTCTCTAACCTCATAGCATAAAATAACCCTGGATGGGTTGACATGCTGTTGAAATCTATTAATCAAAGTTTATAACATGCTGTAAAGATGTTAAAAATATGATGTAACCGCATGAATATTTTTCATAAATTATTATAATGAGTTAAGTAATAACTAGTAGAAATATTTTTCTGTGATCTTTACAATAATGTTCTGGAAAGTTTTTGAATTTCATTTTCATAAAGCAAGTCTGACGTCAATTCAATAATGTTGTCAATTTTTTTCTTCAGCCTTACTCTGTATATATACATATATGTCTATGTTTGGTTGGTTGGGTTTTATGGCATATCAACCTTTGTAGGTTATTTGAAGCCAAATTCATTTTTATGAAAACAGTTCTATTTCAAACAATTCAGCCCAGCCTAAGTACGCAGTTTAATTGTCAAAAACATTTTTATTTCAAGCTATTCAGTTGATTCAAACAGTTTTAATTCAGCTGATTCAGTTCAGTATGAGTACAGATTTTGTTTACACACAGTTAAATGTCAAAATAGTTCTATATTAAACAATTCAGTTTAGTGTAAGTAGAGTTTCAATGTTAAAAACAGTTCTATTTTAAAAAATTCAGTTTAGCATAAGCATGCAGTTTAAATGTAAGTACAGTTTGTCAAAAACATTTCTATTTCAAGCTATTCAGTTTAGTCAAACAGTTCTAACTCAAACAATTCAGTTTAGAATAAGTATGCAGTTTAGTTCAATTTAACCCATTGATAGGGCCCTATCAGGTGCTACCATTCCAGGCCAGAGTGGACCTGGGAGTAATGGCAATGAAGGGGTGCTCCACATTCCCCAAAGTTCCAGCATCACTGGAACCTCACCATCAGATTGTTTAGTGTTATATCTTGGACACTCGTTGGGGGAGGAGTCTTAACCCTGCAGATGAGCAGTCAGTGTATTCTACCCCCCCCCCAACCGACTGGGTATGTCTATGTTTGTATACATGCATAAGTATATGGTTGTACGTATATATTTTTTTATCTTGAACGTCAGCATCTATTGAAATTATTTATCAATCTTTGCTTAGTCTGGTCTTTAGATAAATTATAATTTCTGCTGTTACTAAGTGAACACCCATCTGAGTATTGAACTTAACTTTGGTGATCTAATGAGAACTGATACTTTCAATGTGGCTTAGCTGTAAATCTTTAAAAAATTAAGCATAGTTTAGATTTGGCAAAAGACTACAAGTGTGGAGCATTCAATAGGGATTGAACTCATTATTCTGACCAAAGAATATCGATTGAGGTTAAAGAATAAAAAGGATGAAGAAACCAGCTGAAGCTTTTCTCTATTTTCCTTTATTTTATGGCATATAATACTTGGGGTTTTTTTGTTTTGTTTTGTTTTTTTGTTTCCCCCACCCAAAACAAAATAAACACCTTATCAGGTGGGCATAGACTATGGTGAATACATCACTTACTGAGATCCCTCCTCTTGCAAAAAAAAGTTGTCTAGTTGGAGACAAAGCTAAATATTTATTAAAAATATTTGTTAATTTCTAGGGGTTTTTGAGGGTATCTGAGATGTCTGAACAAACCTAAAGCTTTCTTCTATACAAATTGCTTGATGTAAACAAGGTTGAATTAGTTTTTTCATAAAGGCCATTCTTGAAGAAGATCAGTAGCTGGGGGATAAGAGGGTTCATGCCTTTCCCTAGGGGATTAGTTTGAAAGTGAACTCAGCTGTACGATTGGAGTTTGAACTTGTTTACTACAATGTCACAGTCCAGTACATTAACCACTGCACCATGGGAGCTCTTCCCCCATGTAAACAAAGCAGAAACCCATGGTTAATAAGTGATAAAAACAAATAAAATTTCCTTTAAATGTGAATAATTATCAACCCAGTCAGCTGGAGCAATAGAATACATTGGCTGCATCTCTGTAAAGGGGGTAAGACCCCCCCACCTACCTAAAGAGTGTCCTGGATAGGAGATTAAGCCATCTGATAGCGAGGCTCCAGTTTTGGAGCATTGGGGAATGCAGAGTACCCCTTCATTGCCATTGCTCCCTGGTTCACTCTGGTTCATAGTGGTAGCACCTGATCGGGTCCTATCTATGAGTCAAATAGAACTATTTGACATTTAAACTGTGTGCAAACAAATGATTTATGCTAAGTTGAATTGTTAGAAATGGAACTGTTTGTGTGTAAACAAATGACTGTTTAATTGAATTGTTAGTGTTACATAGCAATACTTGGAAAAATTTAACTGTTTGCAAACAAATGAGGGATGTTTAATAGAATATCAGTGTTAAGTAGCAATACTTGAAACTCTTTAACTGCGAGCCTAAATTGAAATATTGGAATAATATAGCAATACTTGAAACTCTTTAACTGCGTGCCTAAATTGAAATATTGGAATAACATAGCAATACTTGAAACTCTTTAACTGCGTGCCTAAATTGAAATATTGGAATAACATAGCAATAATTGGAACTATTTGACTGTGTGCTTATGAATGAATAGTGTTCAATAGAAATACTTGGAATCAATGTCTGAAAACATGATTTGATATTGAGTTATCAGTGTTTGATAGCAATAATTGAAATCATTTAACTGTGTAGAAACGATAGCAATACCTGTATGCAAACAAATTAAAAATGAAATTATCAACAAATTATTCACTATCAAATCATATATGTATATCCTTTTAAATGTGTGCAAACAAATGATTAATCATAAAAAAAGTTATTTGTATTAGATTGAAATACTTGAAACCACTTAAATGTGCAAAATGAGCTCAGGCTTGTTAAAAATATCATCAAAAACGTTTACAGATCATATATATTTGATATATATGTATAAAGAGGATTTGGGATTAAATAACCTACAATTGTTGATATGCCATAAAACCCAACCAAACCAAATCCTATATATTTAATATATATGAATAAAGAGGATTTGGCATTAAATAACTTACAATGGTTGATATGCCATAAAACCAACCCAACAAACCAACCAACCAATTCTCATAAACTTCAATAAAATCAACTTTATGTCCTTTATTTTTGATAAGAATCATCATGTTTCTTAAAAAAAAAAAAGAACAAGTCTATCCTACTATTTATCCATAGCTGGAAGAAGAAATGATAGATCCATACCTTTCTGATGAGCTTTAACATGATGCGAAATGTGAATAGCATTGTCCAGAATTTGGACTCGAGTCATCAATTCCATTATTTTTGATAATAACTGTTATGCTAGGCACACCTCTGGAGGAGTCTCCATGGCATAGTGGCTAATGTGCTGAAGTGTAATATCATAGTAAGTGAGTTCAAACTCCAGTTGTATTATTATTATGCTCACTTTTGGATAAATACTCTTGTGAAAGGGATGGGGTTAAATAGTACCATTACTGTCCTACAAGGATAGCTTTGGCATTAAATAAGCCATGAAGATTGATATCCCATTAAACAAAGAAACCAAAACCTACACATGCCTCTATGAATAGCGTGTATGTTTCAGGGCTGAACATCATTCCTTTTTTTGTTGGACCCAGAACTTTTCAATACCCTCTTACACTAAGAGAGAGAGAGAGAGAGAGAAAAGAGGGGTGAGAAGCCAAAAATGTCTATATACTTTTTATTTCACAAATAATATTGCGTAATGTTTTTATTTTCTTTTTGGATCATTATGTACGTATATTATGTGTGCATGTGATTTTGATTTTTCTTTTTAATTTATTGAGTTGTCTTTTCATTTGATTTTAATAAATCATGAATCAAAGCAAAACCATTCCTGTTTTTTAAACATCCCATGCCCAACTTCTTCATTTAGTGGAATAAATCTTTCCTCCTGTAAATTAACATTTTCTTCTTTTTTTTTTCTCCCAATGTCAGTTCTTCATCCATTGTGATTTCTGAGAGGACATTAATTAAATGCCACCTCATCGGACGTTTTCTTTATTTAGTTTGATTCTCTTTTATATTCGTCCCACATCTGTTTCTTTCTACATCTGATACAGTTCAAGGACTGGCAATAAAACTTTGGCTATTGAGCCATTAAATTGTGCAGCTTTGTACTATTGATTCATAACCATCTCTTTGCATGAACTTTTAAATAAATAAATAAGTTACATAATCAATCTTACACACACACACACACACACACAGAGAATATAAGTCAAGTTATATCGCTACACTGATTAAATATTATAAAAATACCATTTATTTTATCACAGAAATATATCACTAAAATGCATCCAGAAGTTTCAGTTATTATATTTACCCAACCCCTCCGCTCGGGCAGGATATGACACAAGGTCAATTTTTAAGCGGAGTTTAACAGATTTGAATTCAGAGTTTTCCTTCTCCTAGACTAGTTGCCTCACCAACAATTAAGAAATCAGTCTGCCCTACTATTTATCCATAGCTGGAGGGAGAATAATTGGGTTCATACCTTTCCTAAGGGTATTAGCGTTATATGAAATGCGACAAGTCTCGGCCAGGATTTGAACTCGAGTTGCCGTGTCCATTTCCTACGATGATAACCATTACACCAGTTTCAGTTATGGATGGAGCTCTGGGGAGTACAGAGAAACTATTCATTGCCATGCTTCATTAGCAAGGCTTAGAATATGTTTACTGTATCCCTAAAGAAAGGTAAAAGCACCCTCTCAAAAAAGGGTTGTCCGAAGTATGATACTAAACTGCATCTGATGGTGAGGCTCCAATTCATAAGATCTGCTTTGGTTTCTTTGTTTAAAGGCATGTTAATCTTCATGGGTTATTTAATGCCAAAGCCATCCTTGTAGAAGGAGACCAGTGGTACTAACTTACTCAGAGGTAGGGGGATAAAGGAGGTCATATATTTATCAAGGCTACTTAGAAATCTGGGGAGTGTGGAATCTCTTCTTCATAACCATTACTCCTAGGTCCATTTTGACCTTTAGGTCACATTGATCTGTTTAAAAATTATTCATATTTGATTAAACTGTATGCAAAAAAATCCTCTTAAGAAACAACTACACAAAAAAAAATATAAACAAAAACCTAAAAACATAAAATAGCCCTAAACTTGTCGTACCATTAAAATCAATTGATCAACCTTCATTGCCATTATTCTCAGATTAACTGTGAGCCAGAATATTAGTATCTGTTCAGGTCTTATCTATGGATCAAATAGAACTGCTTGTTATTAAAACAGTGTGCAAACAAATGACTTATATTAAATTGAATTGTTAGAAATAGAACTGTTTGATCATTTTACTGATGTTTAATTGAATTGTTAGTGATACATAGCAATACATGAAACCATTTAACCATGAGCAAAAAAAAAAAAAACTGAGCCCAGGCTCATTTAAAAATGTTATCAAGAAAATGTGTTTACAAATCATATATATTTCATCATCATCATCATATCGTGCTGGCAGTACGGATATCCCTGACCCTCTCTCGCCACTCCTCCCTATCGTTCATCGCCCTAGGTAGGTCTTCAGGACAACAACCTGTATCCTCACATAGCTGCTGAATGTACGTTCGAGCTGGTCGTCCTGCTTTTGCGCGGCCATGTGTGGGGATCCATAAGAGTACATCTCTTATGAGTTCATCTCTGCTTCTCCAGCAGTGTCCTGCATGTCTGGTTCGTCTAACTTGAATAGTTTTTGTGATAGGGGGCAGGTGGCCGTACAGTTGGTGTCTTGTGGGGTGTTGCTGCCAGGACTTGTTCAGGATTGCACGCAGCATTCTTGTGTAATTGCCATCTAGTTTCTTCTCCAGCCGTTTTGTTAGCGTCCATGTAGTGCATCCATATAGCCGTATCGATGTGACCGCTGCCTGGAAGAAACTGCATTTCATTTTATCGGTTAGGTCTGATTTCCATATAATCGATAGCCTATTGATAGCTGTCCATGCTTTCGTTAACCTCGTTTCGATGTCCTTTTCGGTTGATTCGACGCTGCTTCCTAGGTACGTGAATTTGTCTACTAGTTTAAGTGGGGTTCCTTCTAGAGTGGAGATGTCCCCCGTTTGGTTATAGCACATATATTCCGTTTTGTGTGCATTAACATGGAGGCCTATGCTTGCTGCTGCTCGTTCCAAACTATGCAGAAGTGTTTCGGCTTGGTCAGGTGTATTTGCCAGTATCGCTATGTCATCGGCGTAGTCGGCGTCGGTAATTGTTGTTGCGGGGTATCTTCTGCTTCTTTTCTTCGTCAGTTCGAAGCCATTCTCTTTGATTTTGTCAATCGATATTCTAAGTACGTAGTCTAGACAAATGATAAAGATGTACGGGGCCAGCGTGTCCCCTTGTAGTACTCCTGCTACAATGTCAAAGTATTTTGTGTCTCCATCGGGTGATCGTACTTTTACTTTAGTGTTTCTATAGAGAATCGTTATTGCCGCTACGGTTTCTTTAGGTATGCCGTACGCTAGTAGGATTTGTTCCATCTTTCCTCTGTGAATGGAGTCAAAAGCCTTGGTAAAGTCGACAAATATTAATGTCGCTTGTAGGTTCTTTGCCCGTACACCTTCAAGG